>CM019709.1:32954122-33035432 GCA_009760885.1 Achatina immaculata
TAACATTCCAACATGTAACGGTAAATGGTGTCCTGTTACTCAGTTAGGATGTCAGTTCTGTAGCTTCCCTTCGGCTTTGAATGCAGAACTACATGCGCTTTATTACGTGACCAGAGAAATCTAGAAAGCTAAAGTGAACAGGTGTGACACTGACCACATAATTCTCACGTGCCCAAGGTCATGGAAAATATGAACCTAACACGTATTCCTCAATGTGACTTAATGAGAATTAAAACAAGAATTATAACTGAACCTGTTAAACACGCACGGACAATCCCTCACTCACTCACTCACTCACTCACTCGCTCACTCACTCGCTCACTCACTCGCTCACTCACTGGCTCACTCACTCACTCACTCACTCACTCACTCACTCACTCACTCACTCATCCAATCATCCATCCTTATAGAGTTGCTAGTAATAACATTTGTACAAATTGCAAGAATTAAATGTATAATGAAATTCATTTCATGCAAATTTGTTGAAACAGTACACTCAATATACCTAAACTTTAAGAGAAACATGAAGACTAGTAACAATGAAAATAAATGTGGTAAACAAAAGTAAATTGAAATTTCATATAACTCTTCTATTATTTTTTTCAAGAATGAATTAGTACTTCTATTCTGAGAAGTGTTCTGAACTGAAAGTAATCACAGTTTATGTTAGTTATATAATTTTTTTATTTACAGATTTAAACTTTATCATTGTACTCTGAGTATTGAGATACTCACCAGCTATATTAATATGTTGAAACATGAGGGAAAAAAACAGGATAGTGCAGACATTACTGAATTATTTCAAATTATTTTTAAAACATTTTCACCGAAAAAAGAAAGAATCATTGAAAATTAAAACAGTAACTGGAGAAGTTCTTTTTGTGGAATTGTTTTTTAGTGCTATGAAAATGTCTTGCATTTTTTTAAACTATCAGTGCACGCTTAATAGTAAATACGGTTAAGTATTCAGTGCATGTGTTGTATAAAAGTATATATGAATGAATGTTCATTATTATATATGAATGTTCATTATTATATATGAATGTTCATAATTATATTGTGAATGTACATATGTATATACAAATCGATGTACGCATGTACATGTATGCACGTCTATGAATGGATATAAAGAAATATGTCCATAAGTAAGGTGTTTACCTATGCATGTCCTTCTGTATATTTATCTTGCTATGTATGTGTATATATGTGCGTATCATGTGTCTGTCTCTATATCTGTCTGTATGTTAGTCTGTATGTCGGTATATCTCTCTTTCTGCCTATCTCTCTATCTGTCTGTCAATTTATCTCTCTGTCTGTATACTTATCTAAGTATCTACTGGTACAGAGACATTGGCATAATGTGACCACTTAATTGTCTGTTAATGAAAATACCAGACTAAAATAACAATGAACAGTTGGGAACATGAATGTGGAATGCCCATGTTGAGTCTAATTTGAATAACTGTGCAAGTCCGATTTCACATAATGAAGCAGTTATATTTCCTGCGAAAAATATGTAACTATTATCAGTCATACTGATATGTCTTGATTGTTGGTGTTACATTTACGTAAGAGAAGTTTTTGCATCTTCATATTTTTCTTTTTAAATAAATCACTCTTATTCTGCATTAATGTTTTGAAATATTGCATCAAAAAGTTAGCACAGACTTTGAAATACTTTCCAGTAATCTTATACTTCTATTTTCAGTGTAGTAAAATGTAAATGTAGTAAAATGTAGTAAAATGTAGTAAAATAGACGCAGCAGCAGCAGGCCATCTTGCTCACAACAGAGGGACCTACAGGAGTGCTGTTTGGGAGGCAAAGTTCCGCAAGGGACATGCAAATGAATGAATGAATGAAAATGTAAAGACTTGTTCAGAGCATCATCATCGTCATTGCCTTTCACTCCTTTGGGAGCAAAGGCCAAGGCTAAAGGCTATGGAGGAATCCCTGTTCTTGGATTTGTTTTCTACTTCTTTCCATGTGTATCCCTTGTTTCTGAGAGTTGTCATTATTTCCTTTTTCGAAATAGTTCTAGGTTATCCCCAATTTCTATTTACCTGTGGATTTCATGTCAATGCCTGTTTTGCTATACTGGTGTCATGTTTCCTCAGTGTGTGACCAATCCACCTCCATTTCCTAGACATGATTCAAAGGCTCGTGTCTTGCTCTCTCCAAGACATCCTTGTTTTTGATTCCGTCCTTTCCACGTTCATGAATTGTTATAATATTCCAACATGCAATGGTGAAAGTTGTCCTGTTACTCACTTAGGGTGTCAGTTCTGCAGCTTCCTTTCGACTATGAATGCAGAACTGCATGCACTTTGTTACGTGGCTAGAGACGTCTGGGAAGGTAAAGCGAGAGAGTAACCTGGGAATCTAAAGTGGACAGGTGTGACACTGACCACATAAGACTCACGTGTCTAACGTCATGGAAAATACGAACCTAGCACTGTATTCCTCAATGTGACTTAATGGCCTGTAAACGGGAAATTTAACTGCACCTTTTACTCACTCACTCACTCACTCACTCACTCACTCACTCACTCACTCACTCACTCACTCACTCATTCACTCACTCACTCACTCACTCACTCAATCACTCACTCATCCATACAATTATCCATCCTCAGTGAGTTGCTAATAATAACATTAGTACAAATTGCAATAATTAAATATATAATGAAATCCATTTCATGCATAACTGTTAAAATACTACACTCAGTATAGCTAAACGTTAAGAGAAACAAGAAGACTAGCAACAATGAAAAGAAATGTGGTAAATAAAAGTAAAGTAAAATTTTGCATAACTCTCCTATTATTTTTTTCAAGAATGAATGAGTACTTCTATTCTGAGAAGTGTTCAGAACTGAAAGTAATCACAGTTTATGTTAGTTATATAATTTTTTTATTTACAGATTTAAACTTTTATCATTGTACTCTGAGGAATGAGATACTCACTAGCTATATTAATATGTTGAAACATGAGGGGAAAAAACAGGATAGTGCAGACATTATTGAATTATTTCAAATGATTTTTAAAACTTTTTCACCGAAAAAAGAAAGAATCATTGAAAATTAAAACAGTAACTGGAGAAGTTCTTTTTGTGGAATGGTTTGTTAGTGCTATGAAAATGTTTTGCATTTTTATTATATAAATATCAGTACACGCTGAATAGCAAATACTGTTAAGTATTCAGTGCATGTGTTGTATAAAAGTATATATGAATGAATGTTCATTATTATATATGAATGTTCATAATTATGTATGAATGTACATATGTATATACAAATCGATGTACGCATGTACATGTATACACGTCTATGAATGGATATAAAGAAATATGTCCATAAGTAAGGTGTTTACCTATGCATGTCCTTCTGTATATTTATCTTGCTATGTATGTGTATATATGTGCGTATCATGTGTCTGTCTCTATATCTGTCTGTATGTTAGTCTGTATGTCGTTATACCTCTCTTTCTGCCTATCTCTCTATCTGTCTGCCTATTTATCTCTCTGTCTGTATACTTACTAAGTAACTACTGGTACAGAGACATTGTTATTATCTCTCTCACTCTGAACCTTAAGTGCCCGGGGCACCTGGGACTTCCGCAAGGGTTTTCCACAAATGCCTGTCCTTTGCCTTTTTTTCTGCTCTTGCCCAGGTGAGCCCTCTATTGCTCAACATCCTCTCTGTTGTTCTTCTCCATGTCTCTTTTCGTCTACCCTTACTTTTGTTCCCCTGTGGTGTCCATCTTAATGCTGTTTTTGGTAGTGAGTTATCTGTCATTCGTAGCACATGTCCCAGCCATCGCCAGCGTCTTTCCTCAATAATTGCTGTCAGTGGCTTCATCTGCTTCTCTGCCAACAAGATGTTATTTCTTATGGTGTTTGGCCAAAATATTTTTCTAATTCTACGTAAACATTTAGTCTGGAAATAATTCAACTTGTTTTCTATGGTTTTGGTGATTTTCCAGCATTCACTTCCATAGAGTAATACAATTAGAACATTACTCTTAAATATCCTGATTTTCGTATTCATGCTTAGTTTTTTAGATTTCCGTATAGTCTGCAGTACTGCAAAAGTCTGGTTTGCTCTAGTAAGTCTGCTGTTGATGTCCTTTGTGCTGTCTCCATTTTCTACTACTTTACTGCCAAGGTATACAAATTCATTCACTTCCTCCACTAACTTGCTATCTACTCTCAGTACATTTCTACTGTTCACATTTTGCTTGATTAACTTTGTCTTTCCTACGCTGATCTTTAGTCCTATGTTGTTTGCATTCTGAGTTAGCTTGTTTATTTTATCTTGCATTTCTTTGTGACTGCTTGATAGTAGACAAATGTCGTCCGCAAAGTCAAGGTCCTCCAGTACTGTGTCAAGGGTCCATTGTAATCCTCTGCGTTTGTTTGATGTTGCCTCCTTCATTAACCAGTCTACTTCTAAGATAAATAATGTTGGTGATAGTACACATCCTTGCTTCATTCCTGTTTGTACCATAAAGCTGTTGGAGGTATGTTCTCCACAGATCACTTTGCACTGAAAACACTCGTATAGGGCTTTGATTACATTCACTATCTTATGGGGGAGGCCATGCTATCTTAGGATTTTCCACAGTGCATCTCTGTTGACACTGTCAAAGGCTTTCTCAGAATCTATAAACAATGCATATGTTGTGCTATGCCACTCATTTGCCTGTTCTAGTATTTATATAAGTACACATTTGTGGTCTATGCATGATCTTCCTTTCCTAAATCCTGCCTGCTCTTTTCGAAGTTTTCCCTCAAGTGCTGGTACAATTCTGTTGATCATTATTCTGCAAAATACTTTACTAGTGAACGGCAGGAGGGTAATGCCTCTCCAGTTCCCGCAATCTCTGAAGTCACAGTTCTTTGGTAGTTTTACTATAAGGCCAGTTTTCCACTCCTCTGGAGCTTTTTCTAGATCCCAAATTTGTTGTAATATCCGTCAAAGTTGTTTTGGTGTTTCTGTTTGATCTGCTTTCAACATCTCAGCAGTCACTTCATCTTCACCTTGTGCCCTGTCTAATTTTAGTTTCTTTATTGCCTCCTTTACTTCACTTAATGTTATTGGTCCTGTATTGATGTTTAGTTCCGTTTTTGCTTCAGGTATGTCTATTGTTTGTACTGCTTGTGTTCTGTTTAGTAGGGTGTTAAAGTGTTCCCTCTATCTTTCAATTTTTTTCTCTTTCTCCACTGACCAGTTGTCCCTTATGTGTCCTTATTGCACTCTCACATCTTGTGCTGAAGTTACCTGTCATCTACTTTGTGATATTGTATATGGTTTTCATGTCATTTGCATATGCTGTTTTCTCTGCTGCTTCTGCTAAGTTGTCATAGTAATGACGTTTATCTTGACAGCATGATTCCTTTACTCTTTGTCTTTTTGTGCATAATTACTTAAAACTTGTTCTTTTATCCTTTGTGATTTGGTGTTCAGTAATTTTTTCTTGATTTCTTTTCTGTGCTCTATCTTTTCCCATGTGGTCTTGCTTATCCATTCCTCTTTTCTCCGTTTCCGATATCCCAGCACTCTTTTGCTGTTTCCTGTAGTGTTTTATTGAACTCTAGTATGGACATTTCTGCTTACATCTTGTAAGATGCTGAAGCGGTTCTTAAGTACTACTGAGAATTCGTTCCTTGTTTGCTGGTTTTTCAATTTTCCTGTATCAAAATGTATCTTTCTGTGTTCTCCGATTTTGGCTGTCCTTAATTTTAGTTTTATTTTTACAACTAGAAGGTTGTGGTCACTTCCTACATCTGCTCCTTTCCTTTCTCGCACATCTTGTAGTGACCATTTCCACCTGTTGTTTATTAGTATGTGATCGATTTGGTTTTCTGTGGTTTTATCTGGGGACCTCCAAGTCACTTTATGGATGTTTTTATGTTGGAAAAGTGTCCCTTCGATGGTCATCAAGTTTTCTTCACAGAAACTGCACAGTTTTTCTCCATTTTCATTTATTTCTCCGATTCCTTCTTTTCCTATGATTCTTCTTCTATCTTCATTTCCCTCACCTACTTTTGCATTGAAGTCGCCCAAGATGAGTAGCATATCATGCGTGGGTATTGTTTCTACTGGCCACTTAATTGTCTGTTAATGAAAATACCAGACTAAAATAACAATGAACAGTTGGGAACATGAATGTGGAATGCCCATGTTGAGTCTAATTTGAATAACTGTGCAAGACCGATTTCACATAATGAAGCAGTTATATTTCCTGCGAAAAATATGTGACTATTATCAGTCATACTGATATGTCTTGATTGTTGGTGTTACATTTATGTAAGAGAAGTTTTTGCATCTTCATATTTTTCTTTTTTAAATAAATCACTCTTATTCTGCATTAATGTTTTGAAATATTGCATCAAAAAGTTAGCACAGACTTTGAAATACTTTCCAGTAATCTTATACTTCTATTTTCAGTGTAGTAAAATGTAAATGTAGTAAAATGTAGTAAAATGGACGCAGCAGCAGCAGGCCATCTTGCTCACAACCGAGAGGCCTACAGGAGTGCTGTTTGGGAGGCAAAGTTCCGCAAGGGACATGCAGATGAATGAATTAATGAAAATGTAAAGACTTGTTCAGAGCATCATCATCGTCATTGCCTTTCACTCCTTTGGGAGCAAAGGCCAAGGCTAAAGGCTATGGAGGAATCCCTGTTCTTGGATTTGTTTTCTACTTCTTTCCATGTGTATCCATTGTTTCTGAGAGTTGTCATTATTTCCTTTTTCCAAACAGTTCTAGGTTATCCTCAATTTCATGTGGATTTCATGTCAGTGTCTGTCTTGCTATGCTGGTGTCACGTTTCCTGAATATGTGACCAATCCACCTCCATTTCCTAGACATGATTCAAAGGCTCGTGTCCTGCTTTCTCCAAGACATCCTTGTTTTTGGTTCTGTCTTTTTCACTTTCATGAACTGTTATAATATTCCAACATGCAATGGTGAAAGTTGTCCTGTTACTCACTTAGGATGTCAGTTCTGCAGCTTACTTTCGACTTTGAATGCAGAACTGCATGCACTTTGTTACGTGACCAGAGAAATCTGGGAAGCTAAAATGGACAGCTGTGACACTGACCACATAAGACTCACTTGCCCAACGTCATGGAAAATACGAACCTAACACAGTATTCGTCAATGTGTCTTAATGACCTGGATACGAGAATTTTACCTGCACCTTTTACTCACTCACTCACTCACTCACTCACTCATTCACTCACTCACTCACTCACTCACTCAATCACTCACTCATTCACTCACTCACTCATCCATACAATTATCCATCCTTAATGAGTTGCTAATAATAACATTAGTACAAATTGCAATAATTAAATATATAATGAAATTCATATCATGCATAACTGTTAAAATACTACACTCAGTATAGCTAAACATTAAGAGAAACATGAAGACTAGCAATAATGGAAAGAAATGTGGTAAATAAAAGTAAAGTAAAATTTCATATAAGTCTCTTATTACTTTTTCAGCAATGAACGAAGTACATTTATTCTGAAAAGTATTCTGAAGTGAAAGTAATAATTGTGCATGATAGGTATATAATTTTGTTTTTCAGAAATAAAATGTATCATTATACTTTGTAGAATGAAATACTCACAAACTATATTAATATTTTGAAATATGAGAGAAAAAAACAGGATAGAATTAGTGAATTATTTCAAATTGTCCTATAAAATATTTCGGTAAAAAAGGAAAGAATTATTTAAAATTAAAACGGTAATTGGAAAATTCATTTTGTAGAATACTTTGTTAGTGTTATGAAAATATCTTTCATTTTTATTTTATAAATATCAGTACACATTGAATATTAAATACTGTTAAGTATTCAGTGCCTTTGTTGTATAAAATTCTGGGAATGAATGTTCATAATTATGTATGTATAGTTGTGTGGCAAATTTTACTGTTTTCGGCGATTTTTTCAACTACTTCAAGGGATGTTATGGCCACTAAACTGGCTTCTATTAACAATGTTATCTTTAGAGTTTCACGTGGTCGACCTCTTTTTCTTTGGCCTGTTGTGCTCTGCTTGATAGCTTGTTTTTGTATTTTCTGACTGTTCCTTCTCATCACATGGCCTAAATATGTCTGTTTTTCTGATCGCATAATTTACTTTTTTTAATGAAAAAATGTTATAAAATATTTTTAAAAAATTTCCCATGAATGTACATAGGTATGTATAAACCGTTGTATGCATGTATGTATGTCTCTGAACTCTGAATGTATATAAAGAGATGTATCTATAACTATGGTGTTTACCTATTCATTTCCTTCAGTAAATATATGTTTCTATGTATGTATATATATGTGTGTATATCATGTATCTGTCTGTCTGTTTGTCTGTCCGTATGTCCATCCATCTGTCTGTCTGTCTATCTGTATACTTATCTAAGTACATGCTGATACAGAGACATTGGTATAATATGACCACTTAATTGTCTGTTAATGAAAATACCAGACTAAAACAACAATGAACAGTTGGGAACATGAATGTGGAATGCCTGTGTTGAGTCTAATTTGAATAACTGTGTAAGTCCCATTTCACATAATCATCATCATCATCATCATGTGCCGTGCCGACTGGCGTTGGCTATTATGCTTCTCCAGAGTACACGATCCTTCTTGCAGGCCATCAGCTCAGTTGGTGATCTCCTCTCACACCATCCCATCAGACTGTCCAGCATCATATCTCTTGGTATTCCTCTTAATCTTCTTCCTTCTATTTTTCCTGTTGTTGTAATATTTTCAATAACCCCTCTTCTCATTGCATGTCCTATGAAAGTACATTGTCTCTCGCTTATCTTTTTGACAAAGGTTTTTTTGTCTCTCCAGCTCTTCTCATACATTCTTCATTAGTTATTTTTGCTGTCCAGGGGATTCGCAACATTCTTCTAATAAACCACATTTCTGCTGCTTCCAGTGATTTTTGTGCAGACTTGCCTATTGTCCATGATTCACTTCCGTATAACAAGATAGGTTCAATATAGCATTTTAGGACTCGTTTTCTAACATTCATTGTTAAAGATGTGTTAGCTAATATGCTTCTCATTCTCTGAAATGCAGTCTTTCCTTGACCTATTCTGTTCCTAATTTCTGTTCTGCATTTCCCACCTGAAGTTATTAATGCTCCAAGGTATTTGAATTTCTGCACCTGCTTTATCACATAATGAAGCAGTTATATTTCCTGCGAAAAATGTGTAACTATAATCAGTCATATTGATATGTCTTGAAGATTGCTGTTACCTTTACGTAAGAGAAATTTCTCCATCTTCAAGTTTTCTTTTGAAATAAATGACTTAAATTCTGCATTAATGTTTTGAAATATTGTAATGAAAAAATTAGCTCAGACTTTGAAATGCTTTCCTCTTGCAAGTTTATTCACTTAGTCCAGCGATCATGGAGCATACGGATCCCTTTTTTGTAAAAGTGAGCATCATGTACCAGTAAAAAGTGGTCTACAGCATGGATTATCTGATGCAAATTTTGCGACAACTGAGCTCCTTTTTGAGTTTGATAAACAGGTAATAGTCCAAAGGGGCCAAATCTGGGGAAGAAGGAGGGTGTTCAAGAAACTGGAAGCTGCATTCATGAATGGCAGCCATTGCCACCGCCGACTTGTGAACTAAAGCATTATCTTGCTGAAAGATGACTCCTCTCGTCAATTTCCCTCGACGCTTTTCCTTCAATTTGACCCGCAGTTGCTTCACAAAATTAGCGTAATAGGCCTGATGACCGTTCTGCCCTTTTGAAGATAGTCTACTAATAACACACCTTCTGAATACCAAAAGATGGAAGCCATCACTTTGCCTGCAGACAGAACCACCCTTGGCTTTCTTTGGAGGTGGGGATCCATGATGTTTCCACTGCTTTGACTGTTCTTTGGTTTCTAGCTGAAAATGATGAACCCAGGTCTCATCCAGTCACAAATTGCTGAAGAAACTTTTCAGGATCTGCAGAAAATGGCCAAGATTGTCTCTTGACATGTTGAGACGCTGTCGTTTGTGATCAGCTCCAAGGAGTTTCGGGACCCATAGAGCAGAGACCTTTTTCATTTGAAGGACATTGTGAATAATGGCATGAACACGTTCCTGGGAGATGCCCAACTCAGTAGCAATGTACCGCTCAGTTAGTCGTCGATCCTTCATTATCATGTCATTGATACTGCCAGTGCTATCATCGGTTGTTACCGTTCTTGGTCTTCCTGGATGGGGATCGTCTTCCAGACTCTCCCTTCCATGTTTGAATTGAGCTGTCCATTTCTTCACTGTGCTGTAAGACGACTAGCAACAATGAAAACAAATGTGGTAAGCAAAGTAAATTATACTGTCATAACATTCTCCTACATATATTTTCAGGAATGAAGGAAGTAGATTTATTCTGAGAGGTGTTCTAAAGTCAAAGTAAGCATACTGCATGTTAGGTATATAATTTTTTTTTCAGAAATAAACTATATCAGTGTTCTTTGTGAAATGAGATACTTACTACCTATATTAATATTTTGAAATATGAGAGAAAAATAAGTTATTTCAAATGTTCTTTAAAATAACAATATTTCACATAAAAAAGAGGATTATTTACAATTAAAATGTAATTCGGAAAATTCATTTTGTAGAATGGTTTGTGGCTATTTCTCTGAGCACATTAACAATATCAGTTCAATCATTGGTTGTCTGTCTGAGATGGTAGCAGATCTAGCCAGCCTATCAGGTCTCTCATTTCCCTGGATGCCAAGGTGCCCAGGGACTTAGGTCAAGGTGACTCAGCCACTGTCTGTGTGCAGAACCTACCTCTACTTTCTGGGTCATACTCAGTGAATCACTTAGTATGTAGACACGGATGTAGTCTTGTGACTGCAGCCAGATCAATGCTTTCTCTACCACCATCATCTCCGTCGTCACACTGCTTGTGCCCATAGCTAAGACACCGCTGGCTTCCTGGATTGTTCTGTCCCCCGAAAATGCTGAGAACGCCCATGCACTCCTTCGATGTTGTAAAACACATCCACCTGTGTAATTAACTGTGTCTGCCATAGTGGAGTTTTCATTGATGGGGGCGTTGCCCTCACCATTCACAACAAGTGGATTTTGCTCCTTTCTTCACAGACGTGACAGTGCAAGAGAAGTTGCCCCTCAGCGCTGGAGGCGCAGGTATAAATTCCTCTCCGGGGTTGATGTTGTTGGGTTTGCAAACTTGCTTGCTGACATCTGCATGAACCATCCATTATTTACCCTTTAGCCTATCACGGTGTGGTCGACAGTTAAGTAATGATACTGATTTTATTAAGGCCAAGACAAAAATGTCATCTATGAAGCAAGATATGGAATCCATATATGATGTGACAACTTTTCATCACATGGAGGGACAGACTGTCACTGCCAAAGTTTATTTACGTAATTTGAAACGCCTATTGAAAAGGCAGTTTATTCCTTCTTCATGATAACGCACCGGCTCACCGGGTGGTAGTTATACAGGAATTTATGGCCCAAAAACAAGCGTGTGTTCTCAACCATCCACCCTATTCCCCAGATTTGTCTCCCTGTGATTATTTTTTATTCCCAAAATTAAAGTTACCATTGAAAGGACGCTTCTTTGACGATACTGATGTCATCCAAAGGGCCGTAACACCGAGTTTAAGGACCATACCAACGGAAGAACTGCAGAATTCGTTTCAGTGTTTTTTTTATATCGTGCCACTTTCTGTATCAATGCACAAGGAGATTACTTTGAATAAAATACAGGTTGCATCTTCAAATGGTGTTTATTTTATTTTTTATGTAATTAGTCCCATTACTTAATTGTCTGACTTTGTATATGTATCTTTGTATGTGTGTGTGTATGTATGTATGTATGTATATGTGTATGTATGTATGTATGTATGTATGTATGTATGTATGCATGCATGTTCGAGCATAATTCTGGAACGCCTTGAGCAATTTCAATCATACCTGGTACACATATGACTTGCAATCTGGAAAAGAATACTGTTGGGTAAGACACAACTAACGCCCCTAGGGGTGGGGATGGGAAGGGGTGACATATAAAAATAATCGAAAACGACCGATAGTAGTGTCCAATCCATAGTTTTTGGGGTCGCTGAGATGA
Source organism: Achatina immaculata (assembly GCA_009760885.1). Lineage (NCBI taxonomy): Eukaryota > Metazoa > Mollusca > Gastropoda > Stylommatophora > Achatinidae > Lissachatina > Lissachatina immaculata. The sequence continues at coordinate 32,966,265 of CM019709.1, forward strand.
ATAGTGACACTCCCGATTCTGTTTAAGTCTAAGTTCAGCCTCCGTCGGTATGGGGTGGGGATGAGAAGGAGTGAAAAATAAAATGTCCAAAATGACCAAAATTGATTTCCCATCCATAGTTTTCGGGGTCGCTAAGCTGATTGGTGACACTCCCGATGACATTTAAGCCCACGTTTAGTCGAATTTAACGAATATACCTCTGTATTGGAAAAACAGAAGATTGTGGAAACGAATAGAGCTCTGTAGAACCTTCTAGAAGGTTGTTGAAGTGAATAAAAATCCGTGGAAGCTTCTAGAAGTTGTGGAAATGAATTGAGCTATAATGTTAAGATCTTGAGGCAGAGCATTATGTCAAAATGTTGGACCTTTGCAATGGTTCTTCAGCAGTTTCTCTGCCACGGATCTTATAACGATCCGTGCTTGTCATAACAGGAACAATACTTCCGATTGTTTCAAACTTACAAAAGATGTTTTATGAGCACAATGATCTTATTAAAACGTTTAAAGCAGCGTTGGAACGTATGCCAACGGATGAATATAAAGTATTCATAAGAGCAAACCCAAGACCAGGCAAACACGAGCAGTGCTTCAATGCTCCTCTGGTAGATGAAGTCACGGTGGTTATATCAGGCCATGAGGTTGATCAACGGGATGTCGTTCTTCAATGACGAAGCGAATCATTGCAGCCCATTTCAGATAGACATCTATCTTACGATGGTCTACAGTACCCAGTGATATTCCCCCGTATTGAAGATGGATATCATTTTAATCTGATGCAGGTCAAACTAATAATAGATAAAACAACCAGTAAGAAAGTTTTAGCGACGGATTTCTATACATACAGGCTAATGGTTAGAGATACTGAAAAGAATCACGTAATAAACTGCAGACAATTGTTTCATCAATTCATCGTTGATATGTATGCAAACATCGAGAGTGAGCGTCTTCTTTACATTCAACGTAAAATGCGAGTTGAAGAATATATTCACATGAGAGATGTTGTGATTTGCTTTGGGAGGGAGACAGTCTAATTAACTGGAGCAATAACAACAAAATGCTCATAAACATCAGCGAAACAAAACCCATGCTCCTTACAACAAGACAGAAATTAACAAATTCACCAACAACAACACTACAGCTCCACGCTGGAACTTCACAGATAGAGAATGCTAGTGAACATAAAACTTTAGGTCTCATGATTAACCACTACCTCAAATGGAATTATCATCTAGACAATCTAACCAAACTCATTGCACAAAATGTTTACCAATTTACTAAAATTAAACATTTTCTTGACATACACACCAGAAAAATATACTACATACCACAGATACAAAAACACGTTGACTACTGCTCCACAGTCTGGGATGTTTGTTCCATGTCAAACATGAAAAGAATTTACTCACTTTAAAAAACAAGCTGTAAATATTATAGATGACAAACATGCAGCACGTATTACAAATAAAGACACACATCTTGATATTCTACCCCTCAAGAAAGATTTCTTTTCAACAAGGCCAAGTTAATTCATAAAATTCTATCGCACAATGCTCCACCCTATCTGTGATCGTTGGTCAAATCCAGTCCAAAACATAGTCAACGCTTAAGCAACTGAATTCTCCCAAAACCAAGGCTTGACATGTTTAAACAAAGCTTCTCTTACTCAGCTGCCCACCTTTGGAATACCCTACCAATTCATGTAAAACTTATAAGTAATATTGGTTCTTATAACTTTAAACTTTGCCAACATCTGTTTGATATGAACTATATGCCTCCATAAGCATAGTTTAAAGTAGTTTAAAGTATGGCTTGAGTGTTGGAAGTTTTTTTTTAATACTAATTTTTTTTTATAAATTGTTAGATTTGAATGAATGTAAGAGTGCAAGTTTATTCCATGTTGTTGCATAAATTAGAGTGTAGAGTGTATGGACAAGAGATAAGTTTATTATTTATTTATGCAATATTTAATGAGTCTTCATGATTATTATGCTCATTAACAAATGCTGAATGACTGTGACTGAGTGAAAGCTGTATGATGAAGGGCATGATGTCAGACAGGCCTGCGTGCCCAATTCCTAACCCTTTGAAAATAAAGTATGTTCGTTCTTTCCTTCTGTCTTTCTGTCTGTCTGTCTGTCAGACAGTTTAGTTTTAGGTGCTGAGATATACAAATAAAGGAATAAATTCACTTATAGCACTGGACCACAAGACTACCAACATATGAGATCGTACACCATTACTATTTTTACAACAAAACAGTAATTCTGAAAGGTTATTGTATAGAACGAGTTATTAGTATAAAGAATATCTATTAAAATTTCATTTTATAGACATCACTAACACCTTAATTTTAAATAATGTCATTTGTTTGAGAACTTTTATGTGTTTATGTACGTGTCTGTTTTCTATCTGTCTATTAATCTCTCTGCGCATTCTTTTCTCTGTCTATCTCTCAGTTTTTATATTCGTTTGTTGCTGATGAGTTGTAAATAATTTAATTATTCACAAAAACACTATATCAGTAGATTATTAGGAGGTAAATACATAAATGTGGGAAACAAGTGTTATAGTTTTGTAAAAATATGTAAATAACATTTTATACAGTGAAATAGATTTATTTACTGTGAAAAATGTGTATATGTACAAATATGAATATTGGTGACTGTGGTAAAAGTGCTTTGAGTAATCTTATATATTATATCTTATATCCTTCCAGTGCAGTTAAACATCACATAGGGTTCGCAAAGTAGTTCGCCATTTGAATTGATTAATCTTAACTTGGTTTTTGCGCTTATAACTTTTGAATGCCATATGTTCTCAAAATTCTTGAATATCGATGCTGCTTTTGTAATTCTAATTCTAACTTCTTTTCTGGTGTCATCATTCTGGTCTATGTAGCTGCCAAGGTATGCAAATTGATTGACTTATTCAACATCTGTCCCTTCTACATGTATTTTTCCATTTTTATTTATAGGAAGTTTCATTATTTTTAGTAATAAAGATAACGAAAAAGAGATGAAAAACTAAACTCCCGGCTCTTTTGGCATCCCTTTGGTAAGAAAGATCAGCACAAAATGCACCCAGATAGATAGTGGTAAGCTCCAAGTAAAAGCAAGAGATGGGCTAAAAAGTAAGATAAGGAAATGATAACAAAGGATGTCAGTTGTCAAAGATAAAAGTGATAACGACTGCAGTAAAACTGGTTCTAGTAATACTGGTAGACAGAGGTGTAAGGTACAGTTTTACAAAGCGATAGAAGGAACGAGAAATGTGAGAAAAAACACAAATAATGAAAACATACAACTTCCAATATGTCCGCGTGAGCTTTTTTTCTAGAGTTACATACAAAAAACAAACGCAACATAAAAGAAGAAAAATGAAAATGAAAAACGTAGCTTTGTTTCATCCCTCCTTGTACACAATACACCAGAATGCTCCCTAAAGACAAGGCTAGAAGACCAAAAAGGAAACAAATTGAAACAAATCGAATGTTAGCGGCGGTGAAAGGGAGAGAACGATGCAATTGTGTGTGTGTGTGTGTGGGGTGGTCGGGAAAGAGATCAGGAGGCAATAAATACCTCTAGGCTGCTGGTGGAACGATTATAGAAGCGACGATATCCACTGACACAGGAAGTGGAACGATTATAGAAGCGTCGATATCCACTGACACAGGTAGTGGAACGATTATAGAAGCGACGATATCCACTGACACAGGTAGTGGAACGATTATAGAAGCGTCGATATCCACTGACACAGGTAGTGGAACGATTATTGACGATATCCACTGATACAGGTAGTGGAACGATTATAGAAATGTCTAGTTCGCAATGATACTGAGAACATAATACGTAGTACGTAATTAACAATTCAGCTCTATGATGGCCGTTTCCATTATAGCTTTGTTAGAGGGAATAGCATCATTTTAACGTGGAGTAAAGAATAGCATCATTTTAACGTGGAGTAAAGAATAGCATAATTTTAACGTGGAGTAAAGAATAGCATCATTTTTACTTGGAGTAAATAATTTTTTTTAGAAAAAAGCTGCAGTTGAAGATGAAATAAGAGTTGGAATGTTAAAAGCTATTAACAGTGACAACATGAGTTAACTACAGAGAATGTTTAACAAAGTTTGGAAAGAAGAAAAGGTCCCTTCTACAAAAGGTCCTTTTTGTAAGTGGAAAAAAAGGAATCATTGATAAAGACCATAAAAAGGCAACTTTAGCAACTGTAATAACTAGAGAGGAGTAACCTTGCTACCAGTTTTGTCAAAAGTATTTTGCAAAGTCATTATGAATATAATTAAAAGATATAATGAATACTGAAATGAGATAAGACCAAGCAGGATTTCGAAAAGGAAGAAGAAGTCTCGACATGATCTTTACTCTAAGAACAATACTTGAAGAAAAGTATACTGAAAAGCAAAAACTATTAATCCCAAATTTCATAGACTTTAAAAAGGAATTTGATAGCGTACTCTGTGATTCATTGTCGAGAATTTTAAGAATTTATGGAATGCCATCTAAAATTGTCAACATCATTAAGGATCTCTACAAAATGTATATTTGTGCAGTCAACACAAAAGAAGGAATGAGCGAATGGTTCCATATTAAAACAGGCGTGAAACAAAGATGTATATTATCTCCTTTGCTTTTTGTAATTGCCATAGATTTCATAATGAAAAAAATATTACACAGATAAAACGGGCATTGAATGTGTACATGAGATCCAACTAGAAGATCTTGATTTTGCTTTCATCAGTAACAATGTGAATTCAATGCAAGAAAAAACAGATACCCTGTCTTTCTGGATAGCAAAATAGGACTTGAAATTAATAAGGAAAAAAGAAAAATAATGAAACTTCTTAATAAAGAAAGAATAATATACATAGAAGGAACAGCTGTTGAAGAAATAAAACAATGTGCATATCTTGGTAGTTACATAGCCCAGGATGGTGACACAAGAAAGGAAGTTAGATTTAAAATGCAAAAGCAGCACTGACCTTCAAGAATTTGGAGAACATATGGCATTAAAAGATACAAGCACAAAATCCAAGCTAAGATTATTCAATTAATATGTAATATCCACGCTCATTTATGCATATGAAAACTGGAAAATAACTAAAGAAATAAACAACAAATTAGACTATTTTGAAAATAAATGCCTAAGGAAAATACTCGGTATAAAGTGGAACGAATTCAAGAACAACGGAGAGATAAGACAGATGAGCGAACAACAACCAGTCTCTTTTGTGATCAGGAAGAAGAGACTGACATACGACGCTCACATGAAGAGAAGAAACAGCCAGAAAATCCAAAAACAAGCTATCAAGTTGAATACAACATGACGAAGAAAAAGAGGTCGACCACATGAATCTCTAAAGAGGACATTGTTAAAAGAGGCCAAATTAGTAAGCATAAAATCCCTTGATGAGGTTGAAAAGCTCGCAGAGGACAGGAAAATCTGGCGAACTATAATGTGAGCCCTATATGACGTTTAATGGCACAGGAAGGATGTAAGATATAAGAATAATCATCTCTGCAACTGAATTTCATTTTGTGCTGAATTAGAGAAAGACTCGACAAATATTATGATTAAACATAGAAAGAAGAATTAACTAGAGTATTAACAACAACGAAACACATAAACTGGATAGACATAAAGAAAAGGTCAGTTCAAATTTTATATAATTGTGTGCAAGTGATATTTTAAGTAGTTGAAGTAGTTATATTTGTTATGAAATGTGTTTAAATGTTTAAATAATGTTATAAAATTGTTAGTCTTATACTGTTTTTTTTAAAAACAGAAAATGCTACTTATATATTATGAAACATAAGAGACGCACCGCCTGTTTTCATGTTTGAAATAGAGGAGAAGAAAAAAAAACGTCAGTGGAAATGCCAATGGAATAATTTACTCTTTTCTTATAATGCTTTGTTTTATTTTGTAAATCAGTAAAAATTTTATGAAACAAAACAGTAATTATCAGAAGTCATTTTCAAAATGGTGTATGAGTGGAACGGAAATTAATTTCTAAATGCTTTTTAATGAAACATAAATTGTTGGATATTATGTACTGTTATTTGTTAAATTATGTAACACTTATGTGTGTATGTATGCATGTATGGACGCATGTTTATATGTACATATATATGAAAGTATAAATGTATATGTATGTTTGTATCTGTCTGTCTGTCTGCATACATGCAAATTATGTGTGTGTGTCTGTATGTCTGAATCTCTCTCCCTCTCTCTGTCTCTCCCTCCTCTGTGTGTCTAACTGTCTACATGTCTCATTATTTGTCTGCCTCTGTGCAGATGCATTTTTTCCTCGTGCATATGTGTGTACATATTTCCCTGTGATTCGATTTTCTGAATATACATCTGTGTTTTAATACATATTAATTTATTTATACTATTGTTTGCTTTGTAATAATTATGATGATACTTCAGTGGCATATTCAACATCCTCAAGCTTGATATAAACGTTAACATTTCTATCCAATTCGTGGACATAAAAAAGTTAATTTCTTCATGTACATTTTTACTAACGGGTTGGTGGTATCTCATTAATTTTACACATTACTGAAGCCAAATATTAAAGTAGTTGCAACAAATTACGCTGAAAATTGTTAATACAATTATAAACATGATTAGTTTTATGCATGCATTATAAGAACACTGACAACATGTGGGAACACAAGTTTCATTTTCTGTAATTCTGCAGTTAAAAGGAAAGTATTGTAACTATTCTGACTTATGTGGATGTACATATAATGCAACTCAGTACTTCATTTATTTTCTTACGTCAGAGATGACTGAACATGTATGTATTGCGTGATATATACTTACCATCTGTATTGGGTTTAGTAAAAAATGCACAATAAATGAACCATTCAATAAGAATGCACAAAATGTATATCAGTAAGAAGTTCACTTAAAACACATTTCATTTTTCCAAACCGTACTAAAGATTTAACAAAACATAATTCTGTGAAGTTATTTTAATGAAAACTGTATTTAATGGGAATAATACAAAATTTTATTTCAAATATCTTATCTTACATCCTTCACGTGCCATTAAACAACCCATGAGGCTCGCAAGGTAGTTCGTCAAGCTTTCTTGTTTTCGGCAAGCTTTTCAATCATGCGGCACAGTTCTGATTGCTAAAATTGAAGAGGAGCTACAGGCTTTTCTGGACATCGCAGTTTGTGAAAGTAAATGTAAAGGTCACAGCCTAAACAAAAAGAAGCCTGAAGTGATGGTCATCTTAAAAAAAACGAATACCATCAAAATGTAGCATTACCATCGGTGGCACAAAACTGAAACAACTTGACAGATTCACTACCAAAAATAGCACTAAGATGGACATCACAGGGGAACAGAAGTAAGGGTAGACAAAAAGAGACATAGAGAAGAACAACAGAAAGGATGTTGAGCAATAGAGGGCTCACCTGGGCAAGAGCAGAAAAAAAGCGAAGGACAGGCATTTGTGGAAAACCCTTGCGGAAGCCCCATGTGCCCTGGGCACTTAAGGTTCAGAGAGAGAGAGAGAGAGAGAGAGAGAGAGAGAAAGATTCAAGTACTTAGGAACGATTATAACAACTGATGGGAAATGTCATCATCATCATCATCATCACCATCGTCATCATCATCCTCATCATCGTCATCATCATTATAATCATAATCATCAGGTGTTGTGCCGACTGGCGTTGGCTATTATGCTTCTCCAGAGTACACGATCCTTCATGCAGGCCATCAGCTCAGTTGATCTCAGATGATCTCCTCTCACACTATCCCATCAGAATGTCCAGCATCATATCTCTTGGTATTCCTCTTGATCTTCTTCCTTCTATTTTTCCTGTTGTTGTAATATTTTCAATAACCCCTCTTCTCATTGCATGTCCTATGAAAGTACATTGTCTCTCGCTTATCTTTTTGACAAAGGTTTTTTTGTCTCTCCAGCTCTTCTCATACATTCTTCATTAGTTAATTTTGCTGTCCAGGGGATTCGCAACACTTTTCTAATAAACCACATTTCTGCTGCTTCCAATGATTTTTGTGCAGACCTGCCTATTGTCCATGATTCACTTCCATATAACAAGAGAGGTTCAATATAGCATTTTAGGACTCGTTTTCTAACATTCATTGATAAGGATGTGTTGGATAATATATTTCTCATTTACTTAAGTGCAGTCTTTGCTTGGCCTATTCTGTTCCTAATTTCTGTTCTGCATTTCCCATCTGACGTTATTACTGCTCCAAGGTATTTAAATTTCTGCACCTGCTTTAGAATAGTTCCGTTTCATTTTATATTGCATGTTGGTGGATTCTGTTTCTTAGATATAACCATAGTTTCTGTCTTTTTGATGTTCAAAGTAGGGCGTTTCTGTTCACTTTCTTTAGTGACTTTATCCAAGAGATTTTGCAGGTCTTGTTGGTTCTCAGCTATCAGTACTGTGCATCAACATACCGAAGGTTGTTAATATTGTATCCTCCAATTTTTATGCCTGGTTCTGTGATGATCGTTCTTAGAATATTCTCGCTGTACAGACAAAAAAAGGTCTGGAAATAGTACACATCCTTGTCGCACCCCTTGTTTTATAGGTTGATATTTTCCAGTTCTATTTTCAACTTGAATTGCTGCTTCTTGCTGCCAGTATAGGTGTTTTACAATCCTCAAGTCTTTGCCGTCTATATTGATGTTTTGAAGCATCTTAATAATTTCATTATATTTCACCTTGTCGAATGCCTTGGTGTAATCAATGAAGCATAAGTAGAGATCTTTTTTTCTGTACTTCTAAAGCTCTTTCTGTTAGTGTTCGTAAAGCATAAATGGCATTGTGTGTTCCCTTTCCTTCAACAAATCCAAACTGTTCATCTGTTATTTCCATTTTTATCTTTTTCTTGTTCTTCTCATAATGATCTTTGAAGTAGCTTCGTTATGTGACATGAGAGGCTGATAGTCCGGTGGTCATCACATTCTTTTGCACCTGGTTTTTTTTTTTGGTAGTGCTATAAACGTGGATTTAATCAGGTCACTGGGAATATAACCACTGTTGTAAATGTCATTCAATAACTTGATTATTATTTTTATTCCTGTCTCCTCTAGTGCCTCTATTTCTTCTATTGTTATATTATCAGGCCCAGTCACTTTTCCCTTCTTCATATGTTTGATGGCATCTATGATTTCATCTTCAAGTATTGGTGGTCCATCACAGTTTTCAGTTCATTTATTCATTCATTTATTTCCTTGTCCCTTGCGGAACTTTGCCTCCCAGACAGCACTCCTGTAGGCATCTCGGTTGTGAGCAAGATGGCCTGCTGCTGCTGCATCCATTTGCAGATCATCTTCGTTTTAGTCTTCCTCTCTTTCTTTTTCCCATTATGCATCCTTCCAAAACTGTCTTCTCTAAATTATCATGACGTTTAATGTGTCCAAAATATTTAAGTTTTTTCTCTTTAATCCTCTTTACTAGTCAGCCTTCTCAATATTAAACTCTTGTAATATAGATATATTTGTTCTTTTTTGTGTCCACGATATTTAGAGAACTCTTCTATAGCATTTACATTCAAATGCATTTATGTGTTTCTCAGCTGTTTCGTTAAGTGTCCAGGTCTCGTAGACATATGTTGCGATGGGAAAGATGCATGTCCTTAAAAATCTTATTTTTGTAGTTCTGTCTGCTATTCCCCACATATTCTTTATTTGTTTTACTTTCTGAAGTTTTCAGTATCTGGTGTTAATTCTGGTCTTTCTCCTCCATATAGCTCACCGATATATTCTGTCCACCAGTCCACAATGTCTTCTTTTCCCATTAACATTTTACCTTCTTTCGACTTCAGGCATCCTGTGGTATATTTTGTTTTCCTGCCTGTGAATTCATTAATTCGTTTGTGCATGTTTTTGCTGTCTTTATTATGAGAGTCTTCTGTCAGCACTGTTTATTTAACCACACTTCTTTGCTTCGCTGACTTGCGTCTTATTTCTTTATTTATCTTGCTATATTTTTCTTGGTTATTTTTACTCCTCCTCCTCTTGTCCATCAGTCCTAGATGTCATTTGTCATCCATTTATTTTTCGGAGCTTCTTTTTTTTGGTGGTATTATCTCTTTAACAGTTTGGTGGATAGAATCTCTTAACATTATCCATTTGTCATCTATATTATTTATCTTTGCTATTGAACTGTATCTATTTGTTACAATAACTTTGTATTGTTCTCGCAGTTCTTGGTAAATTTTAAGAAGTTCTGTATTCAGTTTGTGTATTCTCCCTTTTCTGCATGCTTTCTTTAGCTTTATTCTAATTTTTCCACACAGTGGGTCATGGTCACTATTGCTGTCAGTTCCTGGAATGATTTTTGTTGTTTGTAATGCAATGCGGAATCGTTTGTTGATTAATATGTAGTCTATCTGGTTTAAAGTCTTTTTGTCTGGGCTGCGCCACGTTGCCAGTCTTATGGGATGTTGTTTAAATCAGGTGTTTCCTACAACCATGCTATAGGAAATGTCACAATGGAATAAAAAGCAGACGTGGTCAGGCCAAGTCAGCAATTAGAAAATGAGACACATCTTGTGCAACAGATCCATATCAATGGAAACAAGATCCCGAGTACTTAAATGTTACATCGAGCCAATTTTGTTTTATGGATGTGAAGCATGGTCCATGAATAAAAGAGTACAGCGAGAAATGGAGGCCACGGAAATGTAATGTATGCTATCAAACTCTTTTTTTTTTAAGTCTATGAAGTTCAAGATTAATGGTTTTTGCTTTTCAATATGTTCTTCAAGTATTATTCTTAGAGTAAAGATCTGATTGAGACAGCTTCTCCCTTTTCGAAATCATGTTTGTTCTTCTCTCATTGTAGTATCCGCTATATCTTTAATTCTATTTATAATAACTTTGCAAAACACCTTTGACGCAACTGATAGTAAGGTTACTCCCCTCCAATTTTTGCAGTCGCTAAGGTTAACTTTTTTGTATTTTAACAATAATTCTTTTTTTCCATTTAGATGGGGATGTTTCTTCTTTTCAAATAGTATTAAATATTCTCTGTAGTTGTCTCAAGTTGTCACTGTTAATACCTTTTAACATTTTGGTTATTATTTAATCTTCACCTGCAGCTTTGTTGTTAGCCATATGCTTCTTCAATATTTATTAGACTCCATCCATTACCATTAGATGTTTCATGCAGACTTTCTTTTCTTGTAATGTGTCTGCGTGGTTTTTCCTTTCCTGTCTTCTGAGTCTTCTCTATTACGCTTTCTAATGTGTTGTAAAATTCTTCTTTGACTTCATCCTCTGTATCTTCTGTTGGTATATGTATATATATGTAAGAAGACTAGCAACAATGAAAATAAATGTGGTAAGCAAAGTAAATTAAAATTTCATAAAACTCTCCTTCATATATTTTCAGGAATGAAGGAAGTACATTTATTCTGAGAAGTGTTCAAAAGTCAAAGTAATCATACTACACGTTAGGTATATAATTTTGTTTTTCAGAAATAAACTATATCAGTGTACTTTGTGAAACGAGATACTTACAACCTAGATGAATATTTTGAAATATGAGAGAAAAAACAGGATATTACAGACATTAGTGAATTATTTCAAATGTTCTTTAAAATAAAAATATTTCATTTGAAAAAAGAGAATTCTTTAAAATTAAAAAAGTACTTTTGAAAATTCATTTTGTGGAATGGTTTGTTAGTGGTATGAAAATGCCTTAAATGTTTAAAAATATCAGGAAACACTCAATATTAAATAATGTTAATTAATCTTTGTCTCTGTTTTATAAATATATGTATTCATGAATGCACATATGCATGTATGAATGTACATATTTTTGTATCTATATATATATATGCATGTATCTGCATGTGTATATGTCTATGGATGTATATAAAGATGTACAATTAATTATGATATATATATATATATATATATATATATATATATATTCATTCATTCATTCATTTGCACGTCTCTTGTGGAGCTTTGCCTCCCTAACAGCACTCCTGTAGGTATCTCATTAGCTCATTTTCAATGCAAAAAGCCATTAGATTGTCACCTGCCTCATTATGTGTCCTATGTTAAATTTCCCCACAACATGTCCCTCATCTTCTGCTCTTTGTGTATCAGTCTCTACATTAAAATCCCCCATTATTAATACTATATCATTTTTCCGTACCTGGTCTATCGTCGTTTGCAGTGTGTTAAAAAGTCTTCTATTTGCTTTTTTTCTGCTGCTTTATGTCAAAGCAAGTTGTTGTTTCATCATTTATTCTTACTTCTGCTTGTTGGTCTAGATACAGAAGTGATGTAGGTGCATATATGTGAATAATTGTTACATTTCTAGGAGTTCCCTTAAGTCTGATTGTGAAGATTCTATCACTTACTGGATTGTAGCCTAGTAATGCTTTTGATGTTGATTTGTCCAAGTAATTTTGTCCTAATTCTCCACCATAGTATATAAAGAAATTATCATTCTCTCTCTTGAAGTGTCCTGATCCTTTCCATCGATGTTCACAGATTCCCAAAATGTGTATCCCCGTTCTTTTTATCTCATCATGTATTATTTGATGCTTTCCCTCATACATACTTCTTATATTCCATGTTCCTACTCTTATTTTTCTTTTTTAGTTTGATGCAGGGGTTTTCCTTAGTAACACCGTCAGAATTGTGTCCGTCATCACAATTATTAGTACTGAACTCTGTCTCACACTCTTCCCCAGTGTTAAAATTAGATTTATCTGGCCTGGGGGCCTCACCACCAGATCTTTTTCCTATTTGACTTTCCATGTTGCTGTTTGCGTTTTTGGTATACTTTCAGACGATAGTTTACCATTGCTTTCCTTCCTGGCAGTGACTGTACTAGTTAGTGATCGTAGCCATTGTCCCTACATTGAGATCATCTGCCTTCCATCATAGAATGGTGACCATAACCAACATTATCTGTCGGCTGCTCTCCTATTCCATCCACCACCTGCTCCCATGCTTCATGTCATCCTGATCGGGGTGGGGGGGGGGGGCTATACGGGTACTCCACCTTGCCCAAGGTGTCCCTTAGTCTGATGGAGGTAAGGAAGCGTCTTACTTCTCCTTTGATAGGGATACCCCTATCCCGCTAACCACACACACACACACACACATATATATATATATATACATATATATATTTTTTTATCTGGATTACCACCATTGCACTCCGTCACGTCCATAGGTGTTCAGATACCGCCTGAACATATCCATCAGTGTTCTGCAGCTGATAGTGCTTGTCCTGTGTTGGTTGACAAGTCCTCTAACATATCCAGTATGCCGACAAGTTTATGGGGAGAATTGTTTATTTCGTGCATATATATTCATGTGATATTCACGATTCAAAAGTGGTGTGGAAACGATTAAAAATGCAACTAGACATGGACACCCAATTTCTGTTCGTAATGAGGAACTCATTGCAAAAGTCATAGAACGGATAGAAGAAGATCGTTTTTTGACTGTGAGGATGATGGCAGATGAATTTGTTGTTAACCGAGAGACCATTCGTAAAATTTTAGTGGAAAATTTGGGCAAGAAAAAGTTGCTTGCCGGTTTCTACCACATTCATTGTCTGATGACCAAAAATATCAGCGTGTTGAGTACGCAAAAACATCATGAAAACGTATCGCAGAAATAAACATTTCTTAAATTTGATTGTTGCAGAAGATGAAACATGGATTTTCTACTATGATCCCACAACTAAACGCCAAAGTGTTCAGTGGAGTCATCACCGTCACCAAAAGGCAAAAAAATTCGTCTTGAAAAGTCGAAAGTGAAGACAATATTGGTGTACTTCTACGACAGCAAAGGAGTTATTCACAAAAACAATTATTCCAAAGGGACAGATTGTCACTGCCAAAGTTTATTTAAGTGATTTGAAGCGCATTTGACATGTAAAAATAATCGAAAAACGACCGATGTTAATGTTCAATCCATAGTTTTCGGGATCGCTGAGATGAATAGTGACACTCATGAATATGTTTAAGTCTAAGCTCAGCCTCCATCGGCATGGGGTGGGGGTGAAAATGGATGAAAAATAACCATTTTAATCAGAGGTAGGTCAACCAAACAACAGGTAAAACAACCAGCAAGAAAGTTTCAGCGATGGATTTCTATGCATACAGATTAATGTTTCGAGATTCTGAGCAGAACCACATATTAAACTGCAGACAATTGTTTCACCAATTCATCGTTGATATGTATGCAAATATCGAGAGTGAGCGTTTTCTTTACATTCAACGTAAACTGGAAGTTGAAGAATATATTCACATGAGAGATACCGTGATTTGCAACGGCACAAGGCTGTGTGTAAAGAAGATGCTGGGCAATGTAATTGAAGCGACTATCTTAACAGGAAAGGGAGAGGATGAACCAGTTTTTATTTCATAGATACCACTCCTTCCGAAGAATCTTCCTTTTAACTTTAAGAGACTGCAATTTCCAGTGAGACTTCCGTTCCCGATTAAGATCAACAAGTCACAGGAGCGGTCTATTAAGTACTGCGGAGTGGATTTGAGATCGCAATGTTTCTCACATGGACAACTTTATGTTTCTTGCTCAAGGGCGTGTTCGCCCAAGAATTTATTTATTCTTGCTCCAGGAGATGAAACTAAAAATGTTGTTTATAATCATGTTTTGTGTTAAATTAATATTAGAGTGAATTTGTAAAACTTTACTGTATAATTTGTATACTGTATTTATACTTTTAAATATCTGTAGATAAAATTAGTTCAATTTTACACTACAGACATAATTCATTCCTTTTACTGTCTAACAGATGAGTGTCATAAATAAACACCTGGCAACGCCAGGTAATCAGCTAGTGTGCATATATATCTTCATTACTTACTGGACACACAAATCGAATTTTATGGAATCATTCTCATTACTTACCGGAGAAACCTTCTATAACACACCGATACCAGCGGTTCTGCCACACGCCGTGGCCAAGTCCGGGCAGTAGGGAGGTTGGTACAGCGTTGTCACTGTTTGTTTCGCCAGAAACTCTCTAACTAGAAGCGACGCATGGCTCCTAGCATTGTCGTGGTGAAGAACTCAGGTGTTGGCAGTCTCCGGGCGGACGCGCACGACGATGTTTTTCAGCCATTTAAGCACTTCCACGTAAAATGCTCCATTGACTATTTGTCCAGGTGGTACGAACTCCTTATGGACATCACCATAGGAGTAAAAAAAGACAATGAGCATCGATTTCTTGTTCGATTTGCTCATTCGAACCTTCTTTGGTCGAGGAAACTCGGTAATGTAGCACTCAGAGCTCTCTCTTCCTTCGTTGAACGTCTTGTGCCACGAAAAATTTGTTCTTTCGATAAAGCATCCTTCCCGTAGGCTTTCTGTATCATAGCAAGGGTCTCGGTGGCGGATTTTTCAAGTTTAACACAAAACTTTATCGCGTATCGCTGCTCGAAACTCCTCTGCTTTTTGACGCTGAAACAGCTGGCCACTTCGCAAGCGATCTGCACTGTGTAAAAGCTGAGAGCCAAATGACGAGAAATCGACCCTTTATCTAACAATCTCCATTAACCTTCAGGGCCGAACCCCCCTTTCCACCCCCCCCCCCGCCCCCGGCCCTGCTGATTGGCTGAATAAAATAAGTCTCATTATTTACCGGACATACATTGTACAAGCTGCCGCGACGAGTGTTTAGAAGGAGATCCTGTTCAAGACTTCTAGGTGATTTACGTCGCGGAGCAGAACCGCTGGCAACGGTGTATTGATGCTCATGGACGTTATTTCGATGAATTTTAAGTAGATGTAAGTATATCTTGAACAAATCGAATTTTATGGAATCAGTCTCAATACTTACCGGTCACATCTTGTTTATGAGTGGATGTAATATTTTATTTTATTAATGTATGCATGTATGTTTATCTGTCTATCTATCTTTCTATCTAAATATTCTATTACATACCTACCTATAAATCTAAATATCTACCCAGCCATCATTCACTCACTGATCTATCTATCTTTCTGTTTGTCTGTTTGTCCGTGTCTCTCTATCTCTATGTGTCTGTCTTGAGATCCGCTAGATTCAGGAATATGTGATGCTGGAATCACATGGATTGAATTTGCATTTAGCTTACTTAATGTTCCCCTCTTCCATAGTCATAATCCCTCTGCACATAGTTCCACTCCTTTCTCAGTCGTAACATATAGTTCGGAACCTTCCCAGAGAATCAGATTACAAACCATCTACCCCAAATATAATAACCTATTACACCTTCTCCCGGCTAAACTACCATTGTTTCACTCTATCCCGTTTCCACACTCCCCCCTCTTACCGCCTGCTTATTTACAGCCCACCTATCAAACATCACTAGTCTCATTTTAAACCTTCTCTACACTTCACCATCCGCACTTCTGAACACGCCCTCTTACAAGCCACAGCTTCTCGCAAGTCACAGCCAAGTTCTCCACTCATGTTATTAATCTATTTTTTCCATTCCTATTTCTTACACAACATTCATGTGAATTTATATTTTATCTTTTCTCTATTTCTTCGTCCTTTGTGTTTCTGTATGATTAATACAAGAGATAACGACTACCCTAAAACTGGTTCTAGTAATAAAAGCAAACAAAGGCGTATGGTACAGTTTTATACATAGCGACAGAGGGAGTGAATTGTGAGAAAAAAAAACATAGCAGTAAGTATGAAGCTTTTTCAAGGATTACACACACACACAAACAAACAACATATAACTAAAAGAAAAAGGAAAAACTTATCTATGTGACATACCTCCATACGCCAAAGAAAAATGAAAATGAAAAACGTAGTTTTGTGGCATCCCTCCTTGTACACAATACACCAGAATGCGCCCTAAAGACAAGGCTGGGAGACCACAAAGGAAACAAATTGAAACAAATCGGATGTTAGTGGCGGTAAAAGGGAGAGAACGATGCGGGTCGTTGTGTGTGTGGGGGGTGGGGTGGGGTGAGCTCGGGAAAGAGATCAGGAGGCAATAAATACCTCTAGGCTGCTAGAGAAGAAGGTGGGGCGTAATCAGTAGTCTCGATGTCAAGACTGCTCAAGTCACGGCACCTCTGCTCTGGAGGTTGGCCACGTCCCATGTGCAATCATACAGGGCGAATTGCCGGAACCGGCTTAACACAAGGGTTAAGACACTGCTGGGGAGATTCTTCAGCTGCTGCGCGTGGAGTGAAACTTCTCCCGGCCAAGGAAGAAAATGTGGAAAAGCAATTATGGTTGCCGTGCGACGCCGATGTGAAAAGGTGATGGAAAGGGTAAAGTGAAGCTTAATCGGTATGTCAAGTAGTCTCGCGGCGAGAGCTACTCATACCATTTTACCTCTGCTCTAGAGGCCGGCCACGTCCGATATGCACCAATACTGGTGAAATATGCCTAAACCGGCTTACACCAGGGGTGAAAATAAATTGATAGCTATGCATACCACGGTACCTCCGCACTAGAGGTCTGTCACGTCCTAAGCATGCCCATACTGGGATAAGGCGCTTAAACCGACTCAACCCAGGGGTGAAACTTACTGGTGGCGAGGATTCATATTCCTGGACAAAAGCTCTGTCCTGGTCACAACTAGGAAGGGTAGCATCCACGACCACAAAATGCTGAAGTCGGAGACACTGGACCAGTGCAGTCTAGATAAGCAACCACCTCTCACTCGACGGGGATGTACGCGTATCCTAATCACGCTGAGGTTTTCTGGTGAGAAAGTCCAACTCTAGGCTAGACGGGCTACCACCTCTCACCCAACGGGGATATACTGATATCCAAAACACGTCGAGGTTTTCCGGTGAGAAAGTCCAACTCTAAATCAAATTGGTGCAACATAAACCACGGTGTCACGCAATCCCGCTTCTGAACATCTTGTGGTCCTCTCGTGGATCTCGTGTGGTCCTTTCGGGGACCACAGAACCTATCGAGTAAATTCAGTAGGATCATGGGGCAGTCTTGGTGGTAAAAGCGAACGAAGAAGAAGACTTGAAGAAAAGTATATTGAAAAGCAAAAAACCATTAATCCTGAACTTCATAGACTTTAAACAGGCATTTGATAGCATACACAGAGATTCATTGTGAGAATGTTAATAATATATGGAATACCATATAAAATCTTCAACATCATTAAGGATCTCTACAACAGATACATTTGTGCAGTCAACATAGAAGAAGGAATGAGCGAATGGTTCCATATTGAAACAGGAGTGAAACAAGGATGTAATACTATCTCCATTGCTTTATCAATTGCCATAGAATCATAATTAAAATAATGTTGCGCAGATAAAACGGGCATTGATTGGGCACATGAAACCAAACTAGAAGATCGTGAATTTGCTTTTATCAGTAACAATGTGAATTCGATGCAAGAAAAAATGCATACCCTATCTTTACTGGCTAGCAAAATAAGACTTGAAATTAACAAGAAAAGGACAAAAATAATGAAACTTGCCATTATTAAAAAAGGAAAAGGAAAAATATACATAGAAGGAAGAGCTGTTGAAGAAGTAAAGCAATTTGCATACCTTGGCAGCTACATAGACCCAGATGGTGACACCAGAACGAAAGTTAGAATTAAAATGCAAAAGCAGCATTGACCTTCAAGATTCATGAGAACATATGGAATTCAAAAGTTATAAGCACAAAAACCAAGTTAAGATTATTCAATCCAAGTGTAGTATTCGCATGCGAAAGCTGGAAAACAACTAAAGAAATAGATAACAAATTAACTCTTTTGAAAACAAACGTCTAAGGAAAATACTTAGTATAAAGTGCAACAAATTCAAGAACAACGCGGAGATAAGACAGATGAGCAAACAACATTCAGTCTCTTGGGTAATCAGAAACAAAAGATTGACATATGCCGGTTACGTGATGAGAAGAAACAGTCAGAGAATCCCAAAACAAGCTACCAAGTGGAAAACAACATGACAAAGAAAAAGAGGTCGACCACACGGAACTCTGAAGAAAACATTGTTTAGAGAGGCCAAATTAGTAAGCATAAAATCCCTTGATGAGGTTGAAAAGCTCTCGGAGGACAGGAAAACCTGGTGAACTATAATGCTATATGACGTTTAACGGCACGGGGCGGATGTAAGATGTAAGAATAGTCATCTCTGTAACTGAATTTCATTTTGTGCTGACTTAGAGAAAGACTCGACAAATATTATGATTAAACATAGAAAGAAGAATTAACTATAAGATTAACAACAACGAAACACATAAACTGGATAGACATAAAGAAAAGGTCAGTTCAAATGTTATATAATTGTGTGTAAGTAATATTTTAAGTAGCTGAAGTAATTATATTTGTTCTGAAATGTGTTTAAATGTTTAAACAATGCTATAAAATTGTTAGTCTTATACTGTTGTTAATAGAAAATGCTACTTATATATTATGAAAAATAAGAGACGTACTGGCTGTTTTCATGTTTGAAATAGAGGAGAAAAAGAAAAAAATCAGTGGAAATGCCAATGGAATAATTTACACTGTTCCTATAACACTTAGTTTTATTTTGTAAATCAGTAAATATTTTATGAAACGAAACAGTAATTATCAGAAGTCACTTTTCAAAATGATGTATGAGTGGAACGGACATCAAATTTCTTAATGTTTTTTAAGGAAACACAAATTGTTGGATATTATGTACTGTTATTTGTTAAATTATGTAACACTTATACGTGTATGTAATGGATGCATGTATATATGGAAGTATGAATGCATATGTATGTTTGTATCTGTCTTTCTGCATATATGCAAGTTATATGTGTGCGTGTCTGTATGTCTGAATCTCTCTCCCACTCACTCTCTCTCTCTCTCCTCTGTGTGTCTAACTATCTATATACCTCACTCTTTGTCTGTCTCTTCCATATGGATGTAGATTTTTATTTTTCCTGTGATTCTATTTTCTGAATGTACATTGGGTCTTTTTAAAATACAAACAAATTTATTTATATTATTGTTTCATTTGTAATAATTATGAGGATACTTCAATGTCATATTCAACATTCTCAAGTTTGAAACAAAGGTTAACATTTCTATCCAACTCGTAGCCATAAAAAAGTTAATAATTTCTTCATGTAAATTTTTACATCGCAACATATGCCTGTGAGACCTGGACACTTAACAAAACAGCTGATAAACAAATAAATGCCTTTGAATGAAAATGTTACAGAAGAGTTCTTCAAATATCATGGACACAAAAAAAAGAACAAATAGATCCATACTACAAGAACTTAATATTGAAGAAGGCTGACTAGTAAAGAGGATTAAAAAGAGAAAACTTACATATTTTGGACACATTAAACGTCATGATAATCTTGAGAAGACGGTTGGAAGGGTACATAATGGGAAAAAGAAAGAGAAGAAGGCCAAAGCGAAGATGGATGCAAGGCGTCGCTGATGATTTGCAAATGGATGCATCAGCAGCAGGCCATCATGCTCACAACCGAGAGGCCTATAAGAGTGCTGTTAGGGAGGCAAAGTTCTGCAAGGGGCATGCAAATGAAAGAATGAATGAATTTTTACTAACGAGTTGGTGGTGTCTCATTCATTTTACACATTACTGAAGGCAAATATTAACGTATTTGCAACAAATTACATGAAAAAGTTGTTAATACAATTATAAACATGATCAGTTTTATGCATGCAGGATAAGAATACACACAACATACGGGAACATAAGTTTCATGTTCTGTAATTCTGCAGTTAAAAGGAAAGTATAACTATTCTGACTTATGTGGGTGTATAAATAATGCAACTCAGTACTTCATTTATTTTCTTACATTCGAAATGACTGAACTTTTATGTATTGCGTGATATATACTTACCATCATCATGATCATCATCATGTGCCGTGCCGACTGGCGTTGGCTATTATACTTCTCCAGAGTACGCGATAATTCATGCAGGCCATCAGTTCAGTTGGTGATCTCCTCTCACACCATCCCGTCAGACTGCCCAGTATTATTTCTCTTGGTCTTCCTCTTGATCTTCTTCCTTCTATTTTTCCTATTGTTATAATATTTTCAATGCCCCCTCTTCTCATTGCATGTCCTATGAAAGTACATTGTCTCTCTCTTATCTTTTTGACAAGGTTTTTTGTCTCTCCAGCTCCTCTCCTACATTCTTCATTAGTTATTTTTGCTGTTCAGGGGATTCGCAACATTCTTCTAATAAACCACATTTCTGCTGCTTCCAATGATTTTTGTGCAGACCTGCCTATTGTCCATGATTCACTTCCATATAACAAGATAGGTTCAGTATACTTACCACCTGTATAGAGTTTAATGAAAACTTCACAATAAATGAATCATTCAATAAAAACGCAATAAATTTATTTCAGTAAGAAGTTCACTTAAAACATTTCATTTTTTCTTTTGAAACCATGCAAGATGATGTAACAGAAGCCATAATTCTTTGAAGTTATTTTGATGAAAATCGTATTTAATGGGAATATTACACAATTTTTATCTTAAATATCTTATCTTACATCCTGCCTGTGCCATTAAACATAGGGCTCCCATGGTAGGTCAACACGTTTTCCAGTTTCCGGCAAACAGTGCAATCTGAGGACACAGTTCTGATTGCTAAAAGTGAAGAGGAGCTACAGGCTCTTCTGGACGTCGTGGTTCGTGAAAGTAAAAGTAAAGGTCTCAGCCTGAATTAAAATAAGACTGAAGTGATGGCAATCTCAAAGAAAAGAATATCACCAAAATGTAGCACTACCATCGATGGCACAAATCTGAAACAAGTTGATAGATTCAAAGACTTAGGAACAATTATAACAGCTGATGGGAAATGTCACAATGAAATAAAAAGCAGACGTCGTCAGGCCAAGTCAGCATTCCAGACAATGAGATACATCTTGTGCAACAGATTCATATCAATGGAAACAAGATTCCGAGTACTTAAATTTTACATCGAGACAATTTTGTTTTATGGATGTGAAGATTGGACTATGAATAAGAGAGTACAGGGAAAAATAGAGGTCATGGAAATGTGGTTCATAAGTAGGATGTTGAAGGTACCATGGACAGCTTAAGCAGAATCCCGGTCACTACAAAATTAGTGACACGGTGCTACTAAAATAGAATCTCTTCTAAACAGGGAGTCATTTTTTCTGTATGATGTGACACGATTATATTACATGAGCAATAAACTTGTTTGTACATATAGTGTTATGTACCGTGACTATTACACTCAGACAATGAGCATTAGGCTCAGAGACTCAACATTACATTACATTGATATACACTCTGTAACAGGACAACCCAGGTAACACTGACTCCACTACTCATCCATACACGACATGACCAGTTATATGTAAATCACTAACTCAACACCACTGATGACACATAACATGAATCAAAGAAATCACAGGATTCAGCAGACACACTGTATATGTTTAATGATGAGATCCCATTTGTACGATGAGTGTTGTAACGATGTAGAGTGTAAAACTTGATGGATACAATAACAAATGATCATCCAAAAAAACATGAGTCCGGGCGACTAACATCGCCATGGGACTAGGTCAGATATTCAACCTTTGTCCAAAAAAAACAAACTTGGACAAATCGACACACAAATCTACATGACTACTACAACAATTTGTTCTAAGAAAAACAATCCATCAACTACAACAATTTAACTACAGAATCTCTATCACTTCCTAGAATCAAACACACAACCTCTCGCTACAACATTCTGACCAAAAACTCTTCCTCTCTCAACTCATTCACACCTCCCGCCTAACCTAAACCACGTGACTCAGAATTCTCTCGAAAAACGAGATATTTTCTCCGTGCTTGGCACACAGTGATGAGTTGTGGTCTACCAGACCACAACCACAGGGTTACACACAAAGCAATCTGTACAGAATGTTATTCTGTTACACAGCTAAGAAAACCAATGAAGAAATCTTAAGAGAGGCTGGACTTAGGAGGCAAATTATAGCAAAGATTAGAGGCACACAAGCGAGATTTATAGGACATTTCCTGAGAAGAGGACAACTGGAACACACCGTGGCAACTGGAAAAATTGAGGGACAAGAGGCAGAAGAAGACAGAGAGAGAAGTTGCTGGATGAACTATCAGTGTGGCTAGGAAGAAAGTCACCGGCGGATCTCATAATCAACACAAAAGTCAGGGAATTGTGGAGAGAAATGATCTCCTACGCCACGCGTCATGGCACGTGATTGATTTCTATCTCATGAAGGGATTTTATGCCCACTAAACAATGTCCTCTTTAGATTTTTACGTGTCGACCTCTTTTTCTTTGGCCCGCTGTGTTCCACTTGATGGCTTGTTTTGGGATTCTCTGTCTGTACCTTATCATCACATGACTGACATATGTCCACCTCCTTTTTCTGACCACCCGTGAGACATTCCAAATATGTAACTAACAAATTCAAAACCAGCACAGAGATAAGACAGATTAGCAAACAGCACTGATCGTTGGTGATCAGAAAACGTGGATGGACATAAATTAACCAGTGATGAGAAAGAGAATCGTAAAACTGGCTATCAAGTGAAATACAACAGTCCAAAGATAAAGAGGCTGACCACGTAAAAGTCTGAAGAGGACTTTATTAAGAGAGACCAAATTAGTAGGGATAAAATCCCTTGATGAAATTGAAAAGCCCGCCCAAAAAAAGCAGAAAAGAATTGGTGAACTACCATGCTAGCACTATATGATGTTTAATGACACGAAAAGAATGTAAGATGTAAGAAGATGTAAGATATAACTAACAAAAGAATGCCTAGCACTTATGCCTGTCTCTTTGTCTGTGTATCTGTGTCTATCTCGTTAGTTTTGGTAAAAGTACTGCTAATTTACGTGAAACATTTTAAAATCCGCTGAATTTTAGCAACAGTATAGAATATAAAAAAGAAGTTGACCACGTGAAGCCCTAAAGAGGACATTGTTAAGAGAGGCCAGTTTAGTGGACACAAAATCCCTTGATGGGTTTGAAAAACTCGCTGAAAGCAGGAAAACTTGGGAAACTATAATGTGACCCCTATGTCACGTTTAACCGCACGGGAAGGATGTAAGATGTAAGTAATAACGATCATAAATGTTAGAAACAAATTTTAGTTGCAATTTTGTATCATATCTTTTTCTGTTACTTCAAAAAATGAAATAATTATATTGTGTTTATTGTAAAAAAAGTAAAGGTAATCCTGTCATGCCTTAGAGGCACATAAGGATTACCTTTGTGTAAAGTGTACAGATGTACAATAAAAGTAGATGTTGGATAATATAATTTCCAAATTCAAATAATCATATCAATATTGAAAACTAACTACCAGATATTAGTTATCGTAACTTTAAAAATTCCTTTGTATGGTCTTACATAATTAAGTATGAGTGTATTTATGTATATACCTGCCTGTCTGCTTGTCTTTCCGTCTGTCTGTCTATCTATTTATTTTGTGCACTTGGGATATATAAATAAAAAAACAACTTCATTTAAAGGATTTACCTACAAGGTTAGGAACATCTGAGAATGTTAATGTATAAAGCAATGTGTATAAATGTTTATAACAATTTGTCATAAAATATATTTTAAATAGTAAAATAGTTATATCTGCAATGAAAAAGTGTGTAACTGAACAAGTGATGTTTCTTAATATTTAACAAATCGCTCTTTTCAACTTGAAATGTGAAAACACAAAAGTTCTTTGTGAAATAAAATACTTACTGACTGCAGTCATATTTTGAAATGTAGCCACAAAAGAAGTTATTAAAACATTAATGAAATTATTTCTGAAGTTTTTGTAACAGTCGTTGCATTTTAGAAAATTATCATTTTTTTTCTTTTTTAAACTAAACAGTGTTTCTTAGAAGTCATTGTCTGAAACAGTTTGTTAGTGTAAGATTTTAACATTTTCTTTTATAAAGACTACTATTTATTGAATAAAAGTTAATGTTATTGGCATAAAAGCTTTGCATGTATGTATGCATATATTTATGTATGTACTATATATATACATGTATATATTCTCCCTCACTATAAACAAAATATAGCGATAGTGACAGTATTTATCTCTGGGCATGAGAAAGAAGAAGTTATTAAAAATAGGCGCTTGGAATGTGCGCACACTTACTGATGCATGCACGTCAAATAGGCCTGAAAGACGCACAGTACTTGTGGCAAGAGAACTTGCGAGATACAACCTGGACCTTGTAGCGAGATACAACCTGGACCTTGTAGCGAGATACAACTTGGACATTGTAGCGAGATACAACCTGGACATTGTAGCGAGATACAACCTGGACATTGTAGCGAGATACAACCTGGACATTGTAGCGAGATACAATCTGGTCCTTGTAGCGAGAAATAACCTGGACATTGTAGCGAGATACAACCTGGACATTGTAGCGATATACAACCTGGACATTGTAGCGAGATACAACCTGGACCTTGTAGCGAGATACAACCTGGACATTGTAGTGAGATACAACCTGGACCTTGTAGCGAGATACAACCTGGACATTGTAGCGAGATACAACCTGGACATTGTAGCGAGATACAACCTGAACCTTGTAGCGAGATACAACCTGGACCTTGTAGCGAGATACAACCTGAACCTTGTAGCGAGATACAACCTGGACCTTATAGCGAGATACAACCTGGACATTGTAGCGAGATACAACCTGGACCTTGTAGCGAGATACAACCTGGACATTGTAGCGAGATACTTCTTCTTCTTCGTTCGCACTGTCAGTCTATATCTGCAGTCCTGTCTCTTGGATAAATTTCACTGTTTTTTGTAACTCATTTATGGAACCGTAGAGCTTATCTTCTTTAGTGGTTTCACTGGGCCAGTAATTATTTCTCAGTGTCTCGTAGTTGATGCAGTTCTGGAGGATATGTTCCACAGTTTGGGGCACCTGGGCACATGTACATAGATTAGTAGTACCAACCTTAAACTTTGTATACATATGACTTCCGAGTCGACTGTGTCCTGTTCGGAGACGGAAGATGGTGACTTGTTCCTTTCTGTTTAGCATGTGATAAATCATCATGTGGTGGTGTTTGTGGCTTCCTGTAGGTTTTTATCATGCTTTTCTTCTGATTATAGGTGATTGGTAAATACAACCTCCATTTCAGTGCCCTCTTTGGCCAGATGGTCAGCTTTCTCATTGCCTGGTATCCCACAGTGGGAGGGAATCCATTGCAAAGTGTCTCCATGTTGTAAGCCAATTTTTGACAAGGCATCTTTAAGGTCTGGTAGTTTGTTGCTCTGAAGAGCTTCCAGTACTGATCTTGCATCTGTGAGAATTACTACAGGACATATATCAATTCTAGAGTCTGTTAGTTTTTCAACTGCAGCAATAATTGCCCTAACTTCTGCATCAAAGTTGTTGCAGTATTTACCAGTGGGTATGGAAATCTTGTCAATGGTGTTGTTTGGATATTCAATATATGCTCCTGCCTCTCAATTCTTTATGGCATTATGTGCAGATCCATCTGTATACACACGTATCCAGGTGTCACATGGATATTTGTCATCTAGAACACTAAGTGTGGCTGTTGATCTTACAAGACTGCTCTGCATCTCACCATTCTGCACACCTTTCACTTCAGTCTGAATAGTTATTTGTGTATAATCTGCTTCTTTCTTTCCATGGTGTATGCTCTGGTACAGATGATAATGGAGCGACTACAGTTGGAAGGTCAGGTATCAGCTTACGCATACGCTTGGCCTGATGAATGAAGCTGCTTCTTTTAAGCCGTCCTAATGCCAAGTTATTGAATCTCTCCTTCAGGGGATGGCTTACAGAGCTAAGGAATTTTTCTCCCATGGTCATGACCCTTGTGTCTTTACGTTCCTTTAGCGGTTGAACACCAACTATTTTCTGCATTTCTACTATTGGTGTGGACCTCATGGCACCTGTGATAATCCGTAGTGACTGATTTTGAACCTTTTCTAGATTATGCAGCGTAGTGTTTGATGCTGTGCACCAAGATGTTGAGCCATATTCTAAATGTGGTAGAATACTTTGCTGATATACATTTTTGAGGATTCTTTCACTAGCTCCCCATGTGGTTCAACTCAATTTTCTTAATATGGCTAGTTTTCTTCTGGCTTTTGCTTCTGCACTGTTGATGTGTTGCTTCCAGGTCAGTTTTGAGTCAAGAGTCACTCCTAAGTAAGTGGGTTGGTTGTCCATCCTTAGGGGTATTTCATTTACAAAGATCTTACCTGCTTTCTGTTTAGATGAGAGGGTGAACAGAGTGGTACTTGATTTCTCTGTGTTGATACTTACACACCATTTGTTTGTCCATGATGTCAAGATGTCTGCTGCTCTTTGGAGTCTCTGTGTAGCAACTGTCGCATATTCATCTGTACACCACATGACCAGATCATCTGCATACAGTGCCGCTTTGATTCCATAGGGAAGTTCCTTGACCAGGTCATTAATGAATACAAGGAATAGTGTAGGCGAAAGGACTCCTCCTTGTGGTACACCGTGTCGCAGAAGTACTTTCTGGCTTTTGTGTCCATCCATTACCACTCTAGCTCTTCTATTGTGTAAATAGGACTTTAGCCAGTTGTACAGTCTTCCATTCACATTGCAGTTTCTTAGTTTCCACAGCAGACCTTTTTTCCATACTTTATCAAAGGCTTTCTTCAGGTCTATCCACGCTGCTAGTACAAGGTTTTTCTCTTGGAATGCATCCTCAATCTCCTGAGAGAGATAGGTCATTTGATCTTCCGTACTGTAGTACTGCCTAAATCCTGTTTGTTGTGGAACGAGAAGGTTTTCACTTTCTAGGTACCGTTTTAGCCTCAGGTCAATGATGCGTTCCATCGTTTTGCATAGGCAGCTAGTGAGACTGTTTGGCCTGTAGCTGGAGGCAGCATCACTGTTTTTCCCTGGTTTTAGCAGTGGTACCATGCTTGCTTCCTTCCAGATTTGAGGTAACTTACCTGTGCTCCAGCACATATTGAAAATATCCAACAGCTTTCCCATTGCTGCCATTCCCAGGTTCTTGATCATTTCATTGGACATTCCATCTGGTCCTGGTGATTTCCTTGGTTTCAATTTACTAACTGCTAGGTCTAACTCACTGCGTGTGATTGGTGCATCCATGACCTCCACTTTTCTGACTTGTTCCTCCTCTTTCTGTGGCTCGATGCGCACTGTACGCTCCTTCTCTGGATGGATATCAATGTTGCAGTCCTGTGCAAACATGCGAGCAAAGTGATCTGCTACCTGCTTACCTGTAAGAGTTTTCCCATCCTCTATTAGTGTAACCTTTGTACATTTTCCAGTACTCTCATCATTTAACTGTTTGATTAGTTTCCACAGTTTCCTTCCATCCTTTTCAAAGTTTAGGGACTCTGTTTTCTCTCTCCAACTTTCCCGTCTGGCTTGCAGCTTTGCTCTCTGAAATTTGGCCTTAGGATGTTGGTAATTATTGTGGTGTTCTTGGCATGGTCTATTTTCTGCTTGCTTTCGAGCTGCTTCCACATCATCATGGAGTTTTCCCAGCTCACTAGACCAGTATGGTTTATAGTCCCTGCGAGCTCCTCTGGGAATGGTTTCATGAGCGGCCTGAAGGATACAAGCATTGAATTCCTTCACTATGCTGTTAATATCCTTACCTTCTATAGACAGCTGTCCCACCAGGATACCTGTACGATGTCTGTACATTGTCCAGTTTGCTTTTTTATAGTTCCATCTGGGGGGAGGGCTACTGGTGTTAAGGAGTTCATTTTCTATTGTCAGGAAGACTGGTAGATGGTCGCTACCTCCAAGTTGTTTTCCAACTTCACGTGTAATGTTCCACTTCAGATCTGGAGAGTGGAATGCCAGATCTGGTGTTGATTTTGTATGCCAAGCCCTTGAGTAAAATGTTGGGGGATCCATTGGCTGGTAGATCAGGAGAAGTCCATTATCATCCTGCCAGCTCTCAACTTCCTCTCCTCTCTTGTCTATGTGGTCATAGCCCCAGCTCTGGGAATGACTGTTAAAATCACCACAGACCATCAGTCTCTCTTTGTGTGGGATTGTTTCTAAAGCATGTGGGCGGTAATTAGGACAGTAATAGTTAAGGAGGTGGAAATTTGTATTACTACTTTTTAGATGGATCATCTGGTATTCGGCTCCTTCCATGTACACTCCCACCTGACATGCGCTGATGTTATTCTTAACAAGTGTGAGTACTCCTCCTTTTCTTCTGTCCTGTCGGTCTGATCTAAAACACTGGTAGCCTCTGATTTTAAAGGCGGCATCTTTGGTTAGGTGTGTCTCCTGTATGCAGCATATACTTACCTGCTCTGCAAAAAGTATGTTCTCTAGTTCAACCTTTTTGCTATAGCCATCTCTAACACTGCTGAAACCCTCAGCATTCCACTGCATTATTTTAAGTTCTTGCTTTGTGACTGTTTTCTTCTGTTGTATTTTTTGGCCAGTAGCTCTACTCTCATGTCTCCTGACTCCACAAGATGAACTGAGAGGACCTCCAGTAGCATTGGGTGGACCATTTCGAGGCAGGGGTCCGGCACTTCACCTGCCTGGTTAGCCTTCACAGGGTGAGCACCATGTTTGAAAACTGCAGATAGAGACACTTCATTAGCGATAATGCGTGTTTCCCTGATTTTTGCGATGCGCCTTTTGGCTGGGTAACTCCGACTTCAGCACCTTTCCTTGCTAGGGCAGACTGTGGTCTTGCTCGGACTGCCACGAAGACAGTGTGGCTGGCCTGGCCAAAACTTTGTTTTCCAGCCTCTGGTGGCTGTACTTAAGCCCCTTCTCCATGTCAGATGGTTTTGAGACAGTTCCACAACGACACTCTGACTTTGAGATGAGGAATCTGATGAATGCTTCAACGATATCCATTCCCCGCCACCTATAGTCTGCTGGCTCTGTTTTGTTTACATCAATCTGTTGTAAAGACCCATAGGCTTGTCACGTCCTGGATTCATTGGTTTCACACCAGACTTCCCTCATCCCCGCCAGAGATCTCCATGTCTCCATCCGTCCACCAACCTGACATTACATTTTACAAAAATAACAATTACGTAACGAGATACAACCTGGACCTTGTAGCGAGATACAACCTGGACCTTCTAGCGAGATACAACCTGGACCTTGTAGCGAGATACAACCTGGACCTTGTAGCGAGATACAACCTGGACCTTGTAGCGAGATACAACCTGGACCTTCTAGCGAGATACAACCTGGACCTTGTAGCGAGATACAAGCTGGACCTTGTAGCGAGATACAACCTGGACACTGTAGCTCTGACGAAGACAAGACTTGCAGAGGAGGGACAAGTGACGGAGCTCGGGGGTGGGTACACTTTCTTTTGGAGTGGACGTAGAAGCATGGAGCATCGTGAAGCCGGTGTCAGATTTGCAATAAAGTCCAGCCTAGTACACAAGCTGGATAACTTGCCCAGGGGATTTAGCGACCAACTTATGACTATGAGGCTCCCCCTCAGCAGTAAGAAATGTATAACCCTACTCAGTGTCTACGCTCCAACAATGACAAATCCAGAATCAACAAAGTCAGAATTTTATGAAAAACTAGAGGCTGCTGTGACTAAAGTACCCAGAGCTGATAAGCTAATTATTCTTGGAGATCTAAATTCCAGAGTCTGGTCAGACCACCTGTCATGGAGTGACGTAATCGGCAAACATGGAATCGGTAAATACAAAAGCATGGACATCTGCTGTTAAGTTTCTGTGCCACACACGACCTCACAATTTCCAACATCCTGTTTCGCTTGCCAAAAGGAAATAAGACATTTGGATGGATCCTCGTTCCAAACACTGGCACTTAATCGATTATATCGTTACAAGAAGAAAAGATCTGAGAGAAGTGCGTGTTACAAAAGCCACCATGTGTGGTGCTGATTGCTGGACAGACCACAGACTGATTATATCCAAGCTTGAGCTACACATCGAGCCAAGAAGACGCCCTCAAGGGAGGAGAGTCCAAAAAAGACTCAATGTTAATAAACTCAATTCTGAGATAATCACAGAATGCTTTGTTCACGACCTAGAAAGGAAGTTCGAAAATTTTCCTAGAGATTATGCTAGTATTGGCGAACACTGGACGATGTTTAAATAAACCGTTTACACTACAGTAAAGGGCCATCTTGGTGTAAACCAGCATAACAACCAAGACTGGTTTGACGAAAATGACATCGCGATAAAAACTTTACTAGATTAAAAAAAAAAACACCTATACAAGGATAGACTAAGTGACCCATCATCTTTATCAAAGAGGGCACTATACGTTTGTGCACGTAAGGAATGTCAAAATAAACTACGTAAGCTACATGACACATGGTTGCAGAAAAAAAGGCTGAAGAGATAGAAAGTTACGCAGATAGGAATGATGTGAAAAGGTTCTACGATGCACTAAAAACAATACATGGACCGTAATCTTCAAGATATACCACCAACCATTCAGGAAGTTAAGAACGCCATCAACCAGTTATCAAGCGAGAAAGCTCCCCGCTCAGATGCCATCCCCGCTGAGATCTACAAAGTAGGGGGAACCCGCATGATACACAGCCTCATTGATCTCTTCTGCTCAGCTTGGAGTTCGAGAACTCTACCACAAGATTTTAAAGATGCATAAATGATCAACCTGTACAAGAACAAGACCAATCCCCACTATTGTGACAATCACAGAGGAATTTCGCTTCTAGCAATCGCTGGCAAAGTACTGGCTCGCGCCCTGCTAAACTGACTCAATAAGCATCTTGAAGACTTAATGGAAAGTGCCTAGCACAAACACGCAATGAGAAAAGCCAAGGCAGCACAAGCACCCACAACTGAATCTGGACATATACGTTTCGTGTGTGGCAAAACTTTTAGAGCTCGCATAGGGCTAGTTGGTCACTCATGGACACACCTCTCCTCACTTTGACTAAGATGAATCTGTGGTCATCATCGAAGACTATGGACGAACAACAAACCAACATGTATGTACTATGCACATATGAATATTTCTGAACCGTAAGTGCCCAAATCACATGGGGCTTCCGCAAGGGTTCTCAACAAACCCCTGTCCTTTATCTTTTTTTCGCTCTTGTCCAATTAAGCCCTCTATTGCTCAACATCCTCTCTGTTGTTCTCCATGTCTCCTTTGATCTACCGTTACTTCTGTTCCCCTGTGGTGTCCATCTTAGTGTTATTTTTGGTTGTGAGTTGTCAGTCATTCGGAGCACATGTCCCAGTCATCACCAGCGTCTTTCCTCAGTAATTGCTGTCAGTGGCTTCATCTGCATTTCAGCCAACAAGATGTTATTTCTTAAGGCGTTTGGACAAAAATATAAGATTAATACGGGATAAATGCAGAGAATTTAATGTGAACCTATATTTAAACTATTCATTTGATTGTGTACAACACCAGAAAAGTTGGTAAATAATGGAAAAAAATGAGATTTCCAATACATGTGATACAATTTATATCACTGCTGTATCTAGGCAACAATTAAAGAACCAGTGGAGAGGAACTACAAAAATAAGATTTTTAAGTGCATGCATCTTTTCCATCGCAACATATGACCGTGAGAACTGAACATTTAACAAAACAGCTGAGAAACACATAAATGCCTTTGAATGTAAATGCTATAGAAGAGTTTCTCAAATATCATGGACACAAAAAAGAACAAATATATCCATACTACAAGAACTTAATATTCAAGAAGGCTGGCTAGTAAAACGGATTAAAGAGAGAAAACCTAAATATTTTGGACACATTAAACGTCATGATAATCTAGAGAAAACTGTCTTGGAAGGGTACATAATGGGAAAAAGAAAGAGAGGAAGACCAAGACGAAGATGGCTGCAAGACATCGTTGATGATCTGCAAATGGATGCATCAGCAGAAGGCAATCGAGAGGCCTACAGGAGTGCTGTTAGGAAAGCAAAGTTCCGCAAGGGACATGCAAATGAATGAATGGTTAATGAGAAGTTTCATTATTTTTGTTTTTCCCTGGTTAATTTGAAGTCCTATTTTACTAGCCATTGAAGATAGGGTATTTGTTTTTTCTTGCACTGATTTCACGTTGTCACTGATAAGAGTTATGTCATCTGCAAAATCAAGATCTTCTAGTTCGTCTCATGTACCCGATCAGTACCCCTTTAACCCGTGCAGCAATTTGTTTTCATTATGAAGTCTATGGCAATTCCAAAAAGCAAGGCAGATAATATACATCCTTGTTTCACGCCTGTTTCAATCTGGAACCATTCGCTCATTCCTTCTCCTGTGTTGACTGGACAAACATATCCACTGTAGATGTCTATAATAATCTTGACAATCTTAGATGGTATCCATAAATTCTTAAAATTATCCACAATGATCTTTCTGTGTATGCTATTAAATGCCTTTTCTTTTTCCAAACTTTGTTAAACATTCTTTGTACTTGGCTCATTTTGTCGCTGTTAATAGCTTTTAACATTTCATCTTAACCTACATCTTTGTTGTTAGCCATTAGATTTACTGCTGTCTCAATTTTGTTCAGTGTATTTTCATTTAGGCTGACATTTAGTTGTGAGATTGGTAAGTCGGTTTCAAGGTTTATCAATTCTTGTAAGTATTTCTTACAAGTGTTCGCCCTATCTTTGCCTTTGATGTTAATAGGGTGCCAGTTTTGCTAAGGATTGATCTTTCTTTGGATGCAATAGTACCTGTTAGCCTCTTTTGTATGTTACATAGAATTTTGCTGTCTCATCATTTTGCTGCCTTCTTGTTTCTTTCACCATATTGCCCATGTATTCTTTTTAGTTCTTCTTTCTGAGCTTCTTACTTTATTGTCTAGTTCTTTATATGTTGCTTCTGCGAAATCTTTTTCCAAGATTCACATTACACACATTACATTCAACATTGCTATTTTGGCTGCTCGTCTTTCATATATCTATTTCCATGTGTTTTCCGATATCCATGATTTTCTACTTTTTTTTTTCAGTTCAGCACTTGCTTTTGCTGCTGTGATTATAGCTGTGCTGTAAGAATTCCATAATTCATTTATATCTGTCTCCTGTACCTCACTGAATGCAGCGAACTGTTTGCTAAGTTCCTGATTGAAATTACTCTTAGTTTTTTCATCCTGTAAACTATGACTGTTTATCTTTGTGAGTATTGCTTTCTTGTGTTGGCCTTGCAGTTTTAGTCTTATTTTCCCTATACAAAGATTGTGATCACTGTTGACATCTGCACCTCTATATGCTCGTACATCTTGATAGATGTTCTCAATTGGTTTCTAATACAAAAAATGATCTATCTGATTTGTGGTTCTATCATCTGGAGATATCCATGTTGTTTAATGTATCTATCTGTGTAGAAATATTGTTCCTCCAATGACCATGCCCTCAGTTAGACTGTTCAATTAATCTTTCTCCATTCTGATTTACCGTATCAATCCAATCTTTCGTCATTACTTTTTCGACGTCATTGTTATGTTTTACTACCTTGGCATTGGTTGAAGCCTCCAATGACAACTAAGATGTCATGTTTAGGGAATTTGTTAATGAGTTGTTGTAGTTGGTGATAGAAAGTATCTTTTATTTCATCATCTGTATCGTTTGTGGGTGCATAGCATTGAATGATTGTCATTCTTCCGTGCCTTATTTGGTATCGTGCTCTTAATATACGACTGTTCACTGGTTCCCGTTCTGTAAAGCTCTTTGCTACAACAGTGGACATAATTATACCCACTCCTTCTTGGTATTTCCCATCGGTTATGCCTGAATGTGTGATTAACTTATATATTTTAATATATTAATATATAATTATAATTAATAAGTGTGATTATATAAGTTTTATATATGTACACTGAAGAACTGGTCATGTGTTAACATTATTATAGAAAATCTTTTGTCAAAACAAGTCACTCTTCTCTACAAAAATTCAAGGTGTACCATGTTTCTTTATGCATTTACCCATAGATTTTATCTTCTACAGCACATAAAGCTAGTCTCACAGATTTCATCTTTTCTAAATGTTTAGATTAATGCTTGAAGGTACACTCACGTGCGACTGACAGGGCAGTTAATATGCACAGCAAAATGGTGATCATAATGATCTTCATGTTGTCGACTTTCTGCAAGATTATACATACATATATGTTATAACTGATAATCGGTGATATTTTCTGCTTTCATCTACTTTCTATAGCAGTATTAGTAACACAACGTATACTTAAATGAAACCATTGCCGTGCATGCTGTAGGAAGTAACTATTATGAATCTACGGTCTATCAATCACGAGTCTGATCATCGTCAAGTAGTCTATTTCAGACACAACAATAGCATCTATGCAAGGACCGATGCACCAAAAAGAAAAATGTAAGTCAATAGCGCCCCTAACAAGTCACAGACTTGAGACTCGACTTTGAAGCTGTTCGTAGGGACATGAGACTCGACTCTGAAGCTGTTTGTAGGGACATGAGACTCGACTTGAAGCGTTTTGTAAGAACTTGAGACTCGATTTTAATCTGCTTTAAGGGATTTGAGACTCAAACTTTTATAGAACTTAGACTCAACCTGAAGCTTTGTGTAAAGACATGAGACTCGATTTGAAGCTTTTTTTTTTTTTTTTGTAATGACCTGTCACTCAACTTGAAGCTTCATATAAGGACTGTAACTGTAAAAGAAAAGGGCCTAGCTCTGTTACTGGTCCTGGGGAGCGGGCTCATTACATTCGGGACATGCCCATACGTTTTCGGCCTTCAACATCAGGATTTCCTTCAGTGTTTTAGGGAGATGACTCCAATGTTGTGTTGAGTGTGTGTTGCCCGTGATCTAGCATTTAGTTGGGATTTGCAACTACTGCCCTTGGCTACTCAACATGTTAGAGTCGCACTTGATAGGTACTTTGGAGGAAGTTGCTTTGCATTTGTTTGTCGAAGTGTTGCTTTGATGGATTTGTATAGGTCCGATTTCTTCATTTTGATGAGGTCCTCTGGTTTGGCCCCTGCTGCTAGCTGGTCTTCTTTGTTGCTTCCGTCGACTCGAGCATGGCTTGGACAATATATCCGTGTGATGTTTTTGGTGCCATTCACTTCTAATGGCTTTTAGACGTTTTTTTTAATAGATTTCGAGAATCGGTAACGACGGTGATGCGGTGTGTTTTCTGTGCCTTTTTAAGACCTGTATGATAGCCTTTGTGTCCGTGCACATAGTTGAACAGGTTTTTGTATAAGCCCCAGCCATGAGTTTGAGTGTTTCACCTCCTAGGTACGCTACAAAACCCCAACCGCTTCTAGTTCCCCTGCTCACTGATCCGTCTGTATGAATGATTATGTCCTCAGGAGTTGTATGTTTTTTATAAGCAAGTGAGACCTGCCTTGAAGGAGTTGTATGTTTATTATAAGCAAGTGAGACCTGCCTTGAAGGAGTTATAATTTATGTGGGAGTACCATTGGTAAATACATGTTCTTTCAAGGCATTTCTAAATTAATGTCGGACAATCTACATATTCTTTCAAGCTAAGTGCTCTATTCATTTCATTTATTTATTTTTAACACAGGATTCATGTGGATCTATACTTTATCTCCTCTCTCTAATTCTTCGTCCTGTATGTATTTGCATGAATAAGGCTCACAAACGTCACATCTGTGTACTCGTTAAGTAATAAAGCTGTTCCTACTTTTTTCCTGGTTTATACCGATGGTACAGTACAAACGTTGAGGGAATAACGAGGAGTTTAAACTTCTGTAGCCTGTGTAGATCTCACAGAAATGTGGGAAATGTAAATTTTCTAACATAGAACTAATTCCGTGGTAAAAACTGACTGAACTGTTTGTTCTGGCCATGTTTTGATAAGCTTGGCCAATTTCTAAAGAGATGAAGAGACAAGTGAAGGATCATGCCACATCAGTCGCTCAAGTGAAATTACATTTTAAAAAAAATGTTGACTCATCGGTTATCTCGCTTTTTCGCTTCGCCAAAAATTGTAATAAAAATGGTTATAATAATTATGTATGGAGGAATGAAGAGCTCATTGAATGGGAAAAAAATGAACATACGAGGTCCAGTCAAGAATGAATGCATAAACTGAGAGGAGGAAAACTGACATAATACTTCACATATGTTAAGTTTTGTCAGTCAGAATACTTTATTATTTCACTTAAATAAATGTTGAAGATGTCAAAAGTTTGGAACTTTTTAGTTCTAAATAGTGTTAAATAAATTTAGATTAATAAATACTCGAGAAATATCTGTAAGTTTAATAATATCAAACGATGAATGAAATATTGAATTTCAAATTAGTGTCTATTTTGTCTTTAGGAATATAGCAATAAATTTCGTATCTCTCTCTCTCTCTCTCTCTCTCTCTCTCTCTCTCTCTCTCACTGAACCTTAAGTCCCCAGGGCACATGAGGCTTCCCCAGGTTTTCCACAAATGCCTGTCATTGGACTTTTTCCTCGCTCTTGCCCAGGTGAGCCCTCTATTGCTCAACATCCTCTCTGTTGTTCTTCTCTATGTCTCTTTTGGTCTACCTTTACTTCTGTTCCCCTGTGGTGTCAATCTTAGTGCTATTTTTGGTTGTGAGTTTTCAGTCATTCGGAGCACATGTCCCAACCATCGCCAGCGTCTTTCCTCAATAATTGCTGTCAGTGGCTCTATCTGCATTTCTGCCAATAAGATGTTATTTCTTATGGTGTTTGGCCAAAATATTTTTCTAATTCTTCGTAAACATTTAGTCTGCAAAGAATCCAGCTTGTTTTCTATGGTTTTGGTGATTTTCCAGCATTCACTTCCATAGAGTAGTACACTTAGAACACTACTCTTAAATATCCTGATTTTTGTATTTATGCTTAGTTTTTTAGATTTCCATATAGTCTGCAGCATTGCAAAAGCCTGATTTGCTCTAGTAAGTCTACTGTTGATGTCCTCTGTGCTGTCTCCATTTTCTACTACTCTACTTCCAAGATATTCAAATTTGTTGACCTCCTCAACACACATTGTTCACATTTTGCTTCATTAACTTTGTCTTTCCTACGTTTATCTTTAATCCTATGTTGTTTGCATTCTGAGTTAATATATTATCTTGCATATCTTTGTGCCTGCTTGACAGTAGACAAATATCGTCTGAAAAGTTATAGTCCTCCAGCACTGTACCAAGGGTCCATTGTAATCCTCTGCGTTTGTTTGATGTTTCCTCTTTCAATAACCAGTCTAGTCCCAAGATAAATAATGTTGGCGATAGTACATATCCCTGCTTCACTATTGTTTGTACCATAAAGATGCTGGAGGTATGTTCTCCACAGAGCACTTTGCACTGAAAACCCTCGTATAGGGCTTTGCTTACATTCACCATCTTATGGGGGAAGCTATGTCATCTTAGCATTTTCCACAGTGCATCTCTGTTGACACTGTCAAAGGCTTTCTCAGAATCTATAAACAGTGGGTATATTGTGCTATGCCACTCATTTGCCTGCTCTAAATTTTGTGTAAGTACAAGTATGTGGTCTATAGATGATCTTCCTTTCCTAAATCCTGTCTGCTCTCTCCGAAGTTTTCCCTCAAGTGCTGGTAAAATTCTGTTGATGATTATTCTGTAAAATACTTTACTGGTGAGCAGTAGGAGGGTAATATCTCTTCAATCTCTGAGATAGTTTTACT
The DNA here is from genome assembly GCA_009760885.1 of Achatina immaculata. Lineage (NCBI taxonomy): Eukaryota > Metazoa > Mollusca > Gastropoda > Stylommatophora > Achatinidae > Lissachatina > Lissachatina immaculata. The sequence continues at coordinate 33,004,898 of CM019709.1, forward strand.
ATAGGCCAGTTTTCCACTTCTCTGGAGCTTTTTCTAGATCCCAAACTTGTTGTAGTATCCAACAGATTTCTTTTTGGTGTTTCTGTTTCTTCTGCTTTCAACATCTCAGCAGTCACTTTATCTTCACCTGGTGCTCTGTCTAATTTTAGCTTCTTTATTGGCTCCTTTACTTCACTTTTTTGTTATTGGTTCTGTATTGATGTTTAGTTCCGTTTTTGCTTCAGGTATGTCTATTGTTTGTGCTGCTTATGTTCTGTTTAGTAGGGTGTTAAAATGTTCCCTCCATCTTTCAATTTGTTCTCTTTCTCCACTGATTCGTTGCCCCTTATTTGTGTCCTTATTGCACTCTCACATCTTGTGCTGAAGTTACCTGTCATCTGCTTTGTGATTTTCTATATAGTTTTCATGTTATTTGCAAATGCTGCTTTCTCTTCTGCTTCTGCTATGTTGTCATAGTATTGACGTTTATCTTGATGGCATGATTCCTTCACTTCTTTGTCTTTTTGTGCATAATTACTTAAAACTTGTTCTTTTAGCCTTTATGATCTGGTGTTCAGTAATATTGTCTTTATTTCCTTTCTTTGTTCTATCTTTTCCCATGTGGTCTTGATTATCAATTCCACTTTTTTTCCATTTCCGATATCCCATCACCTCTTTTGCTATTTCCTGTAGTGTTTCACTGAACTCTAGTATAGACATTTCTGCATCGACTTGTAGGACACTGAAGCGATTCTTAAGTACTACTGAGAATTCATTCCTTGTTTGCTGGTCTTTCGGTTTTGCTGTATCAAAGCGTGCCTTTCTGTGTTCTCTGATTTTGGCTTTCCTTAATTTTAGTTTTATTTTTCAACCAGAAGGTTGTGATCACTTCCTTATCTGCTCCTTTCCTTGCTCGCACATCTTGTAGTGACCGTTTCCACTTGTTCTTTATCAATGTGTGATCAATTTGGTTTTCTGTGATTTTTCTTGGGACCTCCAAGTCACGTTAAGGTTGTTTTTATGTTGGAAAATTGTCTATGCGATGGTCATCATGTTTTCTTCACGAAAACTGTACAGTCTTTCTCTATTTTCATTTATTTCTCCGATTCCTTCTCTTCCCATGATTCTTCTTCTATGTTCATTTCTCTCACCTACTTTTGAATTGAAGTCGCTCAAGATGAGTAGCATATCATGCTTGGGTATTGTTTCAACTGTTGCTTGGAGACTGTTATAAAAATCTTCTTTTAATTCCTCTTCAGCTGCTTCTGCTGATGCATAACAAACTATAATAGACAGTTTCGTGAATCTTGAGTTGAATCACGCATATAACGATCTCTCATTTATAGTGGTCCGTTTCAGTAATGTACTTGATGCTTATTTCGCTACAAACAATATAACTCCTCCTACGTGATTATCTTCTTTACCTGACCATATTATTGTATCTTCTGTGTGCTGTGTTGTTAATTTCCTTCTGCCTTGTCCTGTCCATCTTGCTTCTTGTATTCCTAGTATGTCTAGTTTGTATCTGTGCATTTCCTTGATGGTTTATCTTAGTTTTCCAGTCTGGTTAAGTGTTCTTACATTCCAGCTGCCTATCTGCATCTTGCGTTTAGGTTCCAGGAGGTCTGCAGTCGGGCTGGGGACTTCCAGTGGCTGGCTTTCATCCACAACCTTCGTGGGCTCAGTTTCCTGATAAGCATTTCTCCTTCCACCTGCATTTGTTTTTTCCCTTGCTTCTGTTTCTGTAGCTGTCTGATAGTTTTTTTTCTACCAGATAGGGTTGCTGGCCCTATGCCGAACCGTCCTTAGTCGCCTTTTACGATCATGCGTGGTAGGGTACAGTGGTCCTATTCTTTGCTTCCCAGGCATGTGCCCAGGCCCCGGGTACCACACGGGGGAATACATTTCGTATATTTGCATACAATTAAGTTTAGCGAGTACCTTTATTTCTACCAGTGAAATATTCATATATACAGTATATACGAATATGATATACAATAAGAATATAATTAAAACCAAGCAGAATGGTATAAGTATAAATTTACAGCAGGCAAAATTTTATAATTCACACAAACCAAAATGGTATTTATAAAGCACACAGAGAACAGTTATACTCACGTTAGAAGAGTTGGACAGCGACTTATGAAATCTTCTGAGAGACTACAGAAACTAGTGGTAACAGCCTCTCTATTATACGGTTTTTTCATAGCTTTCGCTGAGACAGAAAACAAAAGATACAAACCAAATTACCATTTCTTGAACGAATTGTTTGGATCAGAACAACCCACAACGTTTGTTTTGGATCAGAACAACCAGCTGGTCACAGATGTTTTTAAAGTACGAGTATGTATGGCCAGGAAAATCTCTTTAGTTCGTTGGGAGTCGCTCACGTCTGCATGCGTTCTGCAAAATAACACAAATATGCAGGTAACATTCACTATCCAGAGGCGTACCTAGGCAAAGACAGGTGGGCCACGCTGTGGACGTACAATGTGGAGACGACAGTAGTTTTTAGATGGTGATACTTCATTTCTGCTTTACATGAAGTGCAACTGTTTGCATTCCACAATTTAAGAAGACCCCAGTTTATGATCCCCTTTTGTCGCCATCAATCCTAGTTGCTGCTTTGGTTTGGACTATACGAGGTGGTATGGGAAAGTTCCCGGACCGTACTTACCGTGGCTGTACCTTTTGACAAATACGCGCGGGATATTGAAGATTATTACTTTCAAGCCTGCTGAGTCAGTCTGTCCCTCGGCGTTCTAATGCCAAGATGTGTTCATTTTCTACTCACCGTTTTGTGACATTTTGTTAGGATCGTTCTGCCATCGCCATGATGACTGACAAATTCGAGCAACTTGCCTGTGTCAAATTTTGCGTAACGATTTAAAATCTTATACGAAGACCATCAAAATACTTCTTCAAGTTTTTTACGAACCTTGTTTAGGTCGACCACAAGTCTCCGAATGACATGTGCGTGTCAAGGACAATCAAATGTCTGTTGAAGATGACGAGTGTTCAGTGCGAGCAACCAGCAAAACGCCAGAAAATGTGAAAAAAAGTGAATTCATCCTTGAGGATCATCGCCGAACAATCCACCAGCTCTTTCATATGGTTGGAATCAGTTATGGAGTCTTCCAGGAGACCTTCATGGAAATCCTGAACACACATTGACTTCCAGGAGACCTTCACGGAAATCCTGACACACATTAATACTCTGAAGTTTGTCCCCTACTCTTAACATTTATCAGAGGCTACTGCTTCTAGACGTATACTTTGCTTTTCGTGAGACGGCTAACGGCGGCCAAACTTTTATCTCTATGGTCATCACAGGCGACGAAATGTGGGTTGCCTTAGTCGCTTGTGACTTCGTTTTGTCTCTCAAAATGAAACTGAAGGTTCCTGTGAAAGGCGTAGACTCCGTAGATGAAATAGAAACGTAATCGCAGGCAGTTTTGGAGACCTTTAGGAAAAGGACTTCTGTGGTGCTTCTGGGACGTAGAAGAGACGTTAGAATCGTTGCGTACTTTCCTAAGGGTGTACTTTCATAGGGGTGTACTTTCATAGGGGTGTACGTTCATAGGGGTATACTTTCCTAGGGGTGTACTTTCATAGGGGTGTACTTTCATAAGGATGTACTTTCCTAGGGGTGTACTTTCATAGGGGTGTACTTTCATAGTGGTGTACTTTCACAACGAGACAACAAAAAAAAACATGAAGAACTTATCTTAATATGGCCTCCTCCAGAAGTAGCAAACAAGTGTGTGTCTTAGATGGACCACACGGACCACACAAAGGATACCTGATAGAGCCAATCGTAATGAAGAGGTGGATAGAGAGGAGGAAAACAAGTGCTAGAAAGGGGTGGAGGGAAAGGCAATAGAAACATGATAGCCGCTAGAGAAGAAGGTGTCGGGGGGGGGGGGGAAGGGGACGCGGAGAGATAATGAATGAAGAACATAAACACCTGCAGGGAGAAAATGTGAAACTGGTGAATAGGACAAGACTCTATAAACACCAGTATGTTGCCAGAGAAAAAAAGATGGTGGCGTTAGGGATAGCTATGAGAAAGAAAGTAGAGTTTAAAAAAAGGGGGAGTAGAAAACTAAATAAGTTACAGAAAGCTGAAGACATTGTTAATTCCAGCTGGGTGGAGACAGCCAGTCTGGAAAATAAGGCGCTGTTCTAGGATCCTCCGAGATCGTACATCAGCAGAACAAGTGCGGATCGCAATAACAGAAATGTCCTGTTGTCCCCTGTGGTTGCTAGGGCAAAAATGTTTAGCCACAGGTGGCCAGGCCATCTTAGAAATATCATTAAGATGCTGGCGAAATCGATCTCCTAAGCATAAGCCAGTCTCCCCTATGTACTTCAAACCGCAACGTTTGCACATAATACCATATATAACATTGCGTGAAGTACAGGTGAAACCCTCCTAAACTGATAATGTGGACTTAGGGAAGGAGATCTGGCTAGCCTCGACAACAAATGGACAAGTGTTGCATCTACGGCGTCCGCAACGTCTGGTACCATAAAAAGTGTCATCTGTCTTAAGGTGACTACGAATTAAAAGGTCCCTGAGTTTCTTGTCCCGTCTGTAGGCTACCAGTGGGGGTTCCGGAAAAAGTTAATTTGTATCAGATTCGGTCTATAGGAGATGCAGATGGCGAAACAGTAAGTTTTAACTGCTAAGCTATGAGGGTGGTGCGTGAGTACCAGTTTAACTCTGTCCGAGCTACTGTGCAGTTTAGGGGTGAGGGCTTGTTGCCACGATATATGGCTGATGCGGTTCCAAGATGACGAGAGAACATGTTTTATTACCTTGATCCTGGAAATCAACATCCTCATTACACAAACGTCGCATCCTAAGAAGCTGGGAAAAAGGAATAGAGTCCTTACACAATCTGGGATGGGAAGACGAGTACAGGAGGTAGCTGTGAGAGTCTGTAGGTTTATAGTGGATAGAATTAGTAAGCCCGGAAGGGCCGATAGTAACGGCAATGTCGAGAATGTTAGCGGAAGTAGCAGAGATATGTGAGGTGAAAGAAATGACAGGATTATACTCCATAAAACTGATAAAGTTGTCAAGATTTTCCTCTGGCATTGATGTGACCCCAATGCCATCATCTATGTAGCGTCTATAGAAGGCGGGAAATGGGCCTCTAAAGGTTCTCAGAACATTGTGTTCGAAGTGGCCCATGAACAGACACGCGTAGCTGGGGACCATTTTCGTACCCATGGCTACACCACTAATCTGGTCGAAGTAAAGGCCATTTAATTCAAAAGAACTGAGTTGGAGGACAAGTCGTGTAAGGCGCAGAATAGTAGACGTAGGAACAGAGGGATTGCGTCTTTTGTTCAGATAGAACTTGACGGCCTGAAGTCCCTGATAAAGCGAGATAGATGTGTATAAGGACACTACATCAAGGGTGAAGATACGGTAGGTGTGACCAGGCAGGAGTGTAAGGTTCTCAAAAGCAATGAGAGCATGATTAGTGTCCTTAAGATAAGTGGGCAGACTAATGACCAGACATCGTTGAAAGATGCTGTCAAGAAAGTCAGAGATTTGTTCCGTAGGACAGGAACAAGCGGACACTATGGGCCTTCCTGGGTTGCCTGGTTTGTGAATCTTAGGGAGTATATAAAAGGATGGCTTCCCTAAGCAGCTGTCGCGGATGTGAAGATGTGTAGCCGAGGGAGAAAGACCAGTCTTGTGGATGAGTTCGTTGATCGTGTCACGAACATGGTGGTTGTTGGCCAGAGTCGGATCTTGAAGGCGAGAGGCATACAATTCAGTGTTTGTCAATTGGCCCATGGCCTCCTGGATGTACAATTCTTTCTTCCAACAAACAATGACCCCGCCCTTGTCTACACACATGATCACGATATCTTGCCTGCTTGAAGTTGTGAAAGTGCGCGCTGCTCCTCGGGGGTCAGGTTAGAGTGTCGTACACGGAGAAGGCGAAGCTTGCGGATTTCATGGAGAGTGTGATCAATGTAGAGGTCTAAGGAACGAGACGCTCCTGCTGAAGGTGTCCAGGTGGATGGTTGTTTAGAGAAGGGAGAGAAAGGGTCATCATCGGAAGTGGATTGGGATGATGAAGGTTGGGACACGTCTTGGAAATGGAACTTCAAACGCAGTCTACGATGGAAACGGTGGACGTCTTGAAGGAGTGAGAACTGGTCAACAGAAGGACAGAGGGGAACAAACTGTAAACCTTTCCCCAGGACAGACAATTCATCAGCCGAAAGTGGAATGTCAGAAGGATACAAACCACCTTAGTCGGAGCAGAAGCGGTGGTGGGTCTGGGAGAGGCTGTACGGGGACGGATAGCAGAAAGTTTCTGCTTTATGAGAGAAGAAAGTTGCAGGTAGAATTGTCTGTTGGTTGAGTGAATAATCTCTCGGATCAGGCGATAAATGATGTAATTATCAGTTATCAACACAAGGAAAGAGATCGCCGCCATGAATCACTCGGTCAGTAACTCTACTTCACGTGTTCCTCTTACTGGGATCAGGTGTAGGCTAGTAAGTCACACAGAGATCAGATAAGCAGGGCGTGTTCTGGAAACTACATGCTATTTTCATGCATGAAAATTGGAATTTGGGCGGCCTTCAGTGTAGACGGGGTTGTAGTCTGCAGTTCGAAGCCTGAAATTATGGTTTGTTTTGTTCTCTTTAGCTTTAAAATGGAGTCTTTAGTATATCTGCTGTCTGTTCTATATCTATATGCAGTGTTGCACTTTCCTTTCATGAACACATTGTTCTGTTCTCGAGCCTGCATTAGCAAGTTTGTCAACGGCTTCATCTCCTCTAAAACAACAGCGAGCAGTAATTCACTGTAATGTAAGTTTGTTGGTAAGAGACAACTCGTTCGGTTGTTCAGTAACCTCCTCGGTCAGCTGAGCTCTTGATTCCTCTTTGATGTTTTAGAGAACTGATCTGCAGCCGCAGAGGAAAACCGTGTTTGTGTTATTGTGTCTTTGCTTCTGCATTGCCCTTGTGGTGTCTAATATGGCTTGTAGTTCTGCTCTGTAGTTGGTCGATGTTTCTTCAGTACCAAATGATTTATCTTTTCTTATAACATTCTGCACTAGTGTTAGGAGTCCTGCTCCTCTATTTCAAACTGTCCCTGCTGAGACTCTGTCAGTAAAGACATGCGTCCACTCTGGTTTGGGCAGAGTCCACTCTGGTCTGGGCAGAGACCACTCTGATCTGGGCAGAGGTTACTGAGATATCAAGCAGTAAAATGCATGAAAGTAGCAAATTATTGACCTTTGTGTTATAGCTAACATTTACTTAAATAAATCGCCCACAGTATTCAATATTGTCGAGATTACTCTTTTCGACGAGGTCAGTGTCAGATAAAGTGTGTCACTTATCCCTTGTATTCTGAGATAAAATGCTGGCTTATTCACGAAACCATTTACTTTGTCTGTGCCTTCTGAGATTAACTTTCGAAGCTAAGACTGTTATAAAGAGGAAAACCGTAATGAAAGGAACGACAAATAAAATAATAAAAATATAAAATGGTCGGATAATAACCAGGATAAGATGGATGGAAAGCACTGGAAAAAAAAACTATTACGCTTTCACACGCATTAAATATAAATATATAGTATAGGTTAGTAAAGACTGTGTGACTTTCATACTATCCAGACAGAATGGAACATGTGACAATACGCATTTTCCTTTGATCTGCAGTCAACAGCACAGTTTAAAATGAGTGTTTTACCTGTTAAACAAAGAGACTGTGTTAATAGGGAATACGCGATTTACCTATTACCCACAGAGAATGTGACAGTGAACAACTGGTGGTCTACCTACTAACCACAGAGAACGTGATTTTGGAGAATGGGTGGTTACATTAGCTCTCCCAGGTTGACCATCACCATGGCAAAACAAGCAAATCTCTATTTCAATGTAGTCGTACACAACAGCCTGTTACTAGATGGCATTAGGCGAGTGTAGGAGAGTGTTTTGATCAGTTTTGATTTGTTATTTCTAGAGAAAGATCCACCTCTGATAACATAACTCCGCTCACACAACCAAATCAATAAAGATAAGCAATGTCCTGTGCTTGTGCAAACGACAGAAATGATTTCCTAATAATACATGAGAACATCTGTCTTATGCCAAGTCTCTACAGATGTTATTAAAAGTTTCTACTTCAAGAGAATGCTTCTCAGTATACCATTATCGGGATCTCATTTTTTTTTCTGGAATGTAATACAAATACAGTTATGTCCTCAGTAGAGATTTTAAAAATTGATCTTGGGCGCCTTAAGGGGGGGGGGGGGGGAAGATCTGTGTCATGACTCCTGGATTTCTTGGGCTGCTCCTGGCGCCCACCTGAGACGGTGCAGAAGAGCACCCGATGTGTTCCGCTAAGTTTCTCTGCATGTTTGCAATTACAAGTATGTCTCTTCCCCCATTACTTTATATTTTCTGCATAGGTCCCGTCCATATCCTTATTTTGTCCATCTGTTTCTTGTCCGCCTCCTTATGTTGTCTACCTGTCTCTTATCTGTCTCATTATGTTGTTATGCCTGTCTAAGTATGTTTTCTACCTGTCTCCTGTCTGTCTCCTTGTTTTCAATTCGTCTCCACTTTTGTCCTTTTCTTACTGTGAATGTTGCATGTCTGAAAGATTTTCTCATAATTCTAAACATCTTATAGCATATAAAAATATTTTCCCTAACATCCTGTAGCGTATAAAACACTTTGCCTTAGCATCTTATAGCGCCTAAAGTAATTTATCTCACTGGCTATAGCTGTTTGAAACGTGTTTATCAATGTTAGCTGCTCCAATATTTCTTTATTTTTCTACTGCTCATTTCAAGAAATGCGAATAATAATTCAGACATCTATATCTAGTGTGTCAAGAAATTGTTTCTGTGTTTTACGTTTACCAGTTATAACCACTGTAGAAACTTCTTAGGGCGCCAAGAAATCAGAGCGTAAAATAAACAGGCCACGGCCTTCAATTCTACCCGCACATATAAAAAATGGCAATTATTATACTGAAAATGCTTTATGAAATTCTGTTCGGACACAACAGTTGACAGACCAAGGTTAGCCTATTCTCTCTCTCTCTCTCTCTCTCTCTCTCTCTCTCTCTCTCTCTCTCTCTCTCTCACTGAACCTTTGCCCAGGGCACATGGGGTTTCAGCAAGGGTTTTCCACAAACGCCTTGTCTTTGCCTTTTTTCTGCTCTTGTCAAATTGAGCCGTCTATTGCTCAACATCCTCTCTGTTGTTCTTCTCCACGTCTCCTTCGATCTACCCTTACTTTTGTTCCCCTGTAGTGTCCATCTTTGGTAGTAGCTATTTGTGGTAGTGAGTTGTCAGTCATTCGAAGCACATGTCCCAACCATCGCCAGCGTCTTTCCTCAATAATTGCTGTCAGTGGTTTCATCTGCATTTCTGCCAACAAGATGTTATTTCTTTTCGTGTTTGGCCAAATTATTTTTCTAATTCTTCGTAAACATTTAGTCTGGAAAGAATTCAACTTGTTTTCTATGATTTTGGTGATTTTCCAGCATTCACTTCCATAGAGTAGTACACTTAGAACATTACTCTTAAATATCCTGCTTTTCATCTTCATGTTTAGTTTTTTAGATGTCCATATAGTGAAGCAGAATCACGGCGCCAACTAAAGCAGGATCACGGCGCCACTGAAACAGGATTCCCCTTACAAGGAGACTACTGGATTGATTGAATCCTCTTGTGGAGTACAGTTTCAACTTATATAAGTTTCTTCTTGTTGCTGGTGTTCTAACCATCACCTAATTTTCTGTATTATACACTAAGAAAATACAACAAGACACCCAGGCTTTCCACTCCACAAAATTAGTACGAATACAACAACTTGAACATAACTTGGCAGTCTTCCGACCAAAACAAACTGGTCAACAATGAGAATTTCCACAAAGCCGATTTGTTGTAGTTTATCATCAGACAACACACATTTATTACAGAAATTTACAGCAACAAATGCCCGGCGTCAAATATCTACGCCACATGGGCAAGGAAAACCTTACAATGATTTATTCATACCAAAAACCATACTTACAGGCTTACCAAGGACTGCAGCCACACAGAAAAAACAAACTAAACTAATTCTGACAACAAGACTCGCTCTACCCCATTCTCGTTCGCCCAACACGTCCATCCAGTTCAAAGTTCCACACAAAAACTGCCTAACGACCGGCTTTTTCACACGGACCCTTTTTAACGACTTCTTTGCACACGTACTTTCCTAATGACGTAGTCTACGCAACACAATTATTAGCAATACACAAAAACTCTCTGAACAGAATGGCTATTCTGTTACAGAATATCTCCCCACCCCCTAAAGGTAGATATTTGGCCATCAAATATCTCCAACCAAACAAAAAAAAATTGCGAACTTGCACAGAAAACTCTCACGAACTGTGAGCGATAACAATGAATTTAAAGCTGAATATGCAGCTACAAAAAAAATTTCATGCACCCACAATTTGTACAAATTAAGTACGTTAAACATTTGTGGTGCAAACATAAATATACATATATTTACAACATTTTTAATACTGAGTTCTGTGAACTACACCATCTATTTCTACTGCCATAGAAATAGGATAGAAGCAAAGGATGAACTCCTTTTTCGAAGAACACTACCCAACTAGTGTCTATTGTGCTTTTCTTTAGAAATCCCTATAGATTTCAAACTATTCAGTAGAAGGAATCGCAGTTAATATGTTGATCACAACACGTTCTATGAACTGCTTCCTGCCATCTAGTTCCAATAGTGGGAACTTTTCCATAAGTGCTTTATGGAGATCTTTCATCGTGAACGTTTCTAAGTCCACGGTATCCATTATCTGCCCTATTGCCACAACGAGCTTACGATCGGAGACGTACAACTGATCAATCTCCGTATCGCAGTCGGCACTAGGTGAAGTGTCTTCAGGGAAATAATCTTCACTGTGAGGACAGTGTTCCTTCTGAGACTGATGGCAGATATCGGCTCTCTTCCGTTTCTTCCGCCTATGCCGAGGTCGCAAGTCATCCACCGACATAGGAACTGCTGAGGCGGAAGCATCCACCTCCATATAGTGGTCTGAGGGAGGAGCTCTAGGGACCACTCTCTGCTGGGTTTCCTTCAGGTACCACGGTGGGAGCCTGGGAACAAAACGAGGAGGCGGCGGAAGAGAAAATCTCTGTCTAATGGGACGCGGCAAGTAAGATCTACAACGATCTTGCTGATATTGCCTCTGAAAGGTCCCACCAGGCAACGATACATTAATGGCGACGTCCTGAACCATAGGACACAATGTATTAGTCGCCCTCTCTACTCTCTCTTTCTGCTGACAGGGACACGGCAAGTCAGTCTGCACAGAGCAATCTACTACAAGCGGGGGCTCTGCCTGTGAATAGGCCTCCACAACGCTCACTGACTTTACGACATATGTCTCAGATCCTTGTGACTGAGGGACGTCCCCATCAAGAACGTGAACTGGTACTGGTAGAGAAGTGGCACGATCGAAACTTGCCAACGTTGTCTCCCGCGCACCTGGATGAAAGAACATCTGAAGGTCCAGGGTGCGGAGGTTAGCAAACCACCTCTGCAACTTGACGTCTGACATCTCCTGTTTGCTGATAAATGCGTCCACCAAGGGTCTATGGTCAGTCTTCACAGCGAAATGTCTATTCGCCAGAAAATATCTCAACTTCTGCGTGGCGTAATGGACGGCATACGCTTCTCTCTCGAAAGTAGACCACTTAGTCTGCGAGCGCGACAGCTTCTGCGAAAGAAAATATAAGGGCTCTTCAACTGAGAGTCCATCAGAAGAGGAAGCTGTCTGCACCAAACAGGCTCCAACCGCAACATTGGAAGCATCTGTATACAATGTAAGTGGCTTATGCAAGTCAGGATGCGAGAGAAGCGGTACTTTCGCAAGGCGATCCTTCAAAGACTCGAACGCCATTTGACAGACTGGAGACCAAAACAAACTGGTCAACAATGAGAATTTCCACAAAGCCGATTTGTTGTAGTTTATCATCAGACAACACACATTTATTACAGAAATTTACAGCAACAAATGCCCGGCGTCAAATATCTACGCCACATGGGCAAGGAAAACCTTACAATGATTTATTCATACCAAAAACCATACTTACAGGCTTACCAAGGACTGCAGCCACACAGAAAAAACAAACTAAACTAATTCTGACAACAAGACTCGCTCTACCCCATTCTCGTTCGCCCAACACGTCCATCCAGTTCAAAGTTCCACACAAAAACTGCCTAACGACCGGCTTTTTCACACGGACCCTTTTTAACGACTTCTTTGCACACGTACTTTCCTAATGACGTAGTCTACGCAACACAATTATTAGCAATACACAAAAACTCTCTGAACAGAATGGCTATTCTGTTACAATAGTCTATATATCTAATTTGTTTAACTCCAAGGTAGCAGATTGTCACAACATATTTAACATGACCAGATTTTTCTAATGCCGTTCTGAGGTCATCACTCTACTCAAAAGAAAAATGAAAGCTCGCAAAGAATTCGGGGAAATAATCTTTTTAATATAACATAACAGTTTCCTGTTTCTTATCAAATGATAAATGTTTCTTGAACATTAGAAACGTTTCTTTAATAACTGTACTAACATAGATTCGTAAAACAAATCAATCAAAATGGCCGATTATTCACGCTGTTGAGTAGGCTTCTGCCACTTAAAGATAGTTTCTGTTTTATCCAGCATTAATTTTTGTTTTTGCATCATCATCAGTCCTCTGTACTCCAGTGGAGCATAAGGCATCAACAAATATTTCCCAGGCAATTTTGCCTTGAGCAGGTCGGGACACCTCTAACCTTGTATTGTGCGCTTCCAAGTTCCTAACTTCCTGCCACTTTTGCTGTTCCTTGAGGTGTCTTGTTTTTCCCATTCGTAGTTTGTGTCCCGGTCATTTCCATCTTCCTCTTTGGATCTCTTTAGTAACGTTCTCAATGTTGATGTTTCTGTAGCACTTTGTTTTTTTTTTTTAGGTTGCTAGTCCAACGTCAAAACTCCCGACCTGGAGGAGCAGTGTGTCTCTTTTCTTCTTCCTCTCTGCTGACCTACTCGGCGTGGGTGACATCTTTTCTTCTTCCTCTCTGCTGACCTACTCGGCGTGGGTGACATCTTTTCTTCTTCCTCTCTGCTGACCTACTCGGTATGGGTGACATCTTTTCATATTCTTCTCTGCTGACCTCGTCGTGAGTGACATCTTTTCTTCTTCCTCTCTGCTGAACTGCTCGACGTGAGTGACATCTTTTCATCTTCCTCTCTGCTGACCTGCTCGGTATGGGTGACATCTTTTCATATTCTTCTCTGCTGACCTCGTCGTGAGTGACATCTTTTCTTCTTCCTCTCTGCTGAACTGCTCGACGTGAGTGACATCTTTTCATCTTCCTCTCTGCTGACCTCGTCGTGGGTGACATCTTTTCTTCTTCCTCTCTGCTGAACTGCTCGTCGTGGGTGACATCTTTTCTTCTTCCTCTCTGCTGAACTGCTCGTCGTGGGTGACATCTTTTCTTCTTCCTCTCTGCTGACCTACTCGGCGTGGGTGACATCTTTTCTTCTTCCTCTCTGCTGAACTGCTTGTCGTGGGTGACATCTTTTCATCTTCCTCTCTGCTGACCTGCTCGGTATGGGTGACATCTTTTCATATTCCTCTCTGCTGACCTCGTCGTGAGTGACATCTTTTCTTCTTCCTCTCTGCTGACCTACTCGGCGTGGGTGACATCTTTTCATCTTCCTCACGGCTGACCTCGTTGTGGGTGACATCTTTTCTTCTTCTTCTCTGCTGAATTGCTTGTCCTGGGTGACATCTTTTCATCTTCCTCTCTGCTGACCTCATCGTGGGTGACATCTTTTCATCTTCCTCTCTGCTGAACTGCTTGTCGTGGGTGACATCTTTTCATCTTCCTCTCTGCTGGTCTGCTCGGCATGTGTAACATCTTTTCATCCTCCTCTCTGCGGTCTACTTGGCACGTGTGACATCTTTTCGTCTTCCTCTCTGCTGATCTGCTTGGCATGTGTGACATCTTTTCATCTTCCTCTCTGCTGATCTGCTTGGAATGTGTGACATCTTTTTATCTTCCTCTCTACTGATCAGCTTGGCACTTGTGACATCTTTTCATCTTCCTCTCTGCTGATCTGCTTGGCATGTGTGACATCTTTTTATCTTCCTCTCTGCTGATCTGCTTGGCATGTGTGACATCTTTTCATCTTCCTTTCTGCTGATCTGCTCGGAGTGAGTGACATCTTTTCATCTTCCTCACAATATCGCCGTCTGTCTCTCCGTGTATATTCCCTGCTTTTTTATTCTGTTTGCGGGTATGCTACTGTTATCATTGAAGCACGGAAGCTCACATGCCCCGATCACTTACTAGAAAAACACCATCTGTTACCAGACAAATTAGATTACCTTGCTTCGCAATATCGCCGTCTGATCTTTGTGTATATTCCCCGCTCTTTAATTTTCCCTTGTAGAAAAATGAAATAAAATTAGTATTTCGTGATCTTCAGACGAAGCCAGGATCGATGTTTTATGTGACACAATCACACAAGAATGTGGAAATGAAACAGACAAGATAGTGCAGTAGCGTTTAGTTAGTTAGTTAGTTAGTTGTTATTTAGTTAGTTAGTTAATTAGTTAGTTAGTTGTTAGTTATTTGGTTAGTTAGTTAGTTACTTTGTTAGTTTGTTAGTTAGTTAGTTAGTTATTTAGTTAGTTATTTAGTTCGTTAGTTCGTTAGTTAGTTAGTTAGTTAGTTAGTTAGGTAGTTCGTTAGTTAACTAGTTAATTAGTTAGTTAGTTAGTTAGTTAGTTAGTTAGTTAGTTAGTTATTTAGTTAGTTAGTTAGTTAGTTAGATAGTTAGTTAATTAGTTAGTTAGTTAGTTAGCTAGTTAGTTAGTTAGTTAGTTACTTAGTTACTTAGTTAGTTACTTAGTTAGTTAGTTACTTAGTTTGTTAGTTTGGTGGTTAGTTAGCTAGTTAGTTAGTTAGTTAGTTAGCACCTGATGTATGTGTGTGTGTATCTGCTACTATTTATAATGAACTGAGGTTTTCATTTCATTATTAAAAGAAAGAAAGAAACAACGTACCAGATGATTACAAACAATTAAAAACATATAAACAAACCTTAGTTCAAGATATGCATTACCCTATAACAAACATTGTAAACATAGAAGTAGTCATATTTGTTATGAAATGTATTTAAATGAAACACGTAATTATACTGAGTGTGGTGTATATTATGATAACGAAAAGACCAGCATCTATATATTTTTGTGAAAAAAACTTACGATCTGAAAAGTTGTTTTTTTTTTGTTTGTTAAATATTAACAGAAAGTATTCAGTTGTGAGATTATTGTCCATCTGTCTGACTGTCTATCTGTCCGCATGTCAGTCTGTCGTACTGTCTATGTCTCGTGCTGGTGTTTTACAGATATTATACAACAAATTCACATAATCATTAAGAAAACTGCTGGAACAGAAGTAAACAAGTGTTTAGAACATAAATATGGGAAACAATCTTCACAGTTTTAAAAAAGTGATAAAGAATTTTCTGAGACAAGACAATAATTATTACAAGACAATTCGTGGAATGTTATAGCTAGAATAACCAAGGCAGGACAGCATTTATACAACTTAACAAAATGTGGTCATCTAAGAACATTAAAACAAGAACCAAACTTAGGCTTTTCAATACAAACGTAAAGACTGTCCTACTATATGGTGCAGAGACATGGGTTATGACCAAGACAATACACCAGAGGATACAAACATTCATGAACTACTGCTTGAGGAAGATTTTAAACATTAAATGGCAGGACAAGATCAGGAATGATGGGGTCTGGGAAAGGGCAGAACAATAACCTATAAACTTGCAAATCATATCTAGGAAATGGAGGTGGATTGGCTACACTCTGAGGAAACCCGACATCAGCATAACAAGACTGGTACAGACATGGAATCCTCAAGAAAATAGAAAACGAGGAAGACCTAGACTTACTTGGAGAAGAGAAATTATGACAGTGCTCAGAGACAAGAGATACACATGGAAGGAAGCAGAGAATAAGTCCAAGAACAAAGATGACTGAAGAGCCTTTATCCTTGGCGTATACTCCCAAGGGAGTGAAAGGAATTCACACAGCTCACGACTTCCAATTGTGCCTGCACTTACACCATCTTGAGACCGGTGTTTGCTACACTGAAAATCTTTTTTAGAGATATTTTTGTTGAATATTCTGTTCGGGCAAAATAATTGGTAAACTAGGGTTGGCCTGCTAAACAAATATCTCTCTGATTTGCATAGCTTAAAGACACAAGACTTTTACAGCATACAAGCATTTGTATTAAAAACGTATTTATATAATATTTATATAATACATATTGTATTAAATACATACATGTATTTAACGTGACTACAGATATCTGATTTGTATAACTCCAAGATATCAGACTGTCACAATATATTTAACATAACCAGATCTCAGATTTGTATAACTCCAAGATATCAGACTGTCACAATATATTTAACATAACCAGATCTCAGATTTGTATAACTCCAAGATATCAGACTGTCACAATATATTTAACATAACCAGATCTCAGATTTGTATAACTCCAAGATATCAGACTGTCACAATATATTTAACATAACCAGATCTCAGATTTGTATAACTCCAAGATATCAGACTGTCACAATATATTTAACATAACCAGATCTCAGATTTGTATAACTCTAAGATATCAGACTGTCACAATATATTTAACATAACCAGATCTCAGATTTGTATAACTCCAAGATATCAGACTGTCACAATATATTTAACATAACCAGATCTCAGATTTGTATAACTCTAAGATATCAGACTGTCACAATATATTTAACATAACCAGATCTCAGATTTGTATAACTCCAAGATATCAGACTGTCACAATATATTTAACATAACCAGATCTCAGATTTGTATAACTCCAAGATATCAGACTGTCACAATATATTTAACATAACCAGATCTCAGATTTGTATAACTCTAAGATATCAGACTGTCACAATATATTTAACATAACCAGATCTCAGATTTGTATAACTCCAAGATATCAGACTGTCACAATATATTTAACATAACCAGATCTCAGATTTGTATAACTCCAAGATATCAGACTGTCACAATATATTTAACATAACCAGATCTCAGATTTGTATAACTCCAAGATATCAGACTGTCACAATATATTTAACATAACCAGATCTCTCTTATGTGCATTGATCTATGATAATCACTCTGCCGGAGAGAAAAACGAAAGCTTCTGAAGATTTCTGAGAAAAACTCCTCATAAAGTAATATACGAAGCCAACAGGCGAGCCATTGGGAGACAATTGCACTTCACCTCTACACCTAGCAGTAAATGACGAAGGACAAGACAAAGTAATATATTGCATATAAAGTAATATATTGCACATATTGTAATATATTGCACATAAAGTAATATATTACATTAACATTAGAAATCCTGCTTCTCCTTTGCAACTGTCCCTTTTTAGGATATGACGGTATAACAATGCATCCATTGTGGTCTAGGGTAGAGTTACTGAGATGATCTATTAGTAACATGTTTAACAATAACAAATTATAGAACTATGTGTTATAATTAACATGTGCTTGAATAAATCGTTCACATAAGACTATTCAATATTGCCCAGATTACAACTTATGACGAGGACAGTGTCAGACAAAGTATTCTGAGATAAAATGCTGACTTGTTCATGAAACTATTGACTAAGTCTCCATGTTCAGACATCAAACTGGAAAGTTAAGACCACGCTGGATAAGTGAACCACCTTACTGTGGTGAGGGTTTTTGGATTAAAATTTTCTTAGCCTGGACGGAAGGACCACCTTGTTGATCATGGTACCTTCATCCTTTAATCAGCACTGCAAATTAGAATAGGATTTCGCTTTAGCATTTTGACCGTATGGAAGACCCTGTGAACTTTGTGTCTCTTGAATTTCTTCGCCCCAAAGAACCCGAGTGCCGCTGGTGGAAGGAAAATTGTTTGGTCTCAGGATCGTAGCCGTGTACCCAGTTTTCTTCAACAGTAACCAGCTGCTCCAAAACGTTATCACTAGATCGATCAGAATATTGAAAAATCAACTTAGAGGTTTCCGTTCGATTTCGTTTCTCGTCGGCATTCAAATATTTAGGCACTCACGTGGCTGACAGTTTCTGCATTAACCAAATGCTCACGAATTATAAACCCAACGCGCTCCCTGAAAATTTCTAGTGTTTCAGCAGTTTCTTAGCAGAGATTCGTCAATCTGCCAAAATCAGGTCATACGTGCTCTGGTTGCTACAGGACTTAATAAATGGAAACACAATTCTAGTCAGATTATCGAGGTAAGATAAGTTAAATAAAAATACATTGTTTTCATGCGCTTATTACTTGAAAGAAAAAGGCTGCTAGTAAATGAAACAATAGAAAAAAAGCACGTGCCTTGTCTTTTCTATTTGTAGCCTACACCTTTTTTTTTAACTTAAAATTGTATACTGCAAATATAATGAGGAATGTTAGAGAAAATGTAGACAAAGAATATTACGATACCGTAACAATTGGAGGTTATGAAATACCAGAGATTAGATATGCTGATGACACAGTATTACTGTCCACAACACAAAAATGAATTGAAAAACTAATTATGTCAGTCCGTAAGAACAGCGAAGAACAAGACCTCTATCTTAATGCACAAAAAAAACTAAACTGATGACAACTGACAAAACAAACAAGGCAGCTGAAATATGTATCAATGACGAAAAACTGGAAGAAGTGGAGAGCTTTGAATATCTTGGATCACTACTAACTAGTAGTGGAGATACAATGAGGGAAATGAAAAGGAAGACATCTATCGCTCTTCAGAAAGTAAAACAACTAAAGAATCTATGGAGAAGAACAGACAGAACCACAAAAATAAGATTTTTAAGGGCATGCATCTTTTCCATCACAACATATGCCTGTGAGACCTGGACACTTAACAAAACAGCTAAGAAACGCATAAATGCCTTTGAATGTAAATGCTACGGAAGAGTTCTTCAAATATCATGGACACACACAAAAAAAAAACCAAATATATCCATACTACAAGAACTTAATATTGAAGAAGGTTGACTAGTAAAGAAGATTAAATAGAGAAAACTTAAATATTTTGGACACATTAAACGTCATGATAATCTAGAGAAGACCGTCTTGGGAAGGTACATAATGGGAACAAGAAAGAGAGGAATACCAAAGCGAAATGGCTGCAAGACATCGTTGATGATCTGCAAATGGATGAATCAGTGGCAGGCCATCTTGCTCACAACCGAGAGGCCTACAGGAGTCCTGTTAGGGAGGCAAAGTTCCGCAAGGGACATGCAAATGAATGAATGAATAAATGAATAACCTTTTTTATGTGTGTGCATACGTGTGGTTTGTACTTATTGATCTGGCTTGCCGGTTGTCACTCACTGTATGGAATATGCAAACTGTGTCATATTGTATGGACAAGAGGCGGGACTGTAACAGTCTAAGATAAGAGAAAAGCACTGTTTTTAACATTTTGAAAGGCATCCTGTGATTGGCAAGAAAACAGATGTAATTACAATAATCTACTTTACTTATACTTTATTTACTTTACTTACTTTACTTTACTGACTTTACTTTACGTTACTTTACGCTACCTAACTTTACTTTATCCTTCCTCTAGTACCTTGAAGTGTCGAGGGGAGATGCAAATGGCGTTTCTGGGCCAAATGGGTGACCTCAGTGATGGTCATGTCATAATAAGGGAGTGCTTCTATGATACCATCTATCCATCTCCTTCTGGGTCTTCCTCTTGATTTGTGTCCTGTAGATCTTTGATTGAAGACTTTCACGGCTGGCTGTGAGTCTGCCATTCTCGTGAAGTAGTCGAACCACTTAATTCCTTGCTTCTTTATGCGTTGTAGATATGGTGTAGTCCTAACAAATTTTTTATGGTGTCATTCTTTGCCTTGTCACAGGTGGTAACGTTTGCTGCTTTTCTAAGACATCTAGTTTCACACATGGTTATTTTATTCTATTGTTGATTACTAAGTGACCATGTCAAACATGGGTAGCACAGCGGTGGTATGAATGCGTTAATAATTAGTTTTCTTTTAGTTTCAGTTACAGTAACGTGATAAAATACAAGGTCCGACAATTAAGTAATGAGACTAATTCCACAAATAAATAAATAAATACACAACGGTTGACGATATAACCTGTATTTTATTCAAAGTAAACCCAGTGTGCATTGATATATTATCTAACAAACACAGGAACGACCTCTGCAATTCTTCTGTTGGTATAGCACTTAAAGTCGATGTTACGGCCCTTTGGATGTCATCAATATCGTCAAAGAAGCGTCCTTTCAATTGTAGTTTAATTTTGTGAATAGAAAATAATCGCAGGGAGACAAATTGGGGGAATAGGGTGGATAGTTGAGAACACACACTTGTTTATGGGCCAAAAATTCCCGTACAACTACCGCCCGGCGAGCCGGTGCATTATCATGAAGAAGGAAAAAACTGCCAGGTGTTGAATAATCGGAGAATCATTTTCAATCTTATCTTATATCTTATATCCTTCCCGTGCCGTTAGACGTCACATAGGGCTCGCAAAGTAGTTCGCCAATTTTTCCTGTCTTCGGCGAGTCTTTCAACCTCATCAAAGGATTTTATGCCTGTTAACTTGGCCTCTCTTAATAATGTTCTCTTCAGAGTTTCACGCGGTCTGCCCCTTTTTCTTCGGCCTGTTGTGTTCCACTTGATAGCTTGTTTTGGGATTCTCTGCTCATTTCTTCTCATCAAGTGGCCAACATATGTCCATCTCCTTTTCCTGATCACCCGTGAGACTGGTTGTTGTTCAGTCATCTGTCTTATCTCTGCATTGTTCTTGAATTCATTCCACTTGATGCCGAGTATTTTCCTTAGGCATTTGTTTTCAAAAGAGTCTAATTTCTTTTCTATTTCTTTAGTTGTTTTCCAGCTTTCGCATGCATAAATGAGGGTGGATATTACATTTGAATTGAATAGTCTTAACTTGGTTTTTGTGCTTATAACTTTTGAATTCCATATGTTCTCAAGATTCTTGAAGATTGATGCTGCTTTTGCAATTCTGATCCTAACTTCCTTTCTAGTGTCACCATCCTGGTCTATGTAGCTGCCAAGGTATGCAAATTGATTGACTTCTTCAATATCTGTCCCTTCTATGTGTATTTTTACATTTTGATTGATGGGAATTTTCATTATTTTTGTTTTGTCCTTGTTAATTTCAAGTCCTATTTTGCTAGCCAGTGAAAGTCCTATTTTGCTAGCCAGTGAAGATAGGCTATCTGTTTTTTCTTGCATGGAATTCACATTATTACTGATAAGAGTTATGTCATCAGCAAAATCAAGATCTTCTAGTTGGGTCCCATGTACCCAGTCAATACCTGTGTTACCTGTGCAGCATTTTTTCATTATGAAGTCTATTGTAATCCCAAAAAGTAAAGGAGACAGTATACATCCTTGTTTCACGCCTGTTTCAATCTGGAACCATTCACTCATCCCTTCTTCTGTCTTGACTGCACAACCATATCCATTGTATAAGTCCTTAATGATGTTGACAATTTTAGATGGTATTCCATATAGACATAAAATTCTCCATAATGAATCTCTGTGTATGCTATCAAATGCCTTCTTAAAATCTATGAAATTCATTTTCAATAGGCGTTTCAAAATACTTAAATCAACGTTAGCAGTGACAGTCTGTCCCTCTGGAATAAATGCTTTGTGAATAACTCATGTGCTGTCGTAGAAGCATATCAACAGTCTTCCGTTTCGATTTTTGAAGATTATTTTTGAAGACTAGACTTTTTTCTGGCCCATATCTTCCACTAAAATTTTACGAATGGTCTCTCGGTTAACACCTGCCATTCATCTGCCATCATCCTCACAGTCAAATAACGATCTTCTTGTATTCATTCTCTGGCTTTTCAATGAATTTCTCATTACGACCAGAAATTGTGGGTCTACATCTAGGTACATTTGTAATAGTTTCCACACCACTTTTGAATCGTGAATACCACCCGAATATCTGTGCATAAACTTGTAGCATCTATTCAACTGTCTGAATGGCACTTTTTCCGAGTTTTAAACAGAATTTAATGTTAGCATTTTGCTCCATGCTGATTACGTGACAATGCACCTCTGACTAGGTCAACAGAATGGCGGCTTGTTTGTCGTCTGCTTATCTGGCCAGGTCATAGATGAAGGTTGCCTCTTTGAATTCCATGCTTTGATTCATTGATGGCAGTTTTGTCTTGACCATAATAAAATGAATCTCATTACTTAATTGTCGGATCTTGTATAGATGAAAAGGTGAACGCCCGTCAAGAACAACGACAAAATAAATGGATAGAACATGAACCCTCACATCGGAGATTGAAAACAACAAAACCTTGCCAGTCAATAAGGTCAGTTCCTGTCAGGGTTTTACGGGTATAGTACAGTATGGTACAGGTATAGTACAGTATGGTACAGGTATAGTACAGTATGGTACAGGTATATTACAGTATGGTACAGGTATAGTACAGTATGGTACAGGTATATTACAGTATGGTACAGGTATATTACAGTATGGTACAGGTATAGTACAGTATGGTACAGGTATAGTACAGTATGGTACAGGTATAGTACAGTATGGTACAGGTATAGTACAGTATGGTACAGGTATAGTACAGTATGGTACAGGTATAGTACAGTATGGTACAGGTATAGTACAGTATGGTCCAGGTATAGTACAGTATGGTACAGGTATAGTACAGTATGGTACAGTTTTACAAAGCGATACAGCGAATGAGAAAAGTGAGATAAAACACAAATAATGAAAAACATACAACATCAAACATTTCGGCGTGAGCCTTTTTCATGGATTACATAAAAAAACAACAAACACAACATAAAAGAATAAAATGAAAATGAAGAACTTAGCTTTGTAGCATCCCTCCTTGTAAACAATACAACAGAATGCCTCATAAAGACAAGGCTGGGAGACCACAAAGGAAAACAGACTGAACCAATCGGATGTTAGCGGCGGTGAAAGGGAGAGAACGATGCGGCTGTATGTGTCTGTGTGTGTGTGGGGGGGGGGTGATTGGTGCTCGGAAAAGAGATCAGGAGGAAATAAATACCTGTAGGCCGCTAGGGAAGAAGGTGGGGAGGTGTAAAGAAGGAAACTGGGAGATAAAGTGAAACTGATGAATGAAGAAATGTAACAAAATGCGTGGGGGACATGAAAGAAGAGTATAAATAGCAGAAAATAGGTGGAGATCTAAAGAAGTTTAAAGGAATCTAAATATATTGTTAATTCCCGCTGGGTTGAGAAAGCCGGGCTTGAAAATAAGGCGCTGTTCTAGAGCCTTCCTAGATCGTACATCATAAGAACAGGAGCGGATTGCACTAACAGAGATATCACGGTTTCCCCTGTGGTTTATTTGACAAAAGTGTTTTGTCACAGTAGTCCATGCCCTCTTGGAAATATCGTTAAGATGTTGACGAAACCGGTCTCCTAAGCGTAAACTGATCTCGCCTATATACTTCATATCGCAACGTTTGCACATAATGGCATAAATGACATTGCGTGAAGTGCAGGTGAAGACCTACTGCTATATTTTACCCGTGCCCACCTCATGCGGTGTAGTTTGCGTAGTTGTGCAGTAAGCTGTGATGTAAGCTTCTGTATTACGTATAAATATGGAATGATTTTCAATGTGATTTATCAGTCTATTGTTTGGGCAACATGTCTGATTCGTTATTATGCTTTCATGTAGAATGATCTTGTGCTACAGCAACGTGGTTATACAGAGGTGTCATGGCAGCGGTAGCTGCATGGAATAAGTGCCATTGCACATCGGATTCGTAGTGTAGGCTACGTGTAGGCCAAGAGTCCGAGACCTCAGATCCATCAGGTTTTCAATGATGCAACATGAAAAGTCATTATCATATGATACCATGCTTAGTCACCATTATAATGACACCTGTCTTGATGTCATGTTGATGTCAATGACAGTTGTATGTGTTGTTGTGGCGTGTAGTGAGATTTAAAACGCTGTGTCCTTAAGTTCAGATTTGGTGTTTTATACTGCATGTCACGGTATTGTGTACTGATTAAATGCTCAGGATTTATGCATAATTAGCATACAATATACCAAGGAGGGGAGAACCTGGGTTGGCGGTCATGATGGGGGAGCTAGATTGGCCTCGAGTAAGGTAGCACATTGCCAAGGATTTTTTGGACTGTAACCATCCTGAGAAAATATATTCCTCCCAATAATTATAAATGTAAACTTGCACCAACAGGTTTTACAGTATTCCAAGGAGTTCATGTGTATCTAGCTCGGTCTGGAGGAGATGGCGAAATAGTATGTTCTTAAACGCCAAACTATGTGGGTGGTGTGTGAGTACCAGTTTGACTCTGTACGTTTATGAGTGAGAGATTGTTGCCGCGATATATGAATGATGCGGTTCCAGGACGAAGTTAGAATATGTTTTGGATAACCGCGTTGGCGGAAGAAATCTAACATCCTGTGAGCGTGACCATGGAAATCAACATCCTCAGTACATACATATCGTAGCCTAAGAAGCTGGGAGTAAGGAATAGAGTCCTTATACAATCTGGGGTGGGAGGAAAAGTACAAGAGATACCTGTGAGAGTCTGTAGGTTTGTAGTGGACAGAAGTGGTAAGTCTGATAGGACCGTTAGTGACTGCATTGTCAAGAAAGTTTACGTATGATGTTAGAGACATGGGAGGTGAAAGAGATAACAGGATTCAACTTCTTAACAAAACTGATGAAGTTGTCTGGGTATTTCTGTGACACTGATGTGACCCCGATGACGTCATCAATATTTGTATCTTTCTGTGACATTGATGTGACCCCGATGACGTCATCAATATTTGTATCTTTCTCTGACATTGATGTGACCCCGATGCCGTCATCAATATTTGTATCTTTCTGTGACATTGATGTGACCCCGATGCCATCATCAATATTTGTATCTTTCTCTGACATTGATGTGACCGTGTGGCGTCTATAGAAGGCTGGAAAAGGACCCGCATAAGATTCCAAAACTTTGTGTTGTAATTGACCCATGAACAGACATACGTAGTTAGGACCCATTTTGGAGCCCATGCCCACACCGCTAATCTGGTCGAAGTACAGGCCAATGAATACAAACAAGTTGAGTTCGAGGACAAGTCATGTAAGGCGCAGAACAGTAGGCGCAGGAGTAGAGAGATGGTGTTTTGGGAGGGAACTTAGTTTCGTTCCTGTTTTTAGCCATGTCTTTTACACTGTCAACAATGGCTGGTAGTTCTTGAAGCATTCTGTGGTGTCGCCACGTTTAACGTCACTGATGTTTAAACTTCTCGTGATGACAGCATGTGCTCAAATGTTTGCCTTTCATTAGATAGTGGACACTTTGGATCTTCTGATACACAACGTTTCTGCAGATTTGTTCCTGTAGATAAAGTGCATATTCAGCTCTAATGATAAAGCTGTGTCTCAGGTATGTCGTTTTCCACATATCATTCCATGTCAGTGATCTCTGCGGTATCTCTTCTCAAGTTGTAGATTTTGTTGACACGGGACATAGATTGTTGGGTTGCTCAGCTAAATTGTGCCATCATGTATATATTTTTCTCTTTTCTAACAAACGATGGCTCCACCCTTGTTTGCATTGTTGGTAACGATATCTTGTCTATGCTGAAGTTTTGAAAGTGCGTGTTACTCCCCTTTGGTCATATTAGAGCGTCATACACGAGGAAGGCAAAGCTTTATTTCACGAAGAGTGTAAGTATGTGAAAGTCCAGAGTTCGAGACGTTCCGGCAGATGTTTGGATGGCAGTTGTGAGAAGTGGAAGAAACGGTCATCGTCGGAAGTGAACTGAGATGATGAAGATTGAAGAAATTCTTAGAAATGACATTTTTCATGCACATACTAAGATGAAATGGACTAGAGTTAGTCAGTGGTTGGCCAGATATGAGATGCGTAATCATCATCATTATCATCATCGTCATTATCATCATCATCATCATCATTATCGCTTTTCACTCTCTTGAGAGCATAAGGTTAAGTAAAAAAATAAAGGTAATCCTCTCATGTCAAGGCATAAGCCACTGAAAAAGGCTCTCCAGTCATCCCTGTTCTTGGAATTATACTCTGCTTCCGTCCATGTGTATTCCTTGTCTTTGAGAACTGTCATCTGGTACACAGTTGGGATGTCGGTTCTGCAGCTCCCTTTCGGCTTTGATTGCATAACATCATGCGCTCTGTTGTCAGAGTCTCTTCCTTTTCCAAGACAAAGTTTCCTGGCTTTCCTCTCCGTGTTTCTGTAACTCTTCAGTTTTTTTTTTACAGGGAACAGGTCGATAGCCTATCCCCCAACCTCCTTAGTCGCCTCTTACGACATGCGTGGAAGGTGGCAGCGGTCCTATTCTTTTCTCCCCAGGGGCCCCGGTAACCACACGGGCCAGATGTTTAATTTAAAAAAAATGAAAATTCCAGCCATTAAGTTAAAAGAAAAATATCTGGGCTATATCATCAGGATAGTTTCGTCTCTCATTGTTCACTTACAAGTTTATTTTGAAACTTAGATTAGTGAGCATTGTTATATGAAGCCTAGCGGATGCATTTTCTACCATGGGCGCTGAATAAAATGTTAGATTACCTTTAAGGCCGAAAGTTTAAGTAAAATATGAAAGAATTGATTATCAGAAAAGCTTTATCCAGTTATTACTGCCAAGAGACGCATGTATGATAGAGACAATAACTATACAAAATCTCTCTCTCTCTCTCTCTCTCTCTCTCTCTCTCTCTCTGAACCTTAAGTGCCCAGGGCACATGGAGCTTCTGCAAGGGTTTTCCACAAATGCCTGTCCTTTGCCTTTTTTTCTGCTCTTGCCCAGGTGAGACCTCTATTGCTCAACATCCTCTCTGTTGTTCTTCTCCGTGTCTCTTTTGGTCTACCCTTACTTCTGTTCCCCTGTGGTGTCCATCTTAGTGCTGTTTTTGGTAATGAGTTATCAGTCATTCGGAGCACGTGTCCCAGCCATCGCCAGCGTCTTTCCTCAATAACTGCTGTCAGTGGCTTCATCTGCACCTCTGCCAACAAGATGTTATTTCTTATGGTGTTTGCCCAAAATATTTTTCTAATTCTTCGTAAACATTTAGTCTGGAAAGAATTCAACTTGTTTTCTATGGTTTTGGTGATTTTCCAGCATTCACTTCCATAGAGTAATACACTTAGAACATTACTCTTAAATATCCTGATTTTTTTACTCATGCTTAGTTTTTTAGATTTCCATATAGTCTGCAGTACTGCAAAAGCCTGGTTTGCTCTAGTAAGTCTACTGTTGATGTCCTCTGTGCTGTCTCCATATTCTACTACTTTACTGCCAAGGTATACAAATTCATTGACTTCCTCCACTAACTTGCTATCTACTCTGAGTACATTTCTATTGTTCATATTTTGCTTCATTAACTTTGTCTTTCCTACGTTGATCTTTAGTCATATGTTGTTTGCATTCTGAGTTAGCTTGTTTATTTTATCTTGTATTTCTTTGTGGCTGCTAGACAGTAGACAAATGTCGTCCGCAAAGTCAAGGTCCTCCAGCACTGTGTTGAGGGTCCATTATAATCCTCTGCGTTTGTCTGATGTTGCCTCCTTCATTAACCAGTCTATTGCCAAGATAAACTATATAAAATAACAGTATAATAACATTGAAGGCTTTATAGGAACGATGAAACATTGGAAAGAAACAGATAACGATGGCACGTGATTCTCAATTTTATCTTTTCTTTCATTCATGACTTACAAAAAACTAACATAACGAGAAAAGTTGACTCATTAAAATCAAGGCAGGATTTATCGTGTTAAAAGCAACGTGTTTATTTTATACAGAGGCTAAACTTTGACAAATTATTTCATGATGAACATCTGCTAACTTCTGCAAAAAACGTCGTTGCTTAATCTTCATTCTGGTTGTCCAGTCACTTCCCTGTGAAGATGAAAGATGAAGAAAATACCAAGGAATCAGTTTTATCACAAGCTAGACGTCAAATCAAACAAACAAAAAATGGCACGATCTCTATGTAGAAATTTTCCTGAAATATATTCTAAACCTTCAACGTTCAAAGTTCAGTCTCCGACTTCACTGCATTCGCGACAATCCCATATCAGCTAAGCCGCATGCCGTACAATCCATTCAATAGAATATTTTCCCGATATATATTTCAGTTTCCTTATTTGTTTTATCAGTTGTCATCAAATTAGTTTTCTTTGCATTAAGATAGAGGTTTTGCTCTTCACTGTTCTTACGGACTGGTATACGTAATTAGATTTCCATTCCTTTTTGTGTTGTGGACAGTAATACTGTGTCATCAGCATATCTAATCTCTGGTATTTCATAACCTCCAATTGTTATGACATCGTAATATTCTTTGTCTACATCTTCTCTAACATTCCTATTTTCAGTATACAAGTTAAATAAGTAAGGCGACAATATGCACCCCTGACGGACCCCTTGTTTTGTTTCAAACCAAGTTGTTGTTTCACCATTTATTCTTACTGCTGCCTGTTGGTCTAGATACAGCAGTGACAAATATGTTGAAAATCCTATTTTCTCCATTATTTCCTAAAGTTTCTGGAATTGTACACAATAAAATGCCTTTGAATAGTCTATAAAAGATAAATATAGATTCACGTTAAATTATCTGTACCTCTCTATTATTCTTATATCTTATATCCTTCCCGTGCCGTTAGACGTCACATAGGGCTCGCAAAGTAGTTCGCCAATTTTTCCTGTCTTCGGCGAGTCTTTCAACCTCATCAAAGGATTTTATGCCTGTTAACTTGGCCACTCTTAATAATGTTCTCTTCAGAGTTTCACGCGGTCTGCCCCTTTTTCTTCGGCCTGTTGTGTTCCACTTGATAGCTTGTTTTGGGATTCTCTGATCATTTCTTCTCATCAAGTGGCCAACATATGTCCATCTCCTTTTCCTGATCACCCGTGAGACTGATTGTTGTTCAGTCATCTGTCTTATCTCTGCATTGTTCTTGAATTCATTCCACTTGATGCCGAGTATTTTCCTTAGGCATTTGTTTTCAAAAGAGTCTAATTTCTTTTCTATTTCTTTAGTTGTTTTCCAGCTTTCGCATGCATAAATGAGGGTGGATATTACATTTGAATTGAATAGTCTTAACTTGGTTTTTGTGCTTATAACTTTTGAATTCCATATGTTCTCAAGATTCTTGAAGATTGATGCTGCTTTTGCAATTCTGATCCTAACTTCCTTTCTAGTGTCACCATCCTGGTCTATGTAGCTGCCAAGGTATGCAAATTGATTGACTTCTTCAATATCTGTCCCTTCTATGTGTATTTTTCCATTTTGATTGATGGGAATTTTCATTATTTTTGTTTTGTCCTTGTTAATTTCAAGTCCTATTTTGCTAGCCAGTGAAGATAGGCTATCTGTTTTTTCTTGCATGGAATTCACATTATTACTGATAAGAGTTATGTCATCAGCAAAATCAAGATCTTCTAGTTGGGTCCCATGTACCCAGTCAATACCTGTGTTACCTGTGCAGCATTTTTCATTATGAAGTCTATTAATCCCAAAAAGTAAAGGAGACAGTATACATCCTTGTTTCACGCCTGTTTCAATCTGGAACCATTCACTCATCCCTTCTTCTGTCTTGACTGCACAACCATATCCATTGTATAAGTCCTTAATGATGTTGACAATTTTAGATGGTATTCCATATAGACATAAAATTCTCCATAATGAATCTCTGTGTATGCTATCAAATGCCTTCTTAAAATCTATGAAATTCAGTATTAATGGTTTCTCACACTCTTCCCCATTGTTAAAATTAGATCTATCTGGCCTGGGGGCGTCACCACCAGATCTTTTTGACTTTCCATGATTGCTGCTTGGGTTTCTTGGTATGTTTCCAGAAGGTAGTTTACCATTGCTTTCCACACTAATCCTATCTAAAATTGTAGTCTAAAATAGCCTACTTTAAACATGCTCAGAACACCTACATTAGCCTAGACTATCTTAACATGCTCAGAACACCTACATTAGCCTTCTTACATCCTTTCCGTGCCGCTAAACGTTACATAAGACCCGCATGGTAGTTCGCCAAGATTTACTGTCTTCGTCGAGTTTTTCAATCTCATCAGGGGATGTTCTGCCCACGGAACTGGCCTCTCTTAAAAACGTCTTTTGTAGAGTTTCATGTTGTCGACCTCTTTTTCTTTGGCCTGTTGTGCTCCATTTGATAACTTGTTTGGCGATCCTGTAACTTGTAAGAAGATGTGGCTTGTCCGACGCTTGTTAAGAAATGGGCATGGTGAAGTTTAGAGAGCATTTAAATAGAGACTTAGGATGTGTGGTAGGTGGATC
>CM019709.1:33035532-33410532 GCA_009760885.1 Achatina immaculata
GAAAATTACTGAACCTGAAACCTAAAAGTTATTCTTAGCACTTTTCAACCCGATACTGAGAAACCTGCATATCCCAAACTCATCCATCACATTAAAAGCTGAGATAATAATGCAGTAGGTGAGTTATAAATGTACTCCTTAATATTTTAAAATAAAGTGGTTTGCTAGCTTAAGTTTTTAATTGTGTAATGCATATCCTAGTTTACAAAAAAGAACAAATATATCTATACTACAAGAGCTTAATATTGAAGAAGGCTGGCTAGTAAAGAGGATTAAAGAGAGAAAACTTAAATATTTTGGCCACATTAAACGTCATGATACTTTAGAGAAGACCGTATTGGAAGGATACATAATGGGAAAAAGAAAAAGAGGAAGACCGAAACGAAGATGGCTGCAAGACATCGTTGATGATCTGGAAATGGATGCAGCAGCAGCAGGCCATCTTGCTCACAACCGAGAGGCCTACAGGAGTGCTGTTTGGGAGGCAAAGTTCCGCAAGGGACAAGCAAAGGAATGAATGAATATCCTAGTTTAATAAGTCATTCTATGAGTAGTATATAAGAGGGCACTGAGAAAAGGGGACAACAGCATGCACAAGCCTGGGAAATGCTGACCTAACACTGTTGTCACAAAAAAAATAAAAACACACCAAGAAGTGGACCTCCACAAACAAGCCTTGACTGAGTGGCATCATTTTGCAAGAAATGTTTTGTAACTAAAAATACAATTTTCTTAAAAGTGTTAAATGTATAGAGAATTCTAGGACATCTTATCAGACTATCACCATCGTCATCATCATTAGGTGCCATGCTGTAGTGTCATACCGTCAAGCTGTAATTTATTCTTCTCAGATGAATGTCTGGATGTCATTTTTTTTTCATTTATATCTGAGACTTGACCATTAAAAGAGATAAGACAGAGTATATGAAGATATGAAGAGACCAGAGGCAGAATGATCCAGATTATATAAATGTTGGAGAGATGATTATTAGGAAAGCGGAAACATACAAATATCTAGCCACAACATTCAACAGAAGCAACACACTAAGAGAGGAAATTAAAATCAGAGTACAGATAAGGAATAAAATATACTTTGCCTTGCAACACCTGATAAAATCCAAAATCCTGTCCCAAAACACCAAAATAAAAATCTACAAAACTATAATAAGACCAGTTGTCATGTATGGATCAGAAACATGGAGTATGACAAATAAAAATGAACAACTTTAGAACAAGATCCTAAGAAAAATCTTTGGGCTGATAAAGGATACCATTAGTGGAGAATGGAGAGCTAGAAAGAACGCTGAACTGAACAGCTTATTTAAATCCCAATGAATTATTACTGTCTTGAAACTGAACAGACTACGCTGGCTTGAGCATGTAGAAAGAATGGACGTGAACAGACAAACGGAAATGATGTATGCATAAGAGATGAGGGAAACAAGACCAAGAGGCAGACCAAGACAGAGATGGAAAGACAACATAGAAGAGGATATAAAAGAAATTGGTGTCACCAACTGGAGAGGGAAGATTAGGAACAGAGAGGAATGGAGGCAAACTCTATCTGCAGCAATGAGTCTTAATGGCTCAGAAAGCTGAAAAAGAAGAAGAAGATATCTGAGACTAAATTACTGGTTGAATATTACACATTTTTATGAAATCTACTTAGACAATTAGGCATAGACCTCATAGCACTGATATTCATACCACTTGAGCTCAGATGCTGTCTGGCAAGATCCACGTCTCATCACTGATCACCACTTGCTGCTGTTGACTAGCAATATCTTGGTGCTCATCATCTGTGTCCTGATGCTCTGCCTGTATTATGAAAGCAAACTGTCAGATTTTGAAGGAATGAAGAATTTTAACAAACTCGCAATATACCAAAAAACTTATGGGAGGAAAAAATTTTTTTTTAAAATAATAATGTGTTCAAATTAGATACTTTTTCCATGAAATTTTACTGTCTTCTCTGAACAGTATCAGCAGTCCAGCATCCTCATGAATTTAAAACCAAAAACAAAAACTAGTCATTATTATGACAAAATCCTATGCCATGTTCTTTTACTTCTGCTTGCTACACCCATCTGAAATTTGATCTTAAGCAATGAATGAGAACAATATGCATACAAATACCAGTCTTTTCTATATTTTAATATGTGACAAGGTAGAGACTACAGTTCAATGGACAAACTTTGAAATTTATAAAGCTAGATTATGCCTGTAATGTTTAAACAAGCTCCTTAGACTACCTCTGTAGTATTTAAAGAGGCTACTTAGACTACCTCTGTAGTATTTAAAGAGGCTACTTAGACTACCTCTGTAGTATTTAAAGAGGCTACTTAGACTATCTATGTAGTATTTAAAGAGGCTACTTAGACTACCTATGTAGTATTTAAAGAGGCTACTTAGACTACCTCTGTGTCGTTTAAAGAGGCTACTTAGACTACCTCTGTGGTGTTTAAAGAGACAAGTTTGACTACCTTTGCAGTGTTTAAAAAAGGCTAGTTAGACTACCTCTGTAAAAAGGCTAGTCTGATTATAGCGTGTTAAAAAAAAGTCAGACTACCCCATAGCATGTTAAAATGGCTAGTTAAACTACCTCTGTAGTGTGTAAGAAAGGTTAATTTGACCAACTCTGTAGTATGTAAAAAAAAAGCTAGTTTGATGATCTCTGTGTTTTGTAGAAAGTCTAGTTTGTCTGCCTCAGCAAAAAAGGCTAGTTTGACTACCACATAGCATGTTAAAAAGGCTAGTTTGACATCCTCTGTTGTGTGTAAAAAAGATCAGCTAGACTACCCCATAGCATGTAAAAAGACTAGTCAGATTATGCCTGTAAAGAGACTCAGCCGCACATCATGAAGACCAGACATACTCAGAAGTTTGAACTTCGGATTTAACCATCTTTTCTTCTGGAGGACAACAGTGTACTACGACAGTGTCTAAAACAGGGCTATAATGTAAGTCAAAGCATCAGAAACAGAGAGATTGCTCAAGCACATACAGCAAAACAATCACAGACTTTCCAGCAGCATCAGAAGAAGGGAGCTCCTTTGTCAAATCATAGCACACAAAGAAGTACATACCTAATGCCTACAGTATGCATCACAATGAACCTAAATCCCAGAGAGTGAGCTATTCTGTTGTGCCTTTCCCTTAATTCCTAGTGTTCAGTTTGAATCAATATATCTCTTTAAGTAAAATGTATTACTGAAGATTTTTAGAACCTCAACTCAGCTCCTGAATTAAACTGAAGATCTGGGAAACTCACAACAGGAAACTTTCTATACAGAACAAAAATTCCCAGAGTTAAATAATTTAGCAGTGTAGCCTGAAATAACTACAAGATTTCTTTTAATACCTGGACCAACAAAAACTGAACAAATACTGCTAAAGCTGTTATCACACCAAGGAAACTGCTCTTTACTGGAGTGTTATAGCATCTATAAGCACCATAATAAGAGCAGAGATGGGTAGCTAAATAGACATGGGCCATGTAAAATGCACTAAAGATAGGTTTAAATGAAAATGATAGCATCAACAATTTTAAATGAAAGACAGTACAATATTTTAATTATGATCAGAACACACATCTCTAAATAGTTATATCAACAATAGTTGACTAAATCATCCTTCATTGTATTCAATGTGTGTCATGCAGTTACACACAGCGCAACCCATATGAAAATGTAAACCAGCAGTTACACACAGTGCAACCCATATGAAAATGTAAACCATCAGCTACTCAATAGCAGTTACACACAGTGCAACCCATATGAAAATGTAAACCAGCAGTTACACACAGCACAACCCATATGAAAATGTAAACCAGCAGTTACACACAGCGCAACCCATATGAAAATGTAAACCAGCAGTTACACACAGCACAACCCATATGAAAATGTAAACCAGCAATTACACACAGCGCAACCCATATGAAAATGTAAACCATCAGCTACTCAATAGCAGTTACACACAGCGCAACCATATGAAAATGTAAACCATCAGCTACTCAATAATCTAGCAAATGCCATTACAATGGCTCCCTTCTTTCACAGCTGACTTTAGTATTAGTACTGACACTTTTCATGTAAGGAGACAACTTTGAAGCAGGATAATGTCAGCTTTCTTTTTTTAAACAGTCATACCAACAGTTTCATTCTTACATGATACCTGGGTCACCTATCTCTGTTCTTTACAGGTTTACTTACTTCCTATCCTTTCTTACATGATACCTGGGTCACCTATCTCTGTTCTTTACAGGTTTACTTACTTCCTATCCTTTCTTACATAATATCTGGGTCACCTATCTCTGTTCTTTACAGGTTTACTTACTTCCTATCCTTTCTTACATGATACCTGTGTCACCTATCTCTGTTCTTTACAGGTTTACTTACTTCCTACCCTTTCTTACATGATACCTGGGACACCTGTTTCTGTTCTTTGTAGACTTACTTCCTCTGTACCTTTTTCTTATATATATTTGTTTTTTCAGTTAAAATTTTATCTGGGTCACCTGATGTCCTTTTGTACATGCATGAGTGGTTACATATTGAGACATCCTAAGCATGAGAAGTAATTACTGTGGAGAGAATTAAGATATAAGAGACAGAAAGTATTAGAAATGACTGAAGGCTGTAAAGAAAGTATCAGTGTAGGAGATGACATGCTGTTGTTTGCTAGTATCAACACCAGCTTGTCACAGAACTTTCTGTATGTGAATGTTTGCCTATAACCACAAGTGTTGAAATATTCAAAGCATGTTTCATTAACATAATTACTGTTGTGCTAGGGAACAGAGCAATGATATAAAGTATAAAAATCAATGAGAGCAGCATAGGTTTTATTTTGCTTGCACATACATAAGGACAACACATGTAAATAACTAGCTATATAACACTAGAAAATCCCTGCAACATTTCAATAAATGGGAACAGAACAAACACAAATATTTACTGTACATAATCTTACTTTAACATTTCTTTTTTCTTGCCTAAGTGGATGATGACACTATGTATGGTACAGGATAGCAGCTGTATTTCCAATCAGGCTTGGTACCAAATTCCTAGCACTTACTGCAGGAAGGAGGCCACACAGTAGACCTAAATGAAGATATTAAAATATTTTAAAGTCATCAATGTGAGATTTTCCTATGAGCTAAGAAGTCTGGGAAAAACTTGCAAAAGAAAGTCATATGGAGAGTGACTCTCCACAAAGATGCATAATCATTTTAGAAAGAAATGAGGACCAAACCTGAAACTAGAAGATGCAAGTGCAAGAAAACTGGGCCTTGCAGCAAAAATATTAATGGCGTTACTGTGGGTGGCAATGCAAGGCTAAT
This sequence comes from Achatina immaculata, assembly GCA_009760885.1. Taxonomy (NCBI): domain Eukaryota; kingdom Metazoa; phylum Mollusca; class Gastropoda; order Stylommatophora; family Achatinidae; genus Lissachatina; species Lissachatina immaculata. Next base: position 33,040,874 of record CM019709.1, read on the forward strand.
GTTGGTAAAGTCAGCCATGAGATGAGCTTCTCAGCAAAACCTACAACAGCTGATATATGTCTACTTCAAAACTGTCATGCTCGACAAAAAGTGTCAATGTAGTACAGATGGTGAATTACTAGGAGCTTAGACTGGGAAAGTTTGAAAGAGACATGTATTCCTGAGGCTCATCTTCAGAACTGTAACTCAGTGTTATTCTTCCCTTTTGGGTTGGGTGGAGATGTACTAGCAGAGGTTATAAGGCTGAACTTGAAGGCTCAGAATCTGTAGGGTTAGGGGTGACTCAACTTGGCTGCAGCAGTCAATTCTTGAACAAGTGGTGCAAGAGTGTTTGCCACATGGAATGGAAGTCTTCTGCTTATCTCTCAGTTCCCTGTAAATTGTTCTGTTTTCTAGATTAATATTGACTTGAGAACTGTCAGAACAGATTCAGCCTTTCTAAAAGTGCAACCATCTTCTCTGACAAGCCAGTCCCTTGTGCAAACTCTTTTGAGGTCATTTCCCTAGGATGAGTAGGTTATCTGCAGAAAGATTCATATTCAATGAATAGTCATCCCTGCTCTTCATCTGTCAGCACATCATCTGTTAGTGGGTGATCTTGAGACGCCAACAATTCAGTAATATCTTCAGCCTCTACTTTTTAGGTCTGGTTGGTGACTTGGTGAAAAAGAGAACAAAATGAGTTCTTGTGTTTTCAATGTTATGTGTAACAAAACAAGTTCACATAAAACATTTCTGCTCCATGCCTGAATAAAATCATAATTTTAAGTGAATTATAAATATTTTTAAATATTCTTCAAATTTTAGTTTAATATAATCAATGCATATGAAGCCTTATTATGACAAACTCTTTTCATAAGTAATATTTATGAAAGTAAAATAGTCACCTACCTAATTGTTTAACACTGGTGTTTGCAAGGAAAAGCAAGGAGATCAGTGTCAGTATGAGGAACCAATTTATTTATTGTGTTATTTCTCCTGATATTTCAGTCAAGTTTAGATTTTATTTGCTGCTTTTTTAATGTAATGCAGTGGTTCCCAAAGTTTTTGAGATGTTGTCCCCTTTGTCTCACATCAAAGTCCTAGCACTCTCACAAACTTTTTTCCCCATCAGCAGGTTCTGAACCCTGCCTACCACACCCTTCCAATTCCCCCATGTGTTCTCTGCCCACCACCCCCTACCAACTCCCCCATGTGTTCACTGCCCACCACCCCCTCCCAAATCCCCCATGTGTTCTCTGCACACCACTCCCTCCCAACTCCCCCATGTGTTCTCTGCACACCACCCCCTCCCAACTCCCCCATGTGTTCTATGCCCACCATCCCCTACCAACTCCCCCATGTGTTCCCTGCCCACCACCCCCTCCCAACTCTTCATATGTTCTCTGCCCACCACCCTCTACCAACTCATTCATGTGTTCTCTGCCCACCACCCCTTCCCAACTCCCCCATGTGTTCTCTGCCCAACTCCCCCATGTGTTCACTGCCCACCACCCCCTCCCAACTCCCCCATGTGTTCCATACCTACCACCCCCTCCCAACTCCCCCATGTGTTCTCTGCCCACCACCCCATCCCAACTCCCCCATATGTTCCCTGCCCACCACCCCCTACCAACTCCCCCATATGTTCCCTGCCCACCACCCCCTACCAACTCCTCCATGTGTTCTCTGCCCACCACCCCCTACCAACTCCCCCATGTGATCCCTGCCCACCACCCCCTACCAACTCCCCCTTGTGTTCCCTGCCCACCACCCCCTCCCAACTCCCCCTTGTGTTCCCTGCCCACCACCCCCCTCCCAACTCCCCCATGTGTTCCCCTTAACCTCACAATGCACTTTGTGAACCAGTATTCTAAATTTTCTGTGGAAGCTACCACAATATGTCATCCCTTGTCCACTAATGTATGTTGTGCCCTACAACACAGAATTTATATGATCATTTTAAGAAAGCAGTCCAGAGGAGCTATACTAATATGTATCTAGATTCTTATACACAGCATCACTTGTTCAGTGAGTGATACTGTAACCTCCTCTTGCATTATTAAATACCTATTGAGTCATGGTATCATACAGACCATATATGTTTATGGTTTACTTCACATTAATATCTTCATAATATATAAAACTGTATGCTGTTTCATTAATACAAATACATCAACTCTTAACAAGCACAAGTTAACCACCACTCTTTCATCACCCTATCAGTAATACTGATTTGAAAATGCCTGCATGAATACTGCTTTGTTAGACAATAAAATGAAAGACTGGATGTTACCATCAGGACTATATATTTTTGAATGGCTGCATGAATTTCTCTCAGTTTACTAATCTATTGGTACCATGTTCAAGTTCCAGGAGAGGGATTTTTTTTCTGGTACATGTCAAAAAGGTCCCTGGGTCCACCCAGCCTCTAAAAATTGGTAGCAGAGAAATCTGGGAAGGTAAATGCAACCATGCTTGATAATGACCACACCACACTTTCATGTGCCACACGTCGTATGGGCCTAACACTGTATCCCCAATATGCCTTAATGGGGTGGAAATTGGAATTTTACCTTTACCCGCATTAGTTTGCACAAGTCTCCATGCAGTAATGTCTACTAATGCAGTACTCATCAAAACTGAATTGTTAATATGCCCTCTTGCCCAAAGACTCACATATATGTTAGTCTCTTTCTCTTGTATTTTCCCAGACAAAGGGTAAGACAGAAGCATATAACAATTATGGAAAACAACCCATTTATTTTTGGTTTTTCTCTGTGATGTGATTTTGACAAATATGAAACAGGTGCTTTGGACAGACAGAAAAACAGAGATCCTCAAAGAGATTTCAGAAAACTAGTTAAAATGGTAACAAAAAAGACAAAAATTTCTGGACATATCATGAGAAGACTGAAGTTGGAGACCTAGTAATGACTGGAAAATTCAAGGGGAAAAGAAATAAAAAAAGGCCAATAGAAGAATATCTCAGTGGACTGAACAAGTGCCAAGGATAAAGAAAAACATCTGAATTAATCAAACACCAAGGATCACATAAGCTGGAGAAGCATCATCACCACTGCCATCCAGCATGGCACATAATAATAATGTACTATAATTAACAAAATTTACATTCTATAATGTCTGAACTTTGCTCCAGGCAGACAAAATACAATCTATTATTCTTGTTATTGTGTTGCAAAATTCAGCTAATGACAGATTCATCTCTCTCTCTTTCTCTCTCTCTCAAGTCCTTGTCGACAAGCGTGCATCTCAACAGGATTGTCACTAAGCATTTCCCATGCCAAAGGGAACAGAGTGCCAAACCAGCAAACATCTTTTCTCTCTGTCTACCCATCTCTGATCTTTTCAACTGCCATTAGGTGCTCTAGTCTGCTGCCGCTCCTTCAAACATGCCCCACAAATTTGGACTGTAGTTTTCTGATCCTTGTTATAGTTTTCCTCGCTTCTTGTGCATCTTTCAGAAATTCCTTGTTCAATTTTCTCACTGTCCATGGTACCTTCAGCATTCTTCTTAACCTATATTTCTGCTGATTCCACCCTTCATTGTATCTCTGTACTGACCGTTCAGGCTTTGCATCCATAGAACAGGACTGGTTCAATGTAACATTTTAGAACTCTCTTCCCCCCCTGGGAACAACTGTGTTAAGAGCACACTTATCTTAACATAGTGTTTGTGAGACAGGGAACATAGATCTGTTTGCTTAAAAACTCTGACCTACCTCTGTAGCCCAGAAACTTGTAGCAATCAACACTAATTGTAATTGTTATTTTGCAAAATGTAATGTCAGGTTGGTGGACAGATGGGGACATGGAGATCTCAGGCGGGGATTAGGGAAGTCTGGTGTGAAACCAATGAATCCAGGACGTAGCAAGCCTATGGGTCTTTACAACAATGGCTATCAGAATGATGTAAACAAAACAAAGCCAGTAGACTATGGGTGGCAGGGAATGGATATCGTTGAAGCACTCATCAGATTCCTCATCTCAAAGTCAGAGTGTCTTTGTGGAACTGTCTCAAAACCATCTGACATGGAGAAGGGGCTTAAGTACAGCCACCAGAGGCTGGAAAACAAAGTTTTGGCCAGGCCAGCCACACTGTCTTCATGGCAGTCCAAGCAAGACCACAGTCTGCCCTAGCAAGGAAAGGTGCTGAAGTCGGAGTTACCCAGCCAAAAGGTGCATCGCAAAAATCAGGGTAACACGCATTATCGCTAATGAAATGTCTCTATCTGCAGTTTTCAAACATGGTGCTCGCCCTGTGAAGACTAACCAGGCAGGTACAGTGCCGGGCCCCCTGCCTCCAAAGGGTCCACCCAATGCAACTGGAGGTCCTCTCAGTTCGTCTTGTGGAGTCAGGAGACATGAGAGTAGAGCTACTGGCCAAAAAATACAACAGAAGAAAACAGCCAAAAAGCAAGAACTTAAAATAATGCAGTGGAATGCTGAGGGTGTCAGCAGTGTTAGAGATGGCTATAGCAAAAAGGTTGAACTAGAGAACATACTTTTTGCAGAGCAGGTAAGTATATGCTGCATACAGGAGACACACCTAACCAAAGATGCCGCCTTTAAAATCAGAGGCTACCAGTGTTTTAGATCAGACCGACAGGACAGAAGAAAAGGAGGAGTACTCACACTTGTTAAGAATAACATCAGCGCATGTCAGGTGGGAGTGTACATGGAAGGAGCCGAATACCAGATGATCCATCTAAAAAGTAGTAATACAGATTTCCACCTCCTTAACTATTACTGTCTTAATGACCGCCCACTTGCTTTAGGAACAATCCCACACAAAGAGAGACTGATGGTCTGTGGTGATTTTAACAGTCATTCCCAGAGCTGGGGCTATGACCACATAGACAAGAGAGGAGAGGAAGTTGAGAGCTGGCAGGATGATAATGGACTTCTCCTGATCAACCAGCCAATGGATCCCCCAACATTCTACTCAAGGGCTTGGCATACAAAATCAACACCAGATCTGGCATTCCACTCTCCAGATCTGAAGTGGAATATTACACGTGAAGTTGGAAAACAACTTGGAGGTAGTGACCATCGACCAGTCTTCCTGACAATAGAAAATGAACTCCTTAACACCAGTAGCCCTCTCCCCAGATGGAACTATAAAAAAGCAAACTGGACAATGTACAGACATCGTACAGGTATCCTGGTGGGACAGCTGTCCATAGAAGGTAAGGATATTAACAGCATAGTGAAGGAATTCAATGCTTGTATCCTTCAGGCCGCTCGTGAAACCATTCCCAGAGGAGCTCGCAGGGACTATAAACCATACTGGTCTAGTGAGCTGGGAAAACTCCATGATGACGTGGAAGCAGCTCGAAAGCAACCAGAAAATAGACCATGCCAAGAACACCACAATAATTACCAACATTCTAAGGCCAAATTTCAGAGAGCAAAGCTGCAAGCCAGACGGGAAAGTTGGAGAGAGAAAACAGAGTCCCTAAACTTTGAAAAGGATGGAAGGAAACTGTGGAAACTAATCAAACAGTTAAATGATGAGAGTACTGGAAGAAGTACAAAGGTTACACTAATAGAGGATGGGAAAACTCTTACAGGTAAGCAGGTAGCAGATCACTTTGCTCTCATGTTTGCACAGGATTGCAACACTGATATCCATCCAGAGAAGGAGCGTACGGTGCGCATCGAGCCACAGAAAGAGGAGGAACAAGTCAGAAAAGTAGAGGTCATGGATGCACCAATCACACGCAGTGAGTTTGACCTAGCAGAAACCAAGGAAATCACCAGGACCAGATAGAGTGTCCAATGAAATGATCAAGAACCTGGGAATGGCAGCAATGGGAAAGCTGTTGGATATTTTCAATATGTGCTGGAGCACAGGTAAGTTACCTCAAATCTGGAAGGAAGCAAGCATGGTACCACTGCTAAAACCAGGGAAAAACAGTGATGCTGCCTCCAGCTACAGGCCAATCAGTCTCACTAGCTGCCTATGCAAAACGATGGAACGCATCATTGACCTGAGGCTAAAATGGTACCTAGAAAGTGAAAACCTTCTTGTTCCACAACAAGCAGGATTTAGGCAGTACTACAGTACGGAAGATCAAGTGACCTATCTCTCTCAAGAGACTGAGGATGCATTCCAAGAGAAAAACCTTGTACTAGCAGCGTGGATAGACCTGAAGAAAGCCTTTGATAAAGTATGGAAAAAAGGTCTGCTGTGGAAACTAAGAAACTGCAATGTGAATGGAAGACTGTACAACTGGATAAAGTCCTATTTACACAATAGAAGAGCTAGAGTAGTAATGGATGGACACAAAAGCCAGAAAGTACTTCTGCGACACAGTGTACCACAAGGAGGAGTCCTTTCACCTACACTATTCCTTGTATTCATTAATGACCTGGTCAAGGAACTTCCCTATGGAATCAAAGCGGCACTGTATGCAGATGATCTGGTCATGTGGTGTACAGATGAATATGCGACAGTTGCTACACAGAGACTCCAAAGAGCAGCAGACATCTTGACATCATGGACAAACAAATGGTGTGTAAGTATCAACACAGAGAAATCAAGTACCACTCTGTTCACCCTCTCATCTAAACAGAAAGCAGGTAAGATCTTTGTAAATGAAATACCCTTAAGGATGGACAACCAACCCACTTACTTAGGAGTGACTCTTGACTCAAAACTGACGTGGAAGCAACACATCAACAGTGCAGAAGCAAAAGCCGGAAGAAAACTAGCCATATTAAGAAAATTGAGTGGAACCACATGGGGAGCTAGTGAAAGAATCCTCAAGAATGTATATCAGCAAAGTATTCTACCACATTTAGAATATGGCTCAACATCTTGGTGCACAGCATCAAACACTACACTGCATAATCTAGACAAGGTTCAAAATCAGTCACTACGGATTATTACAGGTGCCATGAGGTCCACACCAATAGTAGAAATGCAGAAAATAGTTGGTGTTCAAGCGCTAAAGGAACGTAGAGACACAAAGGTCATGACCATGGGAGAAAAATTCCTTAGCTCTGTAAGCCATCCCCTGAAGGAGAGATTCAATAACTTGGCATTAGGACGGCTTAAAAGAAGCAGCTTCATTCATCAGGCCAAGCATATGCATAAGCTGATACCTGACCTTCCAACTGTAGTCACTCCATTATCATCTGTACCAGAGCATACACCATGGAAAGAAGCAGATTATACACAAATAACTATTCAGACTGAAGTGAAAGGTGTGCAGAATGGTGAAATGCAGAGCAGTCTTGTAAGATCAACAGCCACACTTAGTGTTCTAGATGACAAATATCCATGTGACACCTGGATACGTGTGTATACAGATGGATCTGCACATAATGCCATAAAGAATGGAGGGGCAGGAGCATATACTGAATATCCAAACAACACCATTGACAAGATTTCCATACCCACTGGTAAATACTGCAACAACTTTGATGCAGAAGTTAGGGCAATTATTGCTGCAGTTGAAAAACTATCAGACTCCAGAATTGATACATGTCCTGTAGTAATTCTCACAGATGCAAGATCAGCACTGGAAGCTCTTCAGTGCAACAAACTACCAGACCTTAAAGATGCCTTGTCAAAAATTGGCTTACAACATGGAGTCACTTTGCAATGGATTCCCTCCCACTGTGGGATACCAGGCAATGAGAAAGCTGACCATCTGGCTAAAGAGGGCACTGAAATGGAGCAACCAGATATACCAATCACCTATAATCAGAAGAAAAGCATGATAAAAACCTACAGGAAGCCACAAACACCACCACATGATGACTATCACATGCTAAACAGAAAGGAACAAGTCACCATCTTCCGTCTCCGAACAGGACACAGCCGACTCCGAAGTCATATGTATACAAAGTTTAAGGTTGGTATTACTAATCTATGTACATGTGCCCAGGTGCCCCAAACTGTGGAACATATCCTCCAGAACTGCACCAACTATGAGACACTGAGAAATAATTACTGGCCCAGTGAAACCACTAAAGAAGATAAGCTCTACGGTTCCATACATGAGTTACAAAAAACAGTGAAATTTATCCAAGAGACAGGACTGCAGATATAGACAGACAATGCGAACGAAGAAGAAGAAGAACTCTCTTCCCGACTCTCATAGATATTGACTTATTCCAAAGTATGCATTTCAACTTTTGAAAAGAGATCTTAGCTTGTGTAATTCTGCTTTTTACTTTGGTGATACATCTTCTATCAGATGTTAGCAAGGTACCAAAGTATTTAAAAATGTCAGCTTGGTTTATTTTGTGTCTTTTCGTTGCATGTTGCTGTGGGTGGGGGTGTCTTGCCTTTTGAGATTACCACCAAAACTATCTTCTTTGTGTTAAGACTGAGTCCCTTTTTCTCACTTTCCTTGATGACTATATTAAGTAGCAAATGAAGCTCTGTTTCACTCTTGGCTATCAACACTGTGTGATCTGCGTATCTCAAGTAGTTAAAACTGATACCTCCTACTACTAACCCCAGCATGTTCTCTATGTTTCATTATATTTTCAGCGTATAGAGAGAAACAGTCAGGTGACAGGATACATCCCTGCTGTAAGCCCAGAGACTCATCTCACTCGGGTGGAAAATGATTCAGTTCTAGGAACTCACACAAGGCCATGGATACTTCATAAATCTTCAACCCCTGGTGGTACTAAGGTTTCTTCTGCAAGTTCTGGAAACAGCAAAGACTTAGAGTTATCTAGAGATCTACACAGATAATGCTGAATATCCAGGTGTAAAAATTGGTACTTGACTTATTCTGGAGCAGGGGAAGGAAATGTAGCCAGGTGTGATGCTAACCACATCATCCTCTAGTGAGTTGACAGGTCAAGAAAAAACATGCAGGCACTAACACTATATCCCTATATGCCTCTAATGCATGACAAGGTTACCTTTACTTACCTTTTAGTGAATGCCAGCATGGCATTGGTTTGGAAAAGAACATAGCTCTATAATCAGTGTTTAACAAAGCTGTACTTTATTTGCCAAAAGAAGCAGAAAATGCAGCAAAAACAGGAGACAGCAAAATTATATATAACATACAGAAGAAGCTAACAGGTGCTATTACCTCCAGAGAAAGACAAGTCTTTAGCAAAACAGGCAACCTATTAACATCAAGTAAAGACCAAAAGCAAAGATGGGCCAAACACTTCCAAGAAATACTTAATCGACCACACCTAAATGAATTAATAAATCTTGAAGACAATTTACCAGTCCCACAACTAAATGTCAACCTAGATTAAATTACATTGCATGAAAGTGAAACAGCAGTGAATCTAATGGCTAACAACAAAGCTGCAGGTGAAGATGAAATGTTAAAAGCTATTAACAGTGACAACATGAGCCAACTACAGAGAATGTTTAATAAAATTTGGAAAAGAGAAAAGGTCCCTTCTAAATGGAAAAATGGAATCATTATTAAAATACTCAAAAAAGGCAACCTCAGTGACTGCAATAACTGGAGGGGTGTAACCTTACTATCAGTTGTGTCAAAAGTGTTTTGTAAAGTTATTCTGAATAGAATTAAGGATGTAGTGGATGCTGCAGTGATAGAAGAACAGGAAGGATTTCGAAAAGGGAGAAGCTGTCTTGACCAGATCTTTACTCTGAGAATAATACTTGAAGAACATACTGAAAAGCAGAAACCATTAATACTGAACTTTATAGACTTTAAAAAGGCATTTGATAGCATAACAGAGACTCATTGTGGAGAATTTTAAGACCATCTGGAATACCATCTCAAATTGTAAACATCATTAGAGATCTTTACAACAGATATGTTTGCATAGTCAAGACAGAAGACCTGTCAGCACACTAGAGGGTGATATGGTCAGTATCATGCCTGGTTGCCTTTCCTTCCCCAACTCCAGAAGAAGTCGGTACCCATTTCTACAGCTGGGTGACACAAAATATAGTAATATATAAAGAAGAAAGTCAGAACCTTTCTTTATAAGAACTGGTTTAAAACAAGGTGATAAATTATCTCCATTACTATTCAACCTAGTACTAGAAAAGATAATCAGAAAAGTGAAGGAAGAAAGCAGTGCTGTAGAACAAGCTAAAACACTAGGATATGCAGATGACATCAACCTAGTGGGGGAAACTATGCAAGAAGTCATCAATACCTGCATACACCTGAGAGATGTGGCACTTAAGTGGGCTTGACCATTAACCAAGATAAGACAGAGTATATGAAGATATAAAGAGACCAGAGGCAGAATGATCCAGATTATATAAATGTTGGAGGGATCATTATTAGGAAAGCAGAAACATACAAATATCTAGGCACAACACCTTCAACAGAAGCAACACAGTAAGCGAGGAAATTAAAATCAGAATACAGATAGGGAATAAAATATGCTTCACCTTACAACACTTGTTAAAATCCAAAATCCTGTCTCAAAACACCAAAATAAAAATCTACAAAGCCATAATAAGACCAGTCGTCATGTATGGATCAGAAACGTGGAGTACAACAAAGAAAGATGAACAATTGCAGACCTTTGAGAACAAGATCCTAAGAAGAATCTTTGGACCGATAAAGGATACTAACAGTGGAGAACGGAGAGCTAGAAAGAACACTGAACTGAACAGCTTATTTAAATCCCAATGAATTATTAATGTCTTGAAACTGAACAGACTATGCTGGCTGGGCCATGTAGAAAGAATGGAAGAGAACAGACAAACAAAAATTATGTACATACAAGAGATGAGGGAAACAAGACCAAGGGGTAGACCAAGACAGAGATGGAAAGACAACATAGAAGAGGATATAAAAGAAATTGGTGTCACCAACTGGAGAGAGAAAATTAGAAATAGAGAGGAGTGAAGGTGAACTTTATCTGCGGCAATGACCCTTAATGGCTCAGAAAGCTGAAGAAGAAGAAGGTACTTTAATACAGCCAGGCCCATTTGGTCAGTATATCCACAGTATTTTCTATATTGTGGTGTTGGGTGACAGATTTATTTTTCACAATATGCTCTTTGTGTTGGGGATGCAACAACTGGAACATTGTTATCATCAGTTGCCATGCCAACTAGTGTTGGCTATAATGTCTCTCCCTAATACCCAATCCCTAATGCAAACCATCAGTTCAGTTGGTGATCTCATGACACACCATCTTGTCAAACTATCTAGTACCACTTCTCTCAGCATTCACCTGGCTCTTCTTCCATTTTTCCTGTTGTCACACTATTTTCAATGTCCCCTCTTCTCATTGCGTGTCCTGTGAAAGTAAATCATCTCACTCATATTTTTTTAGTAAGATTTTGTCTCTCCAACTCTTCTCATACATTCTTCATTAGTCATCTTTGGTGTCCAGGGAATTCAGAACACTCTTCTGATAAACAACATTTCAACTGCTTCCAATGATCTCTGTGTGGACCTGCATTTTGTACATGATTAACTTTAAGATAGGCTCAGTATAGCATTTTAGGATTATTTTCTAACATGCATTGATAAAGAACTTACTATTGAATATTCTCCCAGTTTTGTGCCTTTTGATAACCTGGGAGATATTTTTTTTAACCTAGGGGATATTGTGCCAGTGTGTATACTTTCCTAGATCTGATGGCACATCAGATGATGATGTCTGTCTCTGACCACCTTTTCTTTTGAAGCTGAAGGATGCAGGTACCAATTCTTACACAATGGTTGCCTGATCATCAGGAAGCCACCAACAAGAGCTAAGAAAAGTAGATGTATGCAACATGCTGTGTGACAAACAAGGAAATAACCACATGAATAGGCATTGAGAACATTACTAAAGAGGTCAAAAGACAAAGATGGAAATGGCTCGGCCACACACCATGAATGTAAAAATCAAGACACCTCTATACTTCCTTGACATGGACACCTCAAGGAAAAAGAAAGAGGGGCAGGCCATTGGGGACATGGAGACACACAATACAGGAACAACAAAAGGAAGCAGGAAAAAGACAAGGTTTGAGGTATCCCAACTTGCTCAAGACAGGATTGGCTTGAGAACCTTTGTAGATGCTTTTTGCTCCATTGGAAGTACAGAAGACAGATGATGACTGTGGTGGTGGTGCTGGTAATGGTGATGATGATGTGGCTCTTCTGCATTAGTCTGTGTTTAAAGTGGCCAATCAGATAACTCCAGAATGAATTAATGCTATCAATATAAGCCATTACACACACACTCAACTATCATGATAGACAATGTGGTTTCTGTTAAGCCTTGAGTTTTATGTCACTCGTTCATTAGAATGTCCCTTGTGGAACTTTGCCTCCCTAACAGCTCTTTTAAAGACTGTTTAGCTGCAAGCAAGATGCCCTGCTGCTGGTGCATTAATTACCAAATTATCAGCAATGTCTTGTTGCTACCTTCACCTTGGTTCTCCTCAATCTTTTTTCCCATCATGCACCTTTCCAAGAGTGTCTCTCCAAACTCTCATGATGTTTACTATGTCTGAAATCTCTGTTTAATCTTCTTTACTAACTAACCTTCTTCAATACAATTCTTGTAGTAATTTTTGTAGTTCTGTCTCTTTTAATTGTTTTGGCTTCTGGAGAGTGACAGATGTTCTTTTTTAAAAATAATCTCCCTGATTGTATCTCCACTGAGTTTTATGTACATTCAGTCATTCACTTGCATGTCCCTTGTGGAACTTTGCCTCCCTAATAGCACTCTGTAGGCCTCTCAGGTGTGAGCAAGATGGCCTGCTGGTGATGCATCCATTTACAGATCACCAACAATGTCTTGCAGCCATCTTCACTTTTGTCTTCCTCTTTTTCCCATTACGTATCCTTCCAAGATGGTTTTTTTCTAGATTATCATGATGTTTAATGTGTCCAAGTTTTCTCTCTTTAATCCTATTTACTAGCCAGCTTTCTTCAATATTAAGTTCTTGTAGTAAGGATATATTTGTTCTTTTTTGTGTCCATGATATTTGAAGAACTCTTCATTTACATTCAAAGGCATTTATGTGTTTCTCAGCTGTTCTGTTAAGTGTCCAGGTCTCACAGGCATATGTTGCAATGGGAAAGATGTATGCCCTTAAAAATCTTATTTTTGTAGTTCTGTCTGTTCCTCTCCACAGATTCTTTAGTTGTTTTATTTTCTGAAGAGTGATAGATGTCTTCCTTTTAATTTCCCTCATTGTATCTCCATTATTAGTTAGTAGTGATCCAAAATATTCAAAACTCTCCACTTCTTCCAATTTTTCCTCTTTGATATATATTTCAGCTGCCTTCTTTGTTTTGTTATTTGTCATCAATTTAGTTTTCTTTGCATTATGATAGTGGTTTTGCTCTTCGCAGTTCTTATGGACTGTCATAATTCCTTTCCTTTTTGTGTTGTGGACAGTAATACTGTGTCATCAACATATCTAATCTCCGGTATTTCATAACCTCCAATTGTTATGGCAGAGCCATATAATTATCACATATTTATGTACACACTAGTAATTAATTAATAATTAAACAGGCTGAAGAAAATGAGGTTGAAACTCTAATGCGGACAATGAAGCCTGTTTAGTGGGCATAACATCCCTTGATGAAGTTGAAAGACTTGCTGAAAACTGGAAAACTTGGCAAACTATTATGCGAGCCCTACGTGACGTTTAACGGCACGGGAAGGATGTAAGAATAATTAATGTGCGCTCGTTAATTAATAATCTAGTTCCCTCCTTAGCTCACTGGAATACAGTCGGTTTTTAAGTGTATTCTAAACTACCAAGTGTCGACATTAACTCTGCTTACCAATATTAGCAGGTCTTCTCTGAGAACGCCGATATCTTGCTGAGCGCTTTCTGCCATGACTGACTTTATCAATTTTGGACCTGCACAGTAACAAGAAGCACTATTTGCGGTGTTAATTCACGTTTCCTACCTCTTACATCTCCAAATTTCAAGCTTGTTCCTACCTAAAAGACGTGAGGCAAACTTTCTCTACGCTAAGCCGGTGTGTCGTAAGTTTTCGCGTGTAAAAACTTGTCGCTTGAGATTGTAAGAGCAGACGTCTGTACTCATTGGATAGTCCGTGCTTACATTCTATAAATAGCACAGCGAAGTAGTTAGACTGTATAACAGCGGCTCTCAGTTTCTGGTCACGTCTCAAATTTGGGTCGCATGGGGTAGAAGTAGGGTTGCGAGAAGATATTTTCATAAATATTGCATTATTACGAGATGATATTTTCATATTATAGTGATTAGTAACAAATGTACGCTGAAATTGTATTAGCTGTGTTGTTGTTGCTGTTTTCGTTATTGAATCTAAGTATTTTAAAACTTATTTCCCATGAGTCGTGGATCACCTAACATTCTTCTGATCTAGGGGGTCATAGGTCTCGTATCACTGTTGGTGAAGGGTTGCGCTCACAAATTGTTTAGAACCACTGCTGTAAACTGTTTCTATTATTTTAATGCGCGTCCAAGAGTTTTATGATCTGATAAATAATTTACCAGATCCAATTGGAGGAGGGGGAGAGGGAAATCCAGTCAGTACATCGCTCCAGGGCCCCGATGGGAGGGCCTAGAGCACTTCAGTAGGGAGGGGTCGGGGGTCTGTAGTGAATGAAAACAAAATGGCTAAACAGTAAAAGGGGGGGGGGGTGGAGCGAGGTATTCCACACCGTCTTATAAATTTCCCCACCCCACCCCTCTCGGGATACCCTCCTTACTTTTCTTATTTAGGGCTTCCGTACTGTTATCATCATCATCATGTGCCGTGCCGACTGGCGTTGGCTATTATGCTTCTCCAGAGTACACGATCCTTCATGCAGGCCATCAGCTCAGTTGGTGATCTCCTCTCACACCATCCCGTCAGACTGTCCAGTATCATTTCTCTTGGTCTTCCTCTTGATCTTCTTCCTTCTATTTTTCCTGTTGTTATAATATTTTCAATGCCCCCTCTTCTCATTGCATGTCCTATGAAAGTACATTGTCTCTCTCTTATCTTTTTGACAAGGTTTTCTGTCTCTCCAGCTCTTCTCATACATTCTTCATTAGTTATTTTTGCTGTCCAGGGGATTCGTACTGTTATGTCTTTCATTAAAGAGAGCAAGGAGGGCCGAGATGATAAGACTGAAGACTCACTTCAGCGGGTTCAACTTCTGCTTCCATCATCCTTTAGTTTGCTTGCACAAGCTGTAGAATACTTGAAAACCGTTGGGTATATTTGCCGTGTTTACAATATTTTATCAACGAATCATACAAGAGAGTGCTCAGCACACAGGTCTTCTAAATCAGAGCTTTTGTTGAAACTAATCAAACAGTTAAATGATGAGAGTACTAGAAGAAGTACAAAGGTTACACTAATAGAGGATGGGAAAACTCTTACAGGTAAGCAGGTAGCAGATCACTTTGCTCGCATGTTTGCACAGGACTGCAACATTGATATCCATCCAGAGAAGGAGCGTACAGTGCGCATCGAGCCACAGAAAGAGGAGGAACAAGTCAGAAAAGAGGAGGTCATGGATGCACCAATCACACGCAGCGAGTTAGACCTAGCAGTTAGTAAACTGAAACCAAGGAAATCACCAGGACCAGCTGGAGTGTCCAATGAAATTATCAAGAACCTGGGAATGGCAACAATGGGAAAGCTGTTGGATATTTTCAATATGTGCTGGAGCACAGGTAAGTTACCTCAAATCTGAAAGGAAGCAAGCAAGCATAGTACCACTGCTAAAACCAGGGGAAAACAGTGATACTGCCTCCAGCTACAGGCCAATCAGTCTCACTAGCTGCCTATGCAAAACGATGGAACGCATCATTGACCTGAGGCTAAAATGGTACCTAGAAAGTGAAAACCTTCTCGTTCCACAACAAGCAGGATTTAGGCAGTACTACAGTACGGAAGATCAAGTGACCTATCTCTCTCAAGAGATTGAGGATGCATTCCAAGAGAAAAACCTTGTACTAGCAGCGTGGATAGACCTGAAGAAAGCCTCTGATAAAGTATGGAAAAAAGGTCTGCTGTGGAAACTAAGAAACTGCAATGTGAATGGAAGACTGTACAACTGGATAAAGTCCTATTTACACAATAGAAGAGCTAGAGTAGTAATGGATGGACGCAAAAGCCAGAAAGTACTTCTGCAACACGGTGTACCACAAGGAGGAGTCCTTTCGCCTACACTATTCCTTGTATTCATTAATGACCTGGTCAAGGAACTTCCCTATGGAATCAAAGCGGCACTGTATGCAGATGATCTGGTCATGTGGTGTACAGGTGAATATTCGACAGTTGCTACACAGAGACTCCAAAGAGCAGCAGACATCTTGACATCATGGACAAACAAATGGTGTGTAAGTATCAACACAGAGAAATCAAGTACCACTCTGTTCACCCTCTCATCTAAACAAAAAGCAGGTAAGATCTTTGTAAATGAAATACCCTTAAGGATGGACAACCAACCCACTTACTTAGGAGTGACTCTTGACTCAAAACTGACGTGGAAGCAACACATCAACAGTGCAGAAGCAAAAGTCAGAAGAAAACTAGCCATATTAAGAAAATTGAGTGGAACCACATGGGGAGCTAGTGAAAGAATCCTCAAGAATGTATATCAGCAAAGTATTCTACCACATTTAGAATATGGCTCAACATCTTGGTGCACAGCATCAAACACTACGCTGCATAATCTAGACAAGGTTCAAAATCAGTCACTACGGATTATCACAGGTGCCATGAGGTCCACACCAATAGTAGAAATGCAGAAAATAGTTGGTGTTCAAGCGCTAAAGGAACGTAGAGACACAAAGGTCATGACCATGGGAGAAAAATTCCTTAGCTCTGTAAGCCATCCCCTGATTCAATAACTTGGCATTAGGACGGCTTAAAAGAAGCAGCTTCATTCATCAGGCCAAGCGTATGCATAAGCTGATACCTGACCTTCCAACTGTAGTCGCTCCATTATCATCTGTACCAGAGCATACACCATGGAAAGAAGCAGATTATACACAAATAACTATTCAGACTGAAGTGAAATGTGTGCAGAATGGTGAGGTGCAGAGCAGTCTTGTAAGATCAACAGCCACACTTAGTGTTCTAGATGACAAATATCCATGTGACACCTGGATACGTGTGTATACAGATGGATCTACACATAATGCTATAAAGAATGGAGGAGCAGGAGCATATATTGAATATCCAAACAACACCATTGACAAGATTTCCATACCCACTGGTAAATACTGCAACAACTTTGATGCAGAAGTTAGGGCAATTATTGCTGCAGTTGAAAAACTATCAGACTCCAGAATTGATACATGTCCTGTAGTAATTCTCACAGATGCAAGATCAGTACTGGAAGGTCTTCAGAGCAACAAACTACCAGACCTTAAGGATGCCTTGTCAAAAATTGGCTTACAACATGGAGTCACTTTGCAATGGATTCCCTCCCACTGTGGGATACTAGGCAATGAGAAAGCTGACCATCTGGCTAAAGAGGGCACTGAAATGGAGCAACCAGACATACCAATCACCTATAATCAGAAGAAAAGCATGATAAAAACCTACAGGAAGCCACAAACACCACCACATGATGACTATCACATGCTAAACAGAAAGGAACAAGTCACCATCTTCCGTCTCCGAACAGGACACACCCGACTCCGAAGTCATATGTATACAAAGTTTAAGTTTGGTACTACTAATCTATGTACATGTGCCCAGGTGCCCCAAACTGTGGAACATATCCTCCAGAACTGTATCAACTACGAGACACTGAGAAATAATTACTAGGCCAGTGAAACCACTAAAGAAGATAAGCTCTACGGTTCCATACATGAGTTACAAAAAACAGTGAAATTTATCCAAGAGACAGGACTGCAGATATAGACAGACAATGCGAACGAAGAAGAAGAAGAAGAGCCTTTGTTTCCAGTCTTCTGTTGTTCATGATCTTTTCCTTAGTTTGCCAAAAAAGTTGTAGCTGCTTTCCCTTTTCGTGCAGTGAGAAGATGGAAGTAACTCTAGATCCAAGAGAGCCGAACCTGTTTACTGATTCAAGCAGGCTCCCATTCATCAATCCGTGCCGGGGGGGGGGGGGGGGGGGGACAAAACGCGGAGGATCAATTGAGTGCTAGATTAAAAGCGCGGGTCTAGATATGTAAGGGGTATATTTGCAAAAGTGAATGAAACACAGTATTTCCTTTTACTTCCGTGTACTTATTAAGTTTCTAAATATAACTATGAAGATTTCATAAATGCATAGTTTTTTAAGGAAAAAAGAAGTAATGTGATGTTTTTAGACAATAATTGTGTCCTAATTACCATTGGGTACATCCAGATCTAGAGTACTTACCATCTGAGATGCGTAGATCTACCTGTTGACGTCGTATTGTGATTCAATGTTGCACTATCGGTAGAATAATGTCTGAAATAACATTCTGACTACTTCTCCAGACGTCTAATATGTCTAGATCTGCTTGGGATATATTCAAGAACAGTAGTGTGGTCACAGGCCATGTCCATACCCCTATTTACATCACCAAAAATTAAAATTTCTCGATGTTTCTCTTCGTTTTCCTCGCTCGAATCGGTCGTAACTAGGGACTCTTCCGTCATTTTGTAAAGGGACATATGCAGTTAACGTGGAACCAAAATGAGAATTACAGTTATACGAAACAAAACATGTGAGAATATAGAAGCCAAAGGCGCGGAAGTCAAAATCGACTTTGGGTTTTATATGAGCCAAAGGCACGGATTTTCGCATAACGCTTCTTGATACTGTTGAAAACATGTGCTGCCTTCTGGAATTCTGCTCGAAATCGTCGCTGCACAGTCACAACGGACGAGGTTCTTGTATATTCCAAAACACAAAATGACTGCTCATGTTTACTTTGCGTCATTTTTGCTACTTCTGCTTCCTAGCGGCAAACTATGTGAGCTCTGCGCGCGGGCTTTATTTTTAAAAAAAAAGAATTTCTCTCTCTCTCTCTCTCTCTCTCTCTCTCTCTCTCTCTCTCTCTCGGCGTAAGAATAATCATGATCCGTTAAGTAGTTTATTTGTTGTGAATTTTTAAAATGTTTTACACACTTGCGAATAACCTGCATAATAATAATAATAATAATAATTATTATTATTATTATATACCAATTCTTCACCCTTTTAAAATAGATCATTCATTCATTCATTCATTCATTCAAAAGTGCTTTTTTCTGTAACGTTTCAAAGGCTAACCATGCACAGCTGTGCTAAATCATTTTACTTTGTGAAAGCCCAGTTGTTTCTTATTTGACAAATCTGTTCCCATTTAAAAACTTTGATTCATTTGTAAGACATTTTCACTTAATATAGTTCCTGGTCTCTGCTTTCCAATGGTGAGTTCTCCAAAAAAAATAATAAAACTGTTGAAATTCTTCTCCTGTTTTGTTATTTTTTGTTCTAGTTGTGCTTTTGTTTTTCTTCTGAGATGTTAGTAGAAGATCATTATTGATATGCAGAGTGTGTGTGTCTGGTTATAAGGTTTGCCTGAATAATATTGATTTTCACTTCACTATGTAATAAAATGTTTGAAATGAACATTACAGTGAATGATGGCTGTGTTCTAATGAAATGACATTAGATTAATGCATATAATCTTAAGATTAAATCATAATAAGTTTTTGTTTGTTCCACTTAATATGATTTCTCAGAGCCTTGGTTTAGCAATTAATAGTTTCATATTAACACATTAAATACACTTTGTGTGTAGAAAAAAAATATGAATAAACTGGTTGAACTGTTTGCAGTGAACAAAAGGCAGTAATAAGCACTTTACTGGACTGTGTATAATATACTTTACTAGACTGTATATAAATTACTTTATTGGACTGTGTATAATATACTTTAATGGACTGTGTATAATATACTTTACTGGACTGTATATCATTCATTTATTTGCATGTCCCTTGCGGAACTTTGCCTCCCAAACAGCACTCCTGTAGGCCTCTCGGTTGTGAGCAAGATGGCCTGCTGCTGCTGCATCCATTTGCAGATCGTCAACGATGTCTTGCAGCCATCTTCTTTTTGGTCTTCCTCTTTTTCTTTTTCCCATTATGTATCCTTCACATACGGTCTTCTCTAAATTATTATGACGTTTAATGTGTCCAAAATATTTAACTTTTCTCTCTTTAATCCTCTTTACTAGCCAGCCTTCTTCAATATTAAGCTCTTCTAGTATAGATATATTTGTTCTGTTTTGTGTCCACGATATTTGGAGAACTCTTCTGTAGCATTTACATTCAAAGGCATTTATGTGTTTTTCAGCTGTTTTGTTAAGTGTCCAGGTTTCACAGGCATATGTTGCGATGGGAAAGATGCATATAATATACTTTATTGGACCTTGTATAATATACTTTATTGGACCTTGTATAACATGCTTTATTGGACCGTGTATAATATACTTTATTGGACTGTATGTAATATATATGCCTCATTATTCCATTAAAAATGGTCATTGACTGAAATTTCTTATTCTTTCTGGATCATTTCTGCTTCTCATGCTTATTATGTATTTAGTATACCTGTAATAAAACGATATATATTTAATTCTCTGTGACAGAATGAAAAGTTAGATAATTTTATATATTAAAACATATGATTGCATACGTCTTTCCTGGTTCACCTTAAGTAAGTCAAAGCTTCAATTTTGCTCAAAAACTTATGTGGCATGCATATTTATCTGTAAAACTATTTACTTTATAGTAAAACTGTTCCAAATTGCACGATTAAAATATCCTGAAATAACTGAGCTTTGTTTTTCTATTTGTAAATATTTTCAACAGTTTTACTATCAGTGTAGTAATGCAAAAAAGAACGGAACTTTGACTTTCGCTCTTTTTTTTTCTTGTGCCATATAATGAAACATACAGGTCCTCTTCATCTGTTCTACATCTCCATACAGAATGTCGGTGATTGAGGAGTTTGATGGTATCAGGTTCTTCCGAAGGTCCTTCAATGCACTGCAGTCCAGCAGATGGTGTTTAACAGTTTCTTCTTCTTCTTGTCTGTTGCAGAGCATGCAGTATGTTGTGTGGTCAGCAGTCACTCTGTGTAAGTGCTTACTGATGGTGATGTGTCTTGTTCGCAACCTGAAGAATGTGCATTGGTCTCTACGACATAAGCTGTTGATGTGGACTCTGGGGTTAGACTTTGGCTGAGTGTATATAGGGATCTTCCAGTTGCATTGCTGGCCCAGCTGTCCATCCACTGCTGCTTGCAGTTTTTGTGTATAATGTGTTTAGTTGTTCTCATGTTGGTGGAGATGTGGGGCTGTGACATGGTGGCTCCACTCTTTGCCAGTCTGTCAGCACTTTCATTTCATCTGATATCTATATGCCCTGGTATCCACTGTAGGGATAGGAGGCGGGTTGGTTTATTGCACTGAGTATGTCAGTTGTAATGTGATCAGCTATTGGTTTCCAATTTTCAAGGGCCTGGAAAGCAGACTGGGAGTCTGAGAAAATAACAAGGTTATTTGGGTGAGAGGCACTGTTTTTGTATTTGGTGGTGGTGGTTGCCAGGGCTGTTAATATTGCTCTGCATCATAAGTGGAGCAGCGAGATCTACAAGAAGCACAAATGTGGCTTATTGTTTTGTCTGGAAACATTATGAGAAAAAGAAGGGAAACATAGACGGCTTATCTGAAATGAAAGATGATAATCTAGATTCTGTAATATCTAGGCCAACTGCATCAAGAAAGAAAGAGATAAGTTAACATAAAGATCATTTATAAGCAATCTTTACTGGGATGTGGGAACATGATGATGGAGATTTCCTTTTGGCATTGTTTGATCGAATGTGAAGGAAATTCTTGTTACTTTGTTACTATTTATTTGTTTTTCTGAAGTACTATAGTCCCATTCCTCTTCACCATTTTCATAACCTGCAAACTTCTGTCAGCTTGTTTTTTTTTTCTTTTTACTTAGCTTATATCCGTGGATATATCTATGTTAGAGAAGATGTAGACAAAGAATATTACGACGCCATAACAGTTGGAGGTTATGAAATACCAGAGATTAGATATGCTGATGACACAGTATTGCTGTCCACAACACAAAAAGGAATGGAAAAACTAATTATGTCAGTCCGCAAGAACAGCGAAGAGCAGAACCTCTATCTTAATGCAAAGAAAACTAAAGTGATGACAACTGACAAAACAAACAAGGCAACTGAAATATGTATCAATGAGGAAAAACTGGAAGAAGTGGAGAGTTTTGAATGTCTTAGATCACTACTAACTAATAATGGAGATACAATGAGGGAAATTAAAAGGAGGACATCTATCGCTCTGCAGAAAGTAAAACAAATAAAGAATCTGTGGAGAGGAGCAGACAGAACTACATAAATAAGATTTTTAAGGGCATGCATCTTTCCCATCGCAACATATGCCTGTGAGACCTGGACACTTAACAAAACAGCTGAGAAACACATAAATGCCTTTGAATGTAAATGCTACAGAAGAGTTCTCCAAATATCGTGGACACAGAAAAGAACAAATATATCTATACTACAAGAGCTTAATACTGAAGAAGGCTGGCTAGTAAAGAGGATTAAAGAGAGAAAACTTAAATGTTTTGGACACATTAAACGTCATGATAATTTAGAGAAGACCATATTGGAAGGATACATAATAGGAAAAAGAAAAAGAGGAAGAGCAAAACGAAGATGGCTGCAAGAAATCGTTGACAATCTGCAAATGGACGCAGCAACAGCAGGCCATCTTGCTCACAACCGAGAGGCCTACAGGAGTGCTGTTTGGGAGGCAAAGTTCCGCAAGGGACATGCAAATGAATGATGATGAATGATGGAATGAAAAAATCGGCCAGGGATGTTCAAGGTGCATGGGTTTTCCACAAATGCTTGTTCTTTGCCTTTTTTCTGTCTTGGCCAAGTGAGCCGTCTATTGCTCAATAAACTCTCTGTTGTTCTTCTCCATGTCTTCTTTGATCCGCCCTTACTTCCGCTCCCCTGTGGTGTCCATCTTAGTGCTACTTTTGGTAGTGGGTCGTCAGTCATCCGGAGCACATGTCCCAACCATCGCCAGCGTCTTTCCTCAGTAATTGTTGTCAGTGGCTTCGTCTACATTTCTGCCAACAAGATGTTATTTCTTACGGTGTTTGACCAAAATATTCTTCTAATTCTTCGTAAACACTTAGTCTGGAAAGAATTCAGCTTGTTTTCTATGGTTTTGGTGATTTTCCAACATTCACTTCCATAGAGTGGTACACTTAGAACATTACTCTTAAATACCCTGAATTTCGTTTTCAAGCGCAGCTTTTTTGTATCTCCACATATTCTGCAGGATTGAGAAAGCCTGGTTTCCTCTAGTTAGCCTGTTGCTGATGTCGTCTCCATCTTCTGCTATACTGCTCTAGATCTTCTTCTTGGCTGGTAGGTCTTTTTCTGGGCTGCTAGGTCTTTTTCTGGGGGGCTAGAGCTTCTTCTGGGCTGCTAGGTGGATTATAGCAAGCTGCTGCAACCTACTAATATCTCGTACATTTTCCTCTGTAATGAATTCAGGACAAGAAAAGAGCGATGGTTTGTTTTATGTCTTGCTCCTTCCTCATAAACCTTTTAATGCTGAGGACATACACTCACACACAGAGTCACATACACACACAAACTTATATTTCTTAATAAGTCTCAGTTGATTCATACAAAGCTACAGTAACGTTTCTGTTATCTCCCCTATCCACATCTTTGATGGGGGCGAGATGGGTCCTCTTCTTCACAAAATGAGGAGAGAGCCGTGTTTTTTAAAACAGGGAACTACCAGAAGTAATAAATTAAACGGCAGAGAAAGCGCACCTATAAACATGTGATTATTTTATTTGCCACCATAAATAATTACGACACTTTCGCAGAAGGAACACAAAAGCAATGGCTTGTAGTAATAAATATTTTTGAATGTTCGTGATTTTAAACGTTAGTGGCGTATTTATTGTCCTGGTTTGTCAGCTGTGAACTCAATCAGTGGCTTTTGCGGGTTTAGAAATTAAAGGGGAAAAAGTTATTTAACAAAAAAAAAAAAAAGGACATTCGTGTGTAGTCATTATATTAAACTACTTTTTTTTCAAATATAGTCACTTGCTATTTAATATTTATGGCCTTCTCATTATAAACTTTTCAAAATCTTGCGCGAGGAAAAGTAGGACCCACTTTATTTTTAAAAAAAAAACAAAACAACCCGACTCTTCCAACAATGTGAATTTTGCGGATTAAGAGCTTTTAATATCACATTCATTGTTTTTTTTTTTAAATATAAAATGTAAAAAAAAAGATAAAATCCCCGTTTCCACGCCATTAAGCCCTTTCTCCACATCTGGCCCAATGGCTTTGAGACAGTTCCACAGAGACACTCCAACTTTGAGATGAGGAATCTGATGAGTGCTTCAACAATATCCATTTCCCCGCCACCTATAGTCTGCTGACTCTGTTTTGCTTACCTCATTCTGGTAGCCGTTGTTGTTGAGACCCATAGACTTGTCATGTCCTGGATTCATTGGTTTCACATCAGATTTTCCTCATCCCTTCTGGTGATCTCCATGTCCCTATCCGTCCATCATCCTGACATTATAATTAGTGTTGATTGCTACAGGTTTCTGGACTACAGAAGGTCAGAGTTTTTAAGCAATCAGATCTATATTCCCTGTCTCACAAAGACTATGTTAAGTGTGGTCTTAACACAGTTGTTCCCAGCAAAAACAAAATAATTATGAAGAACAATGACAACCCAATATTTGAGCAAAACCTCATAACCATTTTTCACTGTTCTTTATCCTCTTCAGTTTTCCAAGGCATTAAAACTCACTGCTGTAGATAAAAGTTCACATCCATTACTCTTCACTTCTAATCTCCTCTCTCCAGTTGGTGGCACCAATTTCCTTTATATTCTCTTCTATGTTGTCTTTCCATCTCTGTCTTGGTGTACCCTTTGGTCTCGTTTCCTTCATCTCTTGTACATACATAATTTTCACTTGTCTGTTCTTTCTATATGGCCTAACCAGCGTAGTCTGTTCAATTTCAAACATTTATCTGCGTGGGTAGGGGTCAGATGAAACTTGTACCCTGATCCTCCAGGTTTGGGGTTGGGGCCAACCACCCCATCTCTGTAAAAAAGATTAGTGTTATGGAACAGATAGAGAAGGCTCAAAATTGAACAGTTCTTTATCTCCTGCTGCTAATTTTTCCTTGCTCTTTCTGTATTTTTTTTCCTTGTAAAACCGCTCTGTACACCTTCATCCTGCTCTACTGAAATCAGTTTCACTATAGCCATAATCACACTTAGCACAGTTAGGAGAAGAAAAAAATGGTTAAACAAAAAAAAAAAAAAAGCAAACCAGCAATGCTGAAGATGATTCACATCATTTTATTTACAAATAATTAACAAAGAACGAACAGGTGACTGCTGAGCAAAAAGGACCAAGTTAAGATGAGATGATTACCGAAAGGTAATCCAGCTTTAGTTAACATACAGCACTGCTTGTTTATGGTAATATTCTCACATACAGCACTGCTTGTTTATGGTAATATTCTCACATACAGCACTGCTTGTTTATGATAATATTCTCACATACAGCACTGCTTGTTTATGGTAATATTCTCACATACAGCACTGCTTGTTTATGGTAATATTCTCACATACAGCACTGCTTGTTTATGGTAATATTCTCACACAGAGCACTGCTTGTTTATGGTAATATTCTCACATACAGCACTGCTTGTTTATGGTAATATTCTCACATACAGCACTGCTTGTTTATGGTAATATTCTCACATACAGCACTGCTTGTTTATGGTAATATTCTCACACAGAGCACTGTTTGTTTATGGTAATATTCTCACATACAGCACTGCTTGTTTATGGTAATATTCTCACATACAGCACTGTTTGTTTATGGTAATATTCTCACATACAGCACTGTTTGTTTATGGTAATATTCTCACATACAGCACTGTCTGTTTATGGTAATATTCTCACATACAGCACTGTCTGTTTATGGTAATATTCTCACATACAGCACTGTTTGTTTATGGTAATATTCTCACATACAGCACTGCTTGTTTATGGTAATATTCTCACATACAGCACTGTTTGTTTATGGTAATATTCTCACATACAGCACTGTTTGTTTATGGTAATATTCTCACATACAGCACTGTCTGTTTATGGTAATATTCTCACATACAGCACTGTCTGTTTATGGTAATATTCTCATATACAGCACTGCTTGTTTATGGTAATATTCTCACATACAGAACTGTCTGTTTACGGTAATATTCTCTTGAATACTTGGCTCTTGCAGATAAAAGGTAATGCCTCAGTTTGCAGCAATGAATGTAGTATAAGTTATTTTTACATTTACTATCTAAAAACTTGGTGGTCATGTCCCAGCAGTGGGATTTTTTTCTGGTACTCAACGCACTGACAGCCAAATGTAATCATACTTGGGTGTGCCTCATATTGCAAGACTGTGTTCTGTGATTTCAGAGGGAATTTCCCTAACATCTGTGTGTCAAGTACCCAATTATTTTCTTTACATGGGTTTTACTGGAATGCAACTTGTAGGTCTTTAACCCACACTTGTCAAAACCAAGTCCTGGATCTAGTAGATTTCTCCACATTTTTTTTCTCCTGAGGGTTCTCCTCGATGAGATGACAGACTCTCCTGGTACAGCCACTGACCAACAATCTCATTTCAGCAAGAACATCTGAAGGAATGAGAGATGCAGATGAAAGACAATCTGGAAAAAGAACAGCTGCTGAAGTCAAGCCTGCAACACTGACGGCTGCAGGCCACGATAAGTGGAGACAATTTGTTTCTGTTGTCTAAGATGTGACAAGGCATTTAAGAAAATGACTGCTTTGTTGGTGGATGGACATGGACATCAGATGGACAGAAACAAAATTTAGCAATGGCTTATACAAGTCCATAACTGCAGTGAATTTACTGACCGGAGAGCCCCTAATAATACATCACCATTACCATCCTGTACTACCTCACCAGGGAAGGTTGGCTGCAACAGTCCTTCAACTTAATCTGCCCATTATTTTCACAGTGCAAAGCTGAATCCAGCTGATCTCTTTATCTAGTCCACGTATCTATGTTGCTGATGTCCTTGTGCTTTTTTTCCCCTTCAACTTTTCCCTCAAGTATAGCTTTTGTTGCACTGCCTCTTGATATAGCTAAAATAAACTGCTTGGTTCTCAGGCCTGCCTCTTGTCAAAAAAAACCCAGCATCAGAGACAGCATCAGCAAAATAAGCCAGTGAAAACATCTCACGCTGCCCAAGAGAACAACCACAATATCTGGGATCTTGGCCTGGGCTCCACAGACCAGCAGATGCATTGCTCGGTTAAAAAAACTCTTAGTATTATCTGGGTTCTATTTAGTGCTTTATTTTTATTGAAGGGTTCACAGAGGTTCTCAGGACAGAAAGCCACCCCCCCCTCAACAAAAAAAAGAGAACCACTGTTCAAGAATCATTTTCTACCAACAAATGCCTCCATCAACAAATGTTAAATTATATGTGTCAAAATTTCAGTCTAAACATCAGTTACGTCGATGTTACTGCTTCATAATTATATGAAGCACACACTGTTAAGACGTATACAGAAAGGGAGATCGGTCAAAGTCAACCAAACAAATAATGGCTATACACAAGATGAATGGCTTGGGGACCATAGAAGGAAAGGCTGGTGACCAAGATAAGTGGCTTTATTTTGTAACCTTGACCAATGGTGGGAAGAAAAAAAAATGAAAACTTAGAAACTGGTATGTGGAAAGGTCAGAAGTCAAAATTAAACATGTCAAAATAATAATGTAAACATTATTTACAACTGTTATTGCTATATACAAAACATCATCCACTACCTAGCCTTTGAGAAGGCAAGTTTCTAAAATTTCCACCAAAGTTCAGAGATCTGTTTTTCTTTGTTACACTGAAACAAGTTTTCATTTCACTGCATTGTCTGGACAGTGGGTTTTTTTTTTTTCTGTAAGCTGTCTGCATGTGACATAACCAACACACAAACAGCATTCAAGTCATATATAACCAACACATGAACAGCATTCATGTCATATATAACCAACACAAACAGCATTCAGTCACCTATCACCAACACACAAAACCGCACTCAGGTCATATGATGAACACATGAATGGCTTTCGATCCACAGTGTCCAATCCACCTTTTATTGCTAGTCTGGAAGTTGAAAGATGAGAAAATCACTGTGCCGTGAATGCCTGATCACTGTTCACAACAATCGTATACTCCGTGACTGCGCTGGGGTCAACTTTGTTGTCAGCAATAACTTGCCTTGGCTTTGTACCCGCAAACACCTCCAGCTGCATCTTCAGCAGGTCCAAGTGTGTCTGCCTTTCCAGGCGATCAAATTCAAATTTTTCCTTATGAAGTTCTAGTTCCTTCTTATGCAATTCTAATTCTTCATGACGAAGGTCAATCTCACGCTGCCTTAATTTTCTATCTTCCTCGTCCTTGTGCTCCATGTATCGGAGGAAAACTGAGACATCTTTGACAGATGAACTTGCTAACGCTACTGATCTCCTGGTCCTGTGTTTATCTGGTGAGGCGGAGTCTGCAAATATGATCAGAAGGCTTGGTTATTTGCAGAAATGGAACTGTAACATAAGAGGTTGTTAAATTTAAAAAGAAAAGAAAAAAATGAAGCAACTGTTGTTACAATACTCCTTTCTTTTCTACAAGGATCAAAATTAATAAGATAAGTTTATCAAATAAAAAATCCCAAAATGATATGTTCATTCATTTATTGTCACATGCCTTGCAGAACCCTGCCCCCCCCCCCCCCCCCCCCCCCCCCCCCGTAGGCCTCTCGGCTGCGAGCAAGATGGCCTGCTGCCGATGCATCCATCCGCAGATCACCAACGATGTCCCGCAGCCATCCTCGCCCTGGTCCTCCTCTCTCTCCCTCCACACCATCACGACGCCCAGTGCGTCCAAAACTTTTCAGTTTTCTCTCTCCAATCCCACCTCTCCACTGGTACCCCCAGTAACAGGCCTAGCCTGGCTAACAGGGCAAGGATCGCCACAGTCCCCCATGGCAGCGGAGTCTATTAAAGAAGTACTGCATATCCCCTGCTTTTCAGCTGCACTCTGGTTCTGAAAAAATAGCCGCCATAACCTGCTCCCATGCCAGTACGAATATATGCCTCAATATCTTCACAGCAAACAGCTGCAAATAACACCAGCTCGCAGTTCCAGAGAGTTAGAAGACAAGACAAGAACAGATAATAAGAGTACATGAGTAGCGAAGTGGTTAGTGTATACATCTCTCATAGCAAAAACCAGTGGTTCAAATCCAGTCATATGCGTCCCAATCACTCAACCACAGAAATGGGTACTTGACTCCCGCACTGACAGTCAAATGTGACACTTGTCACATCATTTTTTTTTAACATAACATAACCAGATTTCCTGCCACACGCCACATTTTCCACTGACTTTTTTGCCACTAATATGCCCCCATGAAATAAACTAAATTCTTTCCACAAAGATTACTGGACTTAGTACCATTACCACATCTAAAATTAGCAACACTTCTGAGCATTTATCAATATATAGACTTTTCCAAGCC
This sequence comes from Achatina immaculata, assembly GCA_009760885.1. Classification (NCBI taxonomy): domain Eukaryota; kingdom Metazoa; phylum Mollusca; class Gastropoda; order Stylommatophora; family Achatinidae; genus Lissachatina; species Lissachatina immaculata. The sequence goes on from CM019709.1 coordinate 33,070,441, forward strand.
ATTTTTACCAACCTGGAGAAAATGTAGGTGAATCATCAAAGTCTAGATGTGACTCTTCCATGTCTTCCTCATCTTCATCAGTTTCCTCTCGCTCCCGCTTCCTGGGTCGACCTCTGCCCCTCTTTTTAATGGGCTGCTTTGGTATGTTATCCATTGCATCCTGTTTTGCCTTGGCCAGTTCATAAAGAATGATGCCCATTTCATCATCTGACAAAGGAGGCCTGTAATTATGAACAAAGTTAAAGTAAAGAAAATCTATAAGTTATGTACAAAGTTAAAGCAAGGGAGACTAGTGGTAAATTATGATCAACATTGGTTCTAAGGACTGCAAAAGCGCCTCAAACAGCCTCTGGCAGTCAAGTCCAGCTCCTGGCCTTCCCGTGGCAGAACTGTTTAAACTGACAGGAGAAGGGGCGAGGGTGAATATCTGGCGCCTGAAAACCAGTTACTTAGGGTAGATGAGTGGCACGTTTGGTAGCTCATCTGCCGCTGTTGGCGAGATTTTCAGCTGCCGTGCGTGGAGCGGTGCTCCTCCCGGCCAATGAAGAAATTTGCAAATGAGGTTGCCACGCAGCATCACTGCGAAAAAGGTGGTAGAAAGGATAAAGCGAAGCAAACAGTCAAATCACGGCACCTCTGGCCTGGAGGTCGGCCACGTCCTGAGTGCAGTCATATCGGGTGAAATGCATGAACCGGCTTGTCCCAGAGGTTAAGACACTGCTGGCAAGACTCTTCAAATGCCGCGCGTGGAGTGAAGCTCCTCCCAGTCAAGGAAGAAATGCGGAAAAGAAATGAAGGTTGCTGTGTGGTGCCGATGGGAAAAGGTGGTGGAAAGTGAAGTTTAACCGGTATGTCCAGTAGTATCGCTACGAGGGCTATACCACGGCACCTCTGCTCTAGAGGCCGGCCACATCCGAAATACACCTACACTGGTGAAATATGCCTAAACCAGCACACACCAGGGGTGGAACTTGATGGCTAGACATGTCATGCCACCTCCGCTCTAGAGGTCGGTAACGCCTGATATACACCCATACTGGTGAATTTTGCCTAAACCGGCTCATACCAGGGGTGAATCTTGAAGGCTATGCACGTCACAGTACCTCTGCTCTAGAGGTCGGTCTCGTCCCAAACACGCCCATACTGGGATAATGTCTAAACCGGCTCAACCCAGGGGTGGAAGTCACTAGTGGCGGGGATTCGTCCTCCTGGACAAAAGCTCCATCCTGGTCACAACTAGGAAGGGTAGCGGCCACGACCGCAAAATGCTGAAGTCGGAGACACTGGACCAGGGAAGTCTAGATAGGCAACCACCTCTCACCCGGCGAGGATGTTTGTGTATCCTAATCACGCTGAGGTTTTCCGGTGAGAAAGTCCAACTCTGGACTGGATGGGCAACCACCTCTCACCCTGCGGTGATACACGGGTATCTCAAAACACGTCAAGGTTTTCCGGTGAGAAAGTCCAACTCTGGCCTGGGTGGGCTACCGCCTCTCACCCAGCGGGGATGCACTGATATCCTAAACACGTCAAGGTCTTCTGGTGAGAAAGTCCAACCCTAGACTAAACTGGTGCAATGAAAACCACGGTGTCACGCAATCCCGCTTCCGAGACCCACCAAGAATACAGGCTAAAGCCCTGTGATACTCTGAACCCCTTGTAGCCCTCTCGTGGATCTCGTGTGGTCTTTTCAGGGACCACACAGGGGACCATGGGACCTAACGAGGACCACAGGTGTGAATTCAGTAGGATCACAGTGCGGTTTTTGGTGGTAGAAGCGAATGAAGAAGAAGAAGATGATCAACATTAAAGCAAGGGAAACTAGTGGTAAATTATGAACAATGTTAAAGCAAGGGTGATCTGTGGTATTATTATGAACAATGTTAAAGCAAGGGAGACTAGTGGTAAATTATGAATAATGTTAAAGCACGGGAAACTAGTGGTAAATTATGAACAACGTTAAAGCAAGGGTGATCTGTGGTATTATTATGAACAGTGTTAAAGTAAGTGTGATCTGTGGTAAATTATGAACAATGTTAAAGTAAGTGTGATCTGTGGTAAATTATGAACAATGTTAAAGTAAGTGTGATCTGTGGTAAATTATGAACAATGTTAAAGTAAGGGTGATCTGTGGTAAATTATGAACAATGTTAAAGTAAGGGTGATCTGTGGTAAATTATGAACAATGTTAAAGTATAGAAGATCTAAGATAAGTTGTACACAAAGTTAAAGCATGGGAGACCTGTAGTAAATTATGAACAAAGTTAAAGAATGGAAGACCTATGTAAAAATTATAGGTAAAGTTTAAACCAAGGGAAATCTGAGGTATATTATGAACAAAGTTTAAGAAAAGGAGGCTTGTGGTAAATTACAAGCAGATTTAAAGCAAGATTGGTCTTATTTCATGTCTCTATGCTCCTCCTCCATTTTCTAGAGCTGTTCTGAATAAAAACTTTGTACACCTAAAGTTCCATTCAAACTATCTTGCTTGCTCAATGCTAAGTTCGCTTTCATGTCTCTCAGACTGACTTCCAACTGTCATCAGAGACAAGAAACTTGCATGCTAAATAATTCTTATATCTTATATCCTTCCCGTGCCGTTAAACATCACATAGGGCTCACAAAGTAGTTCGCCAATTTTTCCTGTCTTCGGCGAATCTTTCAATCTCATCAAGGGATTTTATGCCTGTTAATTTGAACTCTCTTAACAATGACCTCTTCAGAGTTTCACGCCACTTTTTCTTTGGCCTGTTGTGTTCCACTTGATAGCTTGTTTTGGGATTCTCTGATCATTTCTTCTCATCAAGTGACCAACATAACATATGTCATCTCTTTTTCCTGATCACCCATGAGACTGGTTGTTGTTCCCTCATCTGTCTTATCTCTGCATTTTTCTTAAATTCGTTCCACTTGATGCCGAGTATTTTCCTTGGGCATTTGTTTTCAAAAGAGTCTAATTTCTTGTCTATTTCTTTAGTTGTTTTCCAGCTTTCGCATGCATAAATAGGGTGTATATTACTTTTGAATTGAAAAATCTTAGCTTGGTTTTTGTGCTTATAACTTTTGAGTGCCATATGTTCTTGAGATTCTTGAAGGTCAATGCTGCTTTTGCAATTCTAACTTCCTTTCTGGTGCCACCATACTGATCTATGTAGCTGCCGAGGTATGCAATTTGGTGTACTTCTTCAAAAACTGTTCCTTCTACATATATTTTTCCTTCTTGATTAATGGGAAGTTTTTTTATTTTTGTTTATTCCTTGTTAATTTAAAGTCCTATTTTACTAGCCAGTGAAGACAGAGTATCTGTTTTTCGTGCATCGAATTCACTTTGTCACTGATAAGAGTTATGTCATCAGCAAAATCAAGATCTTCTAGTTGGGCCCCTTGTACCCAATCAATGCCCTTTTATCTGTGCAGCATTTTTTCATTATGAAGTCTATGGCAATCCAAAAAGCAAGGGAGATAGTATTACATCCGTGTTTCACACCTGTTTCAGCCTGGAACCATTCACTCACTTCTTCTTCTGTGTTGACTGCACAAACATATCCTTTTAATGATGTTGACAATTTTAGATGGTATTCCATATATTCTTAAAATTCTCCACAATGAATCTCTGTGTATGCTATCAAATGCCTTTTTAAAATCTATGAAGTTCATGATTAATGGTTTTTGCTTTTCAATATGTTCTTCAAGTTCTATTCTTATCAGCAAGGCATTTATGAATGAATAACTGACATAACCAGAATCAGTGACTGGTCAAATATTAAGCGCCTTTCAGTCATAATGATGTATTTTTTACTTTCTTTTTGCATCTTCATGAACTGAATTTGTAATTAACACTTTCTGTGCGGTTGGTCATTATAGTGACACTTTGGACGTGTTCTGGAGTGCGGGAGTAAAAACGCGGGTCTTGGTCTGTAAGGGGGTCTAGTTGTAAAATGGAATGGAAAACAGTATTTCCATGTACTTCCGTATACTTAATATGTTTCAAAGTATAGCTAAATGAATGAAAATTTCATAAATGCAGAGTTTTTTAGGAAAAAAGAAGTAATGTGATGTTTTTAGACACTGATTGTGGCCAGCTCACCATCGGCGAGGTCTAGATCTGCACTATTTACCATCTGAGATGTGTAGATCTACTTGTCGATCTCGTATTGTGATTCTGTGTTGCATTCTTGCTGAATGAATGTCTGAACTAACCTCCTAACTACTTCTCCAGTCGTCTAAATATGTCTAGATCTACTTAGAAAACATTCAAGAGCAGCGGGGTGGCCATACCCCTATCTACATCGTCAAAAATTGAAAAATTTCCATGCTTCTAGTTTACTTATATGATGCAGCTCTGGGGACAAAGATGCTGGTCTGTTTTTGGCAATCGCTGACCCACAGCTAACCAGCCAGCATCAGGGCTGGTGAACCATAGCTGACCAAGACCCTGTCCCACCTCTCCGTTGGTACCCCTAGTAACAGGCCCAGACTGGCTAATGGGGCAGAGATCACCAGTCCCAAAGGTGGTGGAGTCTGCTAAAGAAGCACTGCACACCCCCTGCTTTTTGGCCATACTCTGGGACTTTAAAAAAAAGACAGTTGCCATAACCCACTAACAAGCCAATATGATGCTATGCCTTGACATCTTTACTGCATCGACTGCAAAGAATAAGAGCTCACGGTTCCAGGGCAGGTGAAGAAAAAAAAAAGAAGAAGATGCATGACTCTTCATGAGTCATAGAAATAAATATAAAACAACACATGAATAAAGTGACTTACTTCCCATTGCTATTAGCCATGTATCTGTCAATGAGGAACCGAATTCTTTTCTTCACAACACGGATTGTGACTGTTTTCATGCGGGGATCTCTGCTCTGGAGGTCTTCTACCAAGGCTAACCACTCTTTTTCAGAGTTCCACACTGAGAATGGGTTGTGCTCCATCACAACTTTTGCCATGAGAAAGTCAATATCATCCGTGAAGGAGAATGATCGAACATTTCTAGTATTAAATAGAAGCAAAGTCAAAATGCAAAAAAACAATAATTTCTGAAGAGAAAAAAAATTTCCTTGCAACACTGTACCTGTTTACACATTTTAATATGAAAGAAGTTGCTGCACAAACACATTTTTTTTCATAATTATTTTTTTTAAATATCAGATACTTTGCATGTGTATTAAAGAAGTCTCTCCCCTCTTTTTTCCATTTCTCATTCCTTTTCCTTACTCTTACAACCCCCCCCCTTTCCTCCCATAATCTTGCAAACCCCCATTCATTCCATACTCTTACAACCACTGCCCCCCCCCATTTCTTCCAAACTCTTACAACCCCCCCCCCCCCAATCCTTCCATACTTTTACAACCCCCCCCCCAATTCCTTCCATACTTTTACAACCCCCCCCCCCCATTCCTTCCATAATCTTACAAGACCCCTTTCTTTCCTTCCATATTCTTACAACCCCCCCCCCCCATTCCTTCCATAATCTTACAACCTCCTCCCATTCCTTCCATAATCTTATGACCCACCCTCCTCAATTCCTTCCATAATCTTACAATTCCCCCCCCCCCATTCCTTCCATAATCTTACAACCTCCCCCCCCCAATTACTTCCATAATCTTACACCCCCCCCCCCCCAATTCCCTCTATAATCTTACAACCCTCCCCCCCCCCTCGACAATCCTTCCAAAACCTTACAACCCTCCCATTATTCCATAATCTTACACCCCCCCCCCCCATTCCATCCAAACTCTTACAAAAGCCCCTCCCCATTCCTTCCATAATCCTACAAACCTCCCCTCATTCTTTCCATAATCTTAATCTTACAAACCCCCCCTCCCCATTCCTTCCATAATCTTACAAAACACCCTCCCCCCATTCCTTCCATACTCTTACAAAACTCCCACCCCCATTCCTTCCATGCTCTTACAAAACTCCCCCCCCCCATACTCTTATAAATCCCTATTCCTTCCACACTTTTACAAACCCCAATTCCTTCCATGCTCTTACAAACCCCCCCCTCCATACTCTTACAAAACCACCCCCCCCCTTCTATGCTCTTACAAACCCCCATTCCTTCCACACTTTTACAAATCCCCATTCCTTCCATGCTCTTACAAAACTCCTCCCCTTCCACACTTTTACAAACCCCCATTCTTTCCACACTTTTACAACCCCATTGCTTCCACACTTTTACAAACCCCCACTCCTTACATGCTCTTACAAACCCCCCCTCCATACTCTTACAAACCCACCCCCCCCCTTCTATGCTCTTACAAACCCGCATTCCTTCCACACTTTTACAAATCCCCATTCCTTCCATGCTCTTACAAAACTCCTCCCCTTCCACACTTTTACAAACCCCCATTCTTTCCACTTTTACAAACCCCCATTCCTTCCACACTTTTACAAACCCCCATTCCTTCCATGCTCTTACAACCCCCCCCCCTTCATACTCTTATAAACCCCCATTCCTTCCAAGCTCATACAACCCCCATTCCTTCCATGCTCTTACAAACCCCCCCTTCCTTTCTACTCTTATAAACCCCCATTCCTTCCAAGCTCATACAAACCCACCCCCCTTCCATACTTTTACAAACCCCCATTACTTCCACACTATTACAAACACCCATTTCTTCCATGTTCTTACAAACCCCCCCCCCCATACTCTTACAAACCCCCCATTGCTTCCACACCTTTACAAACCCCCATTCCTTCCATGCTCTTACAAACCCCCCCCCCTTTCCATACTCTTACAACCCCCCCCCCCATTCTATGCTCTTAAAAACCCCCATTCATTCCACATTTTTACAAATCCCCATTCCTTCCAAGCTCTTACAAAACTCCTCCCCTTCCACACTTTTACAAACCCCCATTCTTTCCACACTTTTACAACCCCATTGCTTCCACACTTTTACAAACCCCCACTCCTTACATGCTCTTACAAACCCCCCCTCCATACTCTTACAAACCCACCCCCCCCCCTTCTATGCTCTTACAAACCCGCATTCCTTCCACACTTTTACAAATCCCCATTCCTTCCATGCTCTTACAAAACTCCTCCCCTTCCACACTTTTACAAACCCCCATTCTTTCCACTTTTACAAACCCCCATTCCTTCCACACTTTTACAAACCCCCATTCCTTCCATGCTCTTACAACCCCCCCCCCTTCATACTCTTATAAACCCCCATTCCTTCCAAGCTCATACAACCCCCATTCCTTCCATGCTCTTACAAACCCCCCCTTCCTTTCTACTCTTATAAACCCCCATTCCTTCCAAGCTCATACAAACCCACCCCCCTTCCATACTTTTACAAACCCCCATTACTTCCACACTATTACAAACACCCATTTCTTCCATGTTCTTACAAACCCCCCCCCCCATACTCTTACAAACCCCCCATTGCTTCCACACCTTTACAAACCCCCATTCCTTCCATGCTCTTACAAACCCCCCCCCCTTTCCATACTCTTACAACCCCCCCCCCCCATTCTATGCTCTTAAAAACCCCCATTCATTCCACATTTTTACAAATCCCCATTCCTTCCAAGCTCTTACAATCACCCCCCTCTACACTTTTACAAACCTGCCATTCCTTCCACATTTTTACAAACCTCCATTCTTTCCACACTTTTACAAACCCCCATTCCTTTCATGCTTTTACAAACCCCTATTTCTTCCACACTTTTACAAAACCCCATTCCTTCCACACTTTTACAAATCCCCATTCCTTCCAAGCTCTTATAACCCCCCCCCCCCCACACTTTTACAAATCCCCATTCCTTCCACACTTTTACAAATCCCCATTCCTTCCACACTTTTACAAACCCCTGTTCCTTCCACACTTTTACAACCCACCATTCGTCCCATGGTCTTACAACCCCCCCCCCCCATACTCTTATAAACCCCCATTCCTTCCAAGCTCATACAACCCCCCCCCCTTTTTATACTCTTACAAACCCCCATTCCTTCCATGCTCTTACAACCCCCCCCCCTTCATACTCTTATAAACCCCCATTCCTTCCAACCTCATACAACCCCCATTTCTTCCATGCTTTTACACCCTCCCCTCCATATTCTTACAAACCCCCATTCCTTCCATGCTCCTACAAACCCCCCCTCCCTTTCATACTCTTATAAACCCCCATTCCTTCCAAGCTCATACAACCCCCCCCCCCCCACCCTTTCATACTCTTACAAACCCCTATTCCTTCTCAAACATATGTCCCTTTTTCTTCCAAGATTCATGTCAAAGCTGCTTGAAGTGATTTTTGCTTAAGAGGATAGTCCCTCTACTGGGAGTCTTTCTGGCACATTTTGTCACTGGAAAAGACTGATACCGTTACTAAATCATCATCATCATCATCATCATGCCATCTCCCCATGGAAGGTTAGCTGCAATAAGTATCCAGTCCATTCTGTCTCTTGCCTCTTCAGTGCACTTGGCCATGGTTCCTATCCATCTCTTGATGTTGTGCACCCAACCATGTCACTGTCGTCCTACATTTCTCTTCCCTTCAACCTTGCACTCAAGTAGAGTCTTCAGTATAGAATTATGCTTCTTGACATGCCCAGAGTATCTCAGTTGTCTTGTTCTTACAATTTTCAATCTTTCTATTCACCTCAAGCTCATCTAGCACTTTGTTTGTTTTCTCTTTTCATTACTAACAGCCTGCAATTCCAGGGAGATTGAAGAGGAGGAAGAAGAAGAAGAAGAAGAAGAAGAAATTTATCATCATATTAACTATTATCATTATCACCACTCTGTAGTCCTTAAGGACCTCAATTCAAGCCTCCATTTGGGTTTTTGTTGTTTCTTCAGAAGCTATCCTCTAATTGCTTTACTCTCCCTTTTTTTTTTTGGAAACCTCTACATATTTTCAATGTTGTATTAGACAGTTATCATCATGCATTTCAATTGAGTCCTTAAGTGCTATGATCTCCCTCTGTTGAGATCTTATAAATCTTCCATTTCGTAGCACCGGCAAGAATCCCCACAAACAGAAGCGGAAGCAGAACCTGCAAAGTCTCACTGATATCAGTCCAGCCATTCTCGCTCCTTGACATTCTGAACAGTATTGATATCATCTGGACTGGTGCTGTAATGTCCTCCCATACCCACAAAACCACATTGAAAATTGTGATTTATGGTACTGTTTCTATGCAAGTGGACGCATCAGCAGCAGGGCATCTTGCTTACAAATAAGGGGCCTTCAAGAGAACTGTTAGGGAGGCAAAGATCCGCAAGGGACATGCTAATGAATGAATGAATCCTATGCCCTCAGGTTTGAAGATCTAATCCTAGGCTTTCTGGATGTTAAGAATTTGTTCCATCAAAGGGCCTGATGTTCTGATGTGTTTATCCATGTTTCAAGGGCCTGATGCTCTGATGTGTTTATCCATGTTCCAAGGACCTGATGCTCTGCTGTGTTTATCCATGTTCCAAGGGCCTGATGCTCTGATGTGTTTATCCATGTTCCAAGGGCCTGATGCTCTGTGTTTATCCATGTTGTGATGAGTGATAACAACTCCACATCTATCATGGCTTTCAAACTATTATCAAATATGTGGATGACCACAGCAAGCGGTTTCCCCAGTGTGGGTTGGAGAGTACTATCTGTACTAAGTTTGATCTGATCATCTACATTTTTTATCTGACACTTCAGTAACCATACATACCTAATAACTTCTGTCCCAGAAAACAGTCTGTGGTTCCTATGTTCCAAATTACAGCTGACTATATTCAGGGTTCCCCCTTTGTATCGGAGGTGTACCATCGCCTCACATCCCAGACCAACATACCTGAAAGTAATATGCTGAAACTGCTTTCTAGATTTCTAAGAAAGTTATCAGCAGTTGAAAAAAAAAAAAAAAAAGTAACTAAATCACAGTATAATGTTATTACATTGCAACCATTTGTAATTTACAAACTCTTGGTATACCTTCTTGTGTTTTCTATGAGTGGTAAAGAGATCATCATCGGCCTAATGGGCCAGTCGCTGTTTGAGGGCAAAATTTAAACCAGGGAAGCCCATCTCCCTGAGCGAGTCAGAGCCCTGTGGCCTCATGGCCACCATTCCCAGCCTGTACAGATGAGGATGCGGAGTTGACCTGCGCGTACATGGGACATCAGCAGGCTACTAATTTTCTCTTTTCACTTCTCCAAAGAAAAGCTGTCTGACCCTAACATTGCTGGAAGCAGTGCCAGACGTAGCAAACACCTTACAGGTCCAAGAAGTGACCAAATAAGAAATGAAGCCATTAGGGCAAAGGCTGGAGTAACACCAGCATTACACTAGATCCAGAAGCAGCAAGTCAAATGGTTTGCCCATGTTACACAGCTACTGCCAGACTATACCACAAAAAACATTTACACTATGATCTGCAGGTAACAGGAAGAGACCACTCACACAGAGATGGAGGGAGGAAGTTACAGAAGCCTTAGATATCCTATTATATGAAGCAAATTGTCAAGTCCTAACCTAACAAAATGTCTGTTTGTCCTCTCAACACCAAAAGGTATATGACAAAGGAGACAACACTAGACAAGGTATACCTTCATAGAAGTGGCCCAGATCACAAAATTCTTCCATATTCAGTAAAATATTTTTTCAACAGAGAATAAGATTATTATAAAAGATTTCGATTACGAACTCACAGTAACTCTTTTAAAATGTTTACAGAACGGGTTTGACTGAAGAGTGGCACACACTGCAGGTACACAGTATACCTTCTCAAAAGTGGGTTACACTGCAGACTTACATTATACCTTCATAAAAGTGGGTTACATTACAAACTCACAGTAACCCTGTCATGCCTTAGAGGCACATAGGGATATGGTGTTAGTGCCCATATTTTCCTTGACCTGTCAGCACACTAGAGGGTGATGTGGTCAGTATCATACCTGGCTGCCTTTCCTTCCCCAACTCCAGAAGAAGTCGGGTGCCCATTTCTACAACTGGGTGACTGGAGTGCCTCCGGCCGGATTCAAACCCCCAACTTTCGCCATGAGAGACCAGTGCACTAACCATTTCACCACTCAAACTCACAGTACACCATAATTAAAGAGAGTTAGATCACAAACTCACAGTACACTGTAATAAAAGTGGGTTGGATTACAAACTCGCAGTATACTTAAATAACAGTGGAGTACATTACAAACTCATGGCACACTTTTTTTTTTTTTCACAAACTTATAGCATACCCTCATAAAAGAGGAAAACTAAGAAATGCTCACCTTGCGATTGTTAGTTTTCAAGTGTACTTTCATACAGAACATTAGCATACAAGACCAACTTTATTTTTAGAAGGAATAACATTCTTAAGTGGGTCTGACATGTTAGCTAAATCTGTAATAGTGTAAAAAATGTGTAACAATACATACTTTTTAATGTTACGAGTGCTGCTTTCTTTCCGAACCGGGTTCCCATAATGCTGGCACACCATTTTCACTGTCTGATACACAAAACGGTCGGCAATTTTATCCTTCACCCTACGTTCGTTTGCATACTCGATGCTAGTGGCTGACTTAGGCTTGAAAGCTGAGAACAAATGAAAATGGAGGTGTTAAATCTATTGTTGCTTTTTGACTATATGTATAATCGTTTCTATCTTCATGCCCATACATATATTTCACACTAACGTGAATAAAAAATCATCACGTGTAATTCATTTATTCATATACCTTCTTCACCTGCATGGAATGATAAGTTCAACTGTCTAATTATACTCCCTATGGCCAGCTTTTTTTTTTTTTAAAGTTCATCATATATAATTAACATGAATTAAATTTTTGATTGTTATTCTCATTTAAAACAAAGTACCTGACACTTATATTAGGAAACAAAGGCTGTGAGACTGAGTACAGTCACATGATCTCTGGAAGCTGACTCCTCAAGAAAGTGAGGGCTCTATCACTTTATTATCCTGTGAAATATACACGCGGGTAACTCTCTGCTGTACACAGCGAAACAACTACACAACTCCCTACATCATCAGAGGAAACACCCCTGCATGGACTGAAGTTTCAGCCCCTTAAACTCCTGACAAGGCCCTTCAGGGTCATGATCTCCAAAGGTCATCAAGGTGAATCCTCAAGAAAGTGAAAGCTCTAATACTGAACTATCCTATGAAATTTAATGTGCTTTGGATCTAATTATGAGTTTCACATTTTCATTTTGTGATAAATTTTGAACAAAATGAGATCTCCATATAGCAAAATAGCAGGGTAATATAAAACTGATGTGGTGGTGGATTTCCTTATGAAATGTAAGCTCATGGCTGCCAATGTCATGGTGAAGAACTTGGCTGATGTTTGAAGATATTCACTTTCAGATTATAAGTGACTCTAAGCAGCGGCGTTTATTAGAAGCTGAAGGTTAAGAGTGGCCATGTCAAGAGCAACATAAGTTATCAAGCTGTGGGCAGTGGGCTCTATACCCTGTGTGTCATTCTTCAGTCAAATCTGTTCTGTAAAATAGGCACCCAGCACGTACAATGCAGTGAGGAAAATTGCCACTGAAAAAGGAGACTATTTGTTTGCACAGCAAGGCACAATGGATTACACTGAACACATGGCTGTCTGTGGATGGAGGAGAAACATATGATGTCACGTATAACTGAATTACATGAATATGGGAATTCAGTCAAATCACAGCAAATGAACACCATTAAGATGATGGGACCCCCGTGTGGTACCCGGGATCTGCAAAGAATAGGACCACTGTACCCTACCACGCATGATCATAAAAGGCGACTAAGGAGGGTTCGGCATAGGGCCAGCAACCCTATCTGGTAAAAAAACTATCAGACTGCTACAGAAACGGAAGCAAGGGAAAAAACAAATGCAGGTGGAAGGAGAAATGCTTATCAGGAAACTGAGCCCATGAAGGTTGTGGATGAAAGCCAGCCACTGGAAGTCCCCAGCCCGACTGCAGACCTCCTGGAACCTAAACACAAGATGCAAATAGGCAGCTGGAATGTAAGAACGCTAAACCAGACTGGAAAACTAGCACAAACCATCAAGGAAATGCACAGATACAAACTAGACATACTAGGAATACAAGAAGCAAGATGGACAGGACAAGGCAGAAGGAAATTAACAACACAGCACACAGAAGATACAATAATATGGTCAGGTAAAGAAGATCTTCATGAAGGAGGAGTAGCATTAATTATAACAAAAGAAGCATCAAGAGCATTGCTGAAATGGACCCCAATAAATGAGAGATTATTATATGCACGCTTCAACTCAAGATTCATGAAGCTGTCTATTATAGTTTGTTATGCACCAACAGAAGCAGCTGAAGAGGAATTAAAAGAAGATTTTTACAACAGCCTCCAAGCCACAGTAGAAACAATACCCAAGCATGATATGCTACTCATCTTGGGCGACTTCAATGCAAAAGTAGGTGAAGGAAATGAAGATAGAAGAATAATCATGGGAAGAGAAGGAATTGGAGAAATAAATGAAAATGGAGAAAGACTGTGCAGTTTCTGTGAAGAAAACATGATGACCATTGGAGGGACAATTTTCCAACACAAAAACATCCATAAGGTGACTTGGAGGTCACCAGATAAAATCACAGAAAACCAAATCGATCACATACTGATAAACAACAAGTGGAAACGGTCACTACAAGATGTGCGAGCAAGGAAAGGAGCAGATGTAGGAAGTGATCACAACCTTCTGGTAGCAAAAATAAAACTAAAATTAAGGAAAGCCAAAATCGGAGAACACAGAAAGATACATTTTGATACAAGAAAACTGAAAGACCAGCAAACAAGAAATGAATTCTCAATAGTACTTAAGAACTGCTTCAGTGTCCTACAAGACGAAGCAGAAATGTCCATACTAGAGTTCAATAAAACACTACAGGAAACAGCAAAAGAGGTGCTGGGATATCAGAAATGGAGAAAAGAGGAATGGATAAGCAAGACCACATGGGAAAAGATAGAGCAAAGAAAAGAAATCAAGAAAAAATTACTGAACACCAAATCACAACGGCTTAAAGAACAAGTTCTAAGTAATTATGCGCAAAAAGACAAAGAAGTGAAGGAATCATGCCGTCAAGATAAACGTCAATACTATGACAACTTAGCAGAAACAGCAGAGAAAGCAGCATATACAAATGACATGAAAACCATATATAAAATCACAAAGCAGATGACAGGTAACTTCAACACAAGATGTGAAAGTGCAATAAGGACACAAAATGGACAGCTGGTCAGTGGAGAAAGAGACAAAATTGAAAGATGGAGGGAACACTTTAACACCCTACTAAACAGAACACAAGCAGCACAAACAATAGACATACCTGAAGCAAAAACGGAACTAAACATCAATACAGGACCAATAACAATAAGTGAAGTAAAGGAGGCAATAAAGAAGCTAAAATCAGACAGGGCACCAGGTGAAGATGAAGTGACTGCTGAGATGTTGAAAGCAGAAGAAACAGAAACACCAAAACAACTTTGCTGGATATTACAACAAATTTGGGATCTAGAAAAAGCCCCAGATGAGTGGAAAACTGGGCTTATAGTAAAACTACCAAAGAAGGGTGACCTCAGAGATTGCGGGAACTGGAGAGGCATTACCCTACTGCCACTCACCAGTAAAGTATTTTGCAGAATAATCATCAACAGAATTGTACCAACACTTGAGGAAAAACTTCGGAAAGAGCAGGCAGGATTTAGGAAAGGAAGACCATGCATAGACCACATATTTGTACTTAGACAAATATTAGAACAGGCAAATGAGTGGCATAGCACAACATATGCATTATTCATAGATTTTGAGAAAGCCTTTGACAGTGTCAACAGAGATGCACTGTGGAAAATCCTAAGATGGCATGGCCTCCCCCATAAGATAGTTAATGTAATCAAAGCCCTATACAAGGGTTTTCAGTGCAAAGTTATCTGTGGAGAACATACCTCCAGCAGCTTTAGGGTACAAACAGGAGTGAAGCAGGGATGTGTACTATCACCAACGTTATTTATCTTGGCAGTAGACTGGTTAATGAAGGAGGCAACATCAGACAAACGCAGAGGATTACAATGGACCCTTGACACAGTGCTGGAGGACCTTGACTTTGTGGACGACATTTGTCTATTATCAAGCAGTCACAAAGATATGCAAGATAAAATAAACAAGCTAACTCAGAATGCAAACAACATAGGACTAAAGATCAACGTAGGAAAGACAAAGTTAATGAAGCAAAATGTGAACAACAGAAATGTACTCAGAGTAGATAGCAAGTTAGTGGAGGAGGTCAATGAATTTGTATACCTTGGCAGTAGAGTAGTAGAAAATGGAGACAGCACAGAGGACATCAACAGCGGACTTACTAGAGCAAACCAGGCTTTTGCAGTGCTGCAGACTATATGGAAATCTAAAAAACTAAGCATAAATACGAAAATCAGGATATTTAAGAGTAATGTTCTAAGTGTACTACTCTATGGAAGTGAATGCTGGAAAATCACCAAAACCATAGAAAACAAGTTGAATTCTTTCCAGACTAAATGTTTACGAAGAATTAGAAAAATATTTTGGCCAGACACCATAAGAAATAACATCTTGTTGGCAGAAATGCAGATGAAGCCACTGACAACAATTATTGAGGAAAGACGCTGGTGATGGTTGGGACATGTGCTCCGAATGACTGACAACTCACTACCAAAAATAGCACTAAGATGGACACCACAGGGGAACAGAAGTAAGGGTAGACCAAAAGAGACATGGAGAAGAACAACAGAAAGGATGTTGAGCAATAGAGGGCTCACCTGGGGAAGAGCAGAAAAAAGGTGAAGGACAGGCATTTGTGGAAAACCCTTGCGGAAGCCCCATGTGCCCTGGGCACTTAAGGTTCAGAGAGAGAGAGAGAAGATGATGGGAGAACATATTCTGCATGAGTGCCCATCACTGTTCCCTCTAAGCTGTGCAGCCGGGCACAGAAAAAAAATCATACCGCCCAAAAAGAAAAATGAAACTGCTACTTTTATTTTCCAACTTCCAGATGTTAGTCCATGCTATAATTGCGATAAAGAAAACTACAATGATGGTACATGTTTTTCCTTTACTGTTTCTTTCTTGTTCAAGAAATTACTTTCGGATCAGATGTTTCAACTGGTCTTTTATCACATAGTTTCAGTAATACTATAGCAGAATTGTGACAAGGCAAGTGGGCGCACAGAGAATAGAGGGTAATTAAAATGAACTGGCAGATTAATTTCCACTGCTGAAAAGTACAGCAGGTCTATCCTGTTATTAAATGTACAGACCTTTACAGTGTGTGTGTGTGTGCGGGTGTGTGTTGTTACTACACACATTTGCTCACACAATATTTTTTTGCACACGAGCTGAACATTTTGCACACAGACCGCAAACCCTTAGAGGGAACATTGGTGCCCACCATATGAACTGCAGAGAAAGCATGTGGTCAGTGTCTGCATCAGTTCCAGAAGAAGTACACCAACTCCAGCTGACCACTGTTTACTTCAAAGGTATACAAGTTGATATCTGATATTGGTCAAAGAAGAACAGCAAGAATAAGAAAATGAAGAAGACAGCAAATGAACAACAAACACACAATCTTCTGAAATTGTTTGTTTGTTCACATAAGTAAGAAATATTCAACTGTTTCCTCCTCAATATCACAATGTCTGTAAATCTTATGTGTGGCTGTCTTTGATTTTGTTTAAGCATTTATTACAACATCTGTAAATCTGATGTGTGGCTGTCTTTGATTTTGTTTAAGCATTTATTACAACATCTGTAAATCTGATGTGTGGCTGTCTTTGATTTTGTTTAAGCATTTATTACAACATCTGTAAATCTGATGTGTGGCTGTCTTTGATTTTGTTTAAGCATTTATTATAACGTCTGTAAATCTGATGTGTGGCTGTCTTTGATTTTGTTTAAGCATTTATTACAATGTCTGTAAATTTGATCTGTGGCTGTCTTTGATTTTGTTTAAGCATTTATTACAATGTCTGTAAATTTGATTTGTGGCTGTCTTTGATTTTGTTTAAGCATTTATTACAACGTCTGTACATTTGACTTGTGGCTGTCTTTGATTTTGTTTAAAAATTTATTACAACGTCTGTAAATTTGATTTGTGACTGTCTTTGATTTTGTTTAAGCATTTATTCAAGGTATGATGCCTTATGTGCCTGTTTAAACTTGCTTAGCTCATTGCATTTGTACAGGATATAAAAAAGTATGAATCACAGCCAAGATCCTATTCTACCTCCCAGCAATGCACCTGGAAACAAACAGTAGCCTGGCCAGTGAATACAGAATCCCAATGAGAAGCCGAACAAGGTCCTTCTTCTTCAGCATTCAAGTTCTTGGTCATGCTAAATCAGAAGGCCTGGTTGCCAGGATGAAGTCCCCAGTCTTCTCCAGGTCCTCCCAGCAACCCCCACAACTTCCGCCTTAGGTCTGAGCCCAGTGGCCATGTCTGGGTGTGTGGACCTGCAAAAGTTGGGCGCTCTCTTAGAGAACATGTTCTGGAGTTTGTACTCCACCCCATACAGGGACATTCGTCTATATGTGAGATCTTGAGTCGGTAGAGATGGCTCAGCGGCCAGTTCTTATTCGGTACAGGACCGTTTGTTGCTTCCTTTGTAACTGGTGGATTGGATCTGGTTCACTGTCTGTGCCCAGCCTCTTGGCTGCAGTGGCTTCATATGATGGCCTCGGCCACCATGATCAATGTCCTAAAAGTAACGAGCAGCTGAAGTCAGATGTGACGGACAGCAAGGCATCTAACAATGACAAAACGCGACTAAAACTCGTTTACTCTTTTCACTCCTGATTAATTTCACTGCTGTGCCAGAAAAAATTTTGATGAGAAATTTTGGTGGAAAGAAACTGGAAGGAAATTACTTCGTAATTTAAAATATGGGGTGGGTTAGAAATGTGCTACTTTCATTTCATTTAGACTTTGTTTAAGCATCACACTGAGCATTATCTGCAAAGGTGTGCAATATCTACCAGCACTGCCAGTGTTGTACTGGAGAGATATAGTTATGACTAAACGTTTAAGAAGAAGACACAGCATGAGAAAAAAATAATAATTTCCCTCATGAATGTGAATCAGGGCTCGGACCTAAGGCGGAAGCTGTGGGGGCTGCTGGGAGGACATGGAGAAGACTGGACTTCATCCTGCAAATGAGGTTTCTGATTTAGCATGACCAAGAATCCATAACCAGCGTAGATCTTAATGGAAGCAACAAGTGACATCCAACAATGACCCAGATCCAACACACCAACTACAAAGACATCACCAAACCACCCTCTTTCACCTAAGGACAGGCCATTGCAGACTACTGAGCCACCTACATCAACTCAAAATGTCCCACACAGATGAGCGTCCTTGTGGCAGTGGAGTCAAGACTCCTAAACACTTCCTTCAACCGTGCAAACCTGAGGCATGAGACATGGCCAGAGGACACAATTTTGGGTCAAAAGCTACGGGGCTCCCTCAGGAGAGGACTGCAGGCTTCACCCTGCTGACAGGGATCAGGATCTGATGTTACCAACAACCTCAAACACCGAAGAAGAATAAAAATGAAAGTGAACCATTACCTGATCCAGTTTCTTTCTGAAACTCTTCGAACAATGTGTTAAATTCCTCCCAGCTCTCAAATTCTGTTTTCCCTTCAAAAATCTTCAGAAAATCTGCTGTAGTGTCTATTGCATCATCACCTTCCCCATTCGAGCTCTTTAGAACACTCTGCTTGTCCTCAATCTGGTCCATGGAATCTTCATCATCCGCCATTGTTCTGCTGGTTCAGTTACAGCTTGTTTTTGTCTTCCAAGAAAAGCTACTAAATTTTGTCTGTCAGATAAAAGAAGAGAAACCATTAATACACAGGTACTGAACAAGCAACAGAAATCAAGATCAGTGCCAATTTAGCCACTTGTATTATCTCTTCCATTTTCAGCCACTGAAATATACATTTTGGCTACATACAAAGATTAACCTAGCAGGTATTATAATTTAACACTTTTCTCATTTAGATTTTTTTTAATGCATTTCAGTGGAGTGTAAAATAATTAATGACTGGTTAAATATTTTTAGGAGCAAGGAAATTTTACGGTTAATTTTATTTTTTTACTGTTTAGACTAATGCTGAGGCACCTGAGAACCCAAGTGGTTTGTGCACTTGTCTCTCATGACAACGGGCAGTGGTTCAATGATGGCCAGAGGTGCCTCATTATCTCATCCCAGCTCTTTCTGGAACTAGGGGAGAACAGACAGCTCTTTCTGGAACTAGGGAAGGACAGACAGCTCTTTCTGGAACTAGGGTAGGACAGACAGCTCTTTCTAGAAATAGAGAAAGACAGACAGCTCTTTCTGGAACTAGGGAAAGACAGACAGCTCTTTCTGGAACTAGGGAAGGACAGACAGCTCTTTCTGGAACTAGGGAAGGACAGACAGCTATTTCTGGAACTAGGGAAGGACAGACAGCTCTTTCTGGAACTAGGGAAGATGTGATAAAGACCAAGCCAGCCCCTAGTGTGCTAACAAATCAAGGAAAATATGGATACCATGTCCCCTTGTATACCTCAATGGTATGACACAAAGCTACTTTTACCCATTCTATTGCTGTCATGTTTTCTTTCATCATTTACTATGTACATTAAAGCTAAATCAAAATGAAAAAGGATCAAATATGAATGAATCATTTTGCCATATAAACCAGTTTCTTTCTGTGCAAAATCTGTTGGCACTTTTTATCTAAAGTGACAGTTCTGTAGCAGACAGACATCAACTGTTCAAGGTTCTGCCAAGCATCATCTTACTAAGCAGCTCCTCTGTCTTGTCTTCTATCTCACTGTAACTACAAGCTGCTGTTCTCTGCAGCTGATGCTGTGAAGGGTTTGGGCACAGGACTGTATCGGCATGGGGGCGGGTTATGGCAGCTATTTTTCAGTCCCTGTGTGCAGCTAAAAAGCAGGAGATGTGTAGTGTTTCTTTAGCAGACTCCACCACCATGGGGACTATGGCGATCCCTGCCCTGTTAGCCAGGCTAGGCCTGTTACCTGGAGTACCAACGAAGAAGTGGGGCAGGGTCTTGGTCAGCTGTGGTTTGCTAACCCTGACACTAGCATACCAGCTATGGATTGCGGATTGCCTAACTGGACAGCATCTTCAGCAGCTCCTCTGATACTTGTCTATATATCAAGAATAAACACCACTGCATTGTATGCAAAGTAAAAGCTACATCTTTATGTTGTGTTTTATAACACTACATCTTTATGTTGTGTTTTATAACACTACATCTTTATGTTGTGTTTTATAACAAACTCTAGCACTGATCATACAGAATTTCTTATAACAAACTCTAGTATTGACTATGCAGAATTTCTTATAACAAACTTTAGTATTGATTATACAGAGTTTCTTATAACAAACTCTAATATTGATTATGCAGAATTTCTTATAATAAACTCTAATACTGATTATGCAGAATTTCTTATAATAAACTCTAGTACTGATTATACAGAATTTCTTATAACAAACTCTGGTACTCATTATGCAGAATTTCTTATAATAAACTATAGTATTGATTATGCAGAATTTCTTATACCAGACTCTAGCATTGATTATGTAAAATTTCTTATAAAAGACTCTAGTATTAATTATGTAGAATTTCTTATACCAGACTCTAGTATTAATTATGCAGAATTTCTTATAAAAAAAACTCTAGTATTGATTATACAGAAAGTGTTATAACAAACTCTAGCACTGATAATACAGAATTTCTTTAACAGATTCACAAAGTTTTCTTTTACATCACAAACTAATTATGCCAGGTTGTGTATATGCCCTTTTTCACCCTCCACACTAAAAGAGGACAGTAGCAAAATATTCCAAACCACTGTAGTGGTGATTTGTTTAATTTCGTGTGATTTAGAGAGGAAAAGAAAAATTGAAAGAAATAAAGAAATATTTGCAACTGAAGCCATAATCAGAGTTTCTGTTTGTTGGTGATGAAGAACTTGTGCATTATATATTGTGAATGCTACGAGGTAAACTAAAATTGTGATACATGGCTATTTGTAAGCCATCGATGAGACATGATTCCGTCAGCCACGGGGGCCGGGAAGAGCTGGCAGGTGACCACGTCACGCTGAAGGACAGTTTGCATTGGGGCGCTAAGGGGGGGGGGGTTGAAAAAGTGGCAAATGCAAAGAGACTTGTCCTTGCAACACAAACGTGTTTTTCTTTTCTTGCTGGGCGATTAAACTAATAAAATATCGCAGTAATCAGCCATGAGACATTTGCTTCCGAAAATGGTTAGTCTTTGTATTGGATCATTTGCGTCGTATGTCAACAATTCTGTTTTGATCGACCTATTCATTCCCATGTGACTACTGTATGGACCTTGAAAGAGTACTGAAAATAAATGTATCTTAAACCGTTGAGAAACTCGTGGTAAATTGCATTATTGTTGCTACTTGCTCGTCAAGAATTACTCATTTTGTAGTTTTAGTACGAGAAAGGCAAGCTGGCCACGGTCATGTGAGCGAAAGCTTTGGCCTGAAAGCCAACTTGTTGACCCAAAGGACGCCCCGGGTCTTGCTGGGCAAATATATCCAATATTCTAATGCAATTTACAATATAATATAATTATTAATAATCCATAAAATTATTAGATCAAAATCCATACGTTTAAAATATGCACCCAAGTCTACAAATTCAGTAATAAACAAAACAACGTATTACCGCCAAAATGGAGACCAAGGTTAAAGGTAAAATGGCTCGCCTTCTTCAGTTTGTAAAGTCTGGAAAAGCTCAGAATCTGATTGGTGGAAATTTTCGGCCAAAATTTCTGCTCGGTTTGGCCGAGTTTGAGAAATTTTGCAAAAACTTTAGGTGTGCTACATGAGTAGAAAAGACGATTAAGAAAGAATTTATGTCTTGTCTTGTCTCCTTCCTCATGTGTCTTTCAATGTTGAGTGGACAGACGTTTTGATAGGACTCTGTGATTTGCTTTATATAACAGGATATTAAAGATTTCTGTAATTTCTTTCCTCCATCTCTGAAAGACTACTGTACAAAATGAAATGGGGAAACAGCTGGCGACAACGCAAATAGTATGTTTTGGCCGTGTCAAACAGTTATAATACTGCATTGAAAATCATTCCGAAAACAAGACCAATGCCAAGTTATTTTCTCTCCTAAATAATCCCATAAATCCGTTTTTAAAAAAAATAGTGCTACAGAACAGATATAGAAGCTTTGAAATCGGACGGATAAAAATGGATTACGACTTTGGAACATCAAAAATATTTCGAGATTTGTAACATGAAACATAAGAAGTTTATACAGGCAGAGGCAACTCAAAAAATTAGTAAAAAAGAAAAAAAAGCAATAACTCTCAAGACATCTGGGAGTCATGACCCAGAGGGACCCACCACTCTTAGAGTGTCAGGAGTTTAATATGGCCGAAACACTTGTTTGAGGGGGTGGGGGGTACTTCCTCTGATGATCTGAAGCAGTTGTGTTGTTCCGCTCCCTACAGTAGAGAGTTTCCTGCATATATGTATGACATTATCTCCATTTTTTACTATTCAACCTTACACTAGAAAAAGTAATCAGAAAAGTGAAAGAAAAAAGCAGTACAAAAGAACAAGTTAAAATACTAGAATACGCTGATGACATCGATCTAATGGAGGAAACTATGCAAGAAGTCATCAATACCTGCATACATATGAGAGATATAGCACTAAAAGTGGGCTTGACTATTAACAAAGATAAGACAGATTATATGAAGATATCAAGAGACCAGAGGCAGGAGATCTAGATTATATAAATGGTGATATGATCATTAGGAAAGCAGAAACATACAAATATCTAGACACAATCTTCAACAGAAGCAACATAGTAAGCGAGGAAATTAAAAGCAGAGTACAGATAAGGAATAAAATATACTTTACCTTCCAGCACCTGTTAAAATCCAAAATCCTGTTCCAAAACACCAAAGTAACAATCTTCTTATCTTATATCTTATATCCTTCCCGTGCCGTTAAACGTCACATAGGGCTCGCAAAGTAGTTCGCCAATTTTTCCTGTCTTCGGCGAGTCTTTCAACCTCATCAAAGGATTTTATGCCTGTTAATTTGGCCTCTCTTAATAATGTCCTCTTCAGAGTTTCACGCGGTCTGCCTCTTTTTCTTCGGCCTGTTGTGTTCCACTTGATAGCTTGTTTTGGGATTCTCTGATCACTTCTTCTCATCAAGTGACCAACATATGTCCATCTCCTTTTCCTGATCACCCATGAGACTGGTTGTTGTTCAGTCATCTGTCTTATCTCTGCATTGTTCTTGAATTCATTCCACTTGATGCCGAATATTTTCCTTAGGCATTTGTTTTCAAAAGAGTCTAATTTCTTGTCTATTTCTTTAGTTGTTTTCCAGCTTTCACATGCATAAATGAGGGTGGATATTACATTTGAATTGAATAGTCTTAACTTGGTTTTTGTGCTTATAACTTTTGAATTCCATATGTTCTCAAGATTCTTGAAGATTGATGCTGCTTTTGCAATTCTGATTCTAACTTCCTTTCTAGTGTCACTAGCAATCTACAAAACTATAATAAGACCAGCCGTCATGTACTGATCAGAAACGTGGAGTACAACAAAGAAAGGTGAACAACAATTGCAGATCTTTGAGAACAAGATCCTAAGAAGAATCTTTGGAGCCATAAAGGATACAAACAGTGGAGAATGGAGATATAGAAAGAACAATGAATTGAACAGCTTATTTACATCCCAAAGAACTATAAATTTCTTGAAATAGAACAGACTAATCTGGATGGTAAATGTCGAAAGAATGGAAGAGAACAGACAAACGAAAATGGTGCATGCACAAGAGATGAGGGAAACAAGACCAAAGGGTAGACCAAGACAGAGATGGAAAGACAACATAGAAAAGGATATAAAGGAAATTGGTGTCACCACCCGGAGAAAGAAGGTCAGGAATAGAGAGGAATGGGGACGAACGTTATCTGCGGCAATGAGCCTTTATGGCTCGGAAAGCTGAAGAAGAAATAATGCTCCACATATCCAGTTTGTAAAATACGTCAAAGAGTTAATAAAGTGAATGAAAACGATAAGAAATAGCATTTGCAAGTGGTTTATACACATGCATCAGAGGAGGGTCGGCCCTCGGAATTTTACCTCCTTGTGCAGTAGCATGCCTTGCCGGCCCACCAAGTTCTAGAATTAACATTTCATATTTTTAAAATGTATTATTTTAAGTAAGCGTAACATCCTGGCACTAATTTTACATAGCATTACGAACAATTTACAAATTAATGAAAAAAATATCACAAGATAAACTATAAATCTATTATCATTATCACCATCGCTATCATCTTAATTATCATTATTGTCATCGCCAACTTTATTAAGATGATGTGTAAAATTGCTAGTTGTTGCAAAAACTGGCAAAAAATATTTGACAGATTATTGCGACTGCTTGAAGTGAAAGTTGCTTTTGCAGTTTTGTGGGGTTTTTTAAAAAAATTTTTTAAAATATTTTTTCTCTAGATATTCCGAATTTAAAATGTAGAAATAATTATTTTTATTTATTTATTTATTTTTAAATTCCAACTATCTTACCCTAGTAAAAGCGAGAGAGGTTACATTACAAGTGAACTATAAGAAATGTGCATCTGGCGCTAGCATAAACGCTATAGCGAATGAAACTCACGGGGATTATAGAAGTATTGACCTATTGCACTTACAGACATAGATGACATTACCCAGTACTTATCACTTTCATCGCAGTAATTCCTTCTCCTTCTAAGGTAGAAATCAAAGTGTTTGTTGGAAGTATGAACTGTATTTTCATTTAGCACCGCCAGTTTTCTTTTCATTAAGATTCTGTGTTAGAAAACGAGTCCTAAAATGCTATATTGAACCTATCTTGTTATATGGAAGTGAATCATGGACAATAGGCAGGTCTGCACAAAAATCATTTGAAGCAGCAGAAATGTGGTTTATTAGAAGAATGTTGCAAATCCCCTGGACAACAAAAATAACTAATGAAGAATGTAGGAGAAGAGCTGGAGAGACAAAAAACCTTGACAAAAAGATAAGAGAGAGACAATGTACTTTCATAGGACATGCAATGAGAAGAGGGGGCATTGAAAATATTATAACAACAGGAAAAATAGAAGGAAGAAGATCAAGAGGAAGACCAAGAGAAATGATACTGGACAGTCTGACGGGATGGTGTGAGAGGAGATCACCAACTGAGCTGATGGCATGCATGAAGGATCGCGTACTCTGGAGAAGCATAATAGCCAACGCCAGTCGGCACGGCACATGATGATGATGATGAAGATTCTGTGAACAAAATGTTACTAGTGGCACAATTTTGACATAAACTACAGAAACCAAACGTTTCTAGCTTTTTGGTTAAAAGAACCATTGCGTAATTTAGGTTTTCATATTTCGTAAAGGTTACATTTTTGTTACATCTGTTAATAATGGCAATATTTTGAAGTAAAAGACCGAGAACAGAGGTTAGAGACGATAAAATGTGTTCAATTTTGCGTTTGGTATTGAAATCGTATAAATACCGAACAAAAAATCTGGACGTCTTAATGTGAACCTGAATTGTATCCTTTTAAATTTTTGTTGTTGTAATAACTCGTAATTTTTCCTGCCATATATATTGGACAGAAAATGTGAATGTTTAGCAAATTAGAGTAATTAGAGTGATATGCCAAGCTAAAGCAACAAAGATGCAGCTGTAAACAGCAAAGAAATTTGACATATTCTCATGAACACAAAACTGAAGTTCACAAAATTATGAGAGTAATCGTTCCTATTTTTATTATAGTTCTGAAGAGCGCTGATATATATTTCATCAATCTTCTTACAATAGTTCGCATATCTTTATAGTTGTTGCTAATTCGTTTGTACAAGAGCTTTGGAAATAGGCCACTAACTTTGAAATAAATTTGATGATTCTGAACATGTGTTAGCAACTGAAATATTTGGATATTTTCGGTCTAATTCCACTACCAACAGAGAACACAACAAAAAAGTTATATATATATATATATATATATATATATATATATATATATATATATATATATATATATATATATCCTTCTCCTGCCGTTAAACGTCACATAGGGCTCGATATATATATATATATATATATATATATGCAAGTCGGTGTACAAAGTAATAAACAAGTCGGTGTACAAAGTATTTGTTCAGCCTTCTCGGGGAAACCCGGTTGGTTACTGGTTTATAACCCATACCGTGTTAAGACTCAAAATGAGTCAAGGTCCTCGCAGAGTCAATTAGAGCCTGGTTGTCTTGGAAAAATTTGGGTCGCGCGAGGATCTAAGGTTATTATGCTGGGGTGGTAAGGTAGGTGGTGGCGGATAACTGTACGCACAACAAAACATCACCATGTGACTGGGGTGGCTTCTAGTGTCTAGGCATTAGCCCACAGTCCGTCCTGTTGTAACTTCACGCTTCCTTGTACTTGTGACCGCATTCAACGTTGGGCGGGAGAGCTATTCATAGCTAGGAGCACATTACCACTATTTTTAAAATAAATTAATTTCTCTTTTTTTTCATAAAGAGTCTCCCAGAGTTGAAAATACTCATTTTTTAAAAGTGCAATTACTGATAACACTCGGGGGCGCTTAAAGTGCTGTCACTTGCGCGTTGGTGAAGATTTGCATTCATTGTAGACCACTTTTAAAACACTTTAGAAAAGATGGCTCCAACGATATTGACTTTGGGTTGATATTTTTCTCCCGGATTTTCCGATAGCATGAGCCATACCTACAACAGGTAAATATGCTGGAACGCTTCATTTTTCGCCAACGTGTGTGACAAATAGTAATTTTAGACATCATCATCATGATCACGTCGCTGTAAATTTTGTAACTGACTTGGTTATTCGGACCCCAAGAATGTGAAATATAAGCTTTAAGGAAACTGCTGTTGATATTACTAATGTTTTGTTTTGTTTTGGATAAGTTATTTCTGTGGTAATGTTCGCTGTTTTTATCTCCACCGGTGCTACTCATAAATTATCTCGGTGCTAGCGGTCAATGTTTTTAGTTCAACCGATAAACAAAAGAAGACAATGGGATCGCCCCAACCGAGTTTCTAAGTTTCGTTAAGTCCACAACAGAAAAGGACCAGCCATCTACGAAATTAACAAGACAGACAGACATTATTACTAATTTGTGTTGTATATAAGCTCAGACTGAAGCTTAATGAACCCAGAGTTGACTGAGTCATAAAATTGACAGCTGCTGTGCGTTCACAGAAATTGCTGATTCATGACGGAAAGCGATTATTGCAGCAGACAGTTCAAGGAGTAGGACAGTTTTGTCTAAGATCTAACATTTTTCTGTGTTTGGAGATATACACTATAAAAAACAGCCACAGCAAGATTCGCTTTTAATTAATTAGCAGATTGGGTTGTTAAGCCACACAGTGATTTGTCGTCAAAAATGTCATTACTGACAAATATGTAAGTATGACGGTCTGATTTACCTGGGGGTTTTGGTAGTCTGATTTACCTGGGGGTTTTGGTAGTCTGATTTACCTGTAGGTTTTGGTAGTCTAATTTACCTGTAGGTTTTGATAGTCTGATTTACTTACGGGTTTTGGGAGTCTGATTTACCTGTAGGTTTTGGGAGTCTGACTTGGTTTGCCACAACCAATACCAGTCCTTCATAGCTAAATCACTAAAGACACACTTCAAAGTGCAGTGCCAACTCAATCCCGGGATGAAAAGAGCAACAGCTCACAAGACCTCTGGGAGTCATGACCCAGAGGGGCCTGCCCCCTTAGAGTGTCAGGAGCTTGGTGGGGCCGAGGCACTTGTCTGAGGGGGGGGGTGCTTCCTCTGGTGATCTGAAGGAGTCGTGTTGTTGTTCCGCTCTATGCGGTAGAGAGTTTCCTGCATAGTTGTAGGTTTTGATAGCCTGATTTACCTATAGATTTTGCTAGTCTGGCTTAGTTTTAGGTTTTGTTTGTCTGATATAATTGTAGGTTTTGTTTGTCTGATACAGTTGTAGGTTTTGTTTGTCTGATATAGTTGTAGGTTTTGTTTGTCTGATATAATTGTAGGTTTTGTTTGTCTGATATAATTGTAGGTTTTGTTTGTCTGATATAATTGTAGGTTTTGTTTGTCTGATATAATTGTAGGTTTTGTTTGTCTGATATAATTGTAGGTTTTGTTTGTCTGATATAGTTGTAGGTTTTGTTTGACTAAGTGTTGTAGTTGTAGATTTTGGCAGTCTGATGTAGTTGTAGGTTTTTTTTCATCTGATTTACCTTAGGTTTTGTTTGTCTGATTTACTTGTAGGTTTTGTGTGTCTAAATTAGCTGTATATTTTTGTTTGTCTGATATAGTTGTCTTGTTTGTATGATATAGTTGTAGGTGGGTTTTGGTAGTCTGATATAGTTGTATGTTGTGGTAATCTGATATACTTGTAGATTTTAATAGTCTGATATATTTGTAGGTTTTTTGGTAGTCAGATATCTATGAGCAGCCAGCGTTTGTAAATGTATATGACAAATAGGTATAAATGTTCTACACAGGCAAATGTAAATATACTTTGCAAACAATATATAAATGTTCACAGCTAATAAATGTAAATACTGTAGTCAGACATAATAATTCTAGACAGATAAATGTAAATGCTTTAGCTTGACATAGCTAGTCAAACAGATGTGAATATTCTAGACAGACATATACTGTTCAACAACAACCAGTCTCATGGGTGATCAGGAAAAGGAAATGGACATATGTTGGTCATGTGATGAGAAGAAATGATCAGAGAATCCCAAAGCAAGCTATCAAGTGGAATACAACAGGCCAAAGAAAAAGAGGCAGACTGTGTGAAACTCTGAAGAGGACGTTGTTAAGAGTGGCCAAATTAACAGGCATAAAATCCCTTGATGAGGTTGAAAGACTCGCCGAAGACAGGAAAAATTGCGAACTACCTTGCGAGCCCTATGTGACATTTAACAGCATGGGAAAGATATAAGATAAGACATATACTGTTAAAAAAAAAAGAAACGCAACAAATACGATGTTGCGATTTAAACTGAAGTTTGCTGATCAGACAAGGGCAAATTGCCTGAAGCATCATCAATAGACCATTGCGAATGATTGGAGAAGGGTTTGGTTTTGATAAATCATTCTTTCTGCTCCAGCGACACGATATATGGAGAAGAGTTTTACTGCAGAGTCCTTGAGCACCATGCCCAGAACTCCATGGATGAGGCTCCTTCACATGGTGGTGGAGGTGTACTGGTGTGTGGGATATTCAGCTTCA
Organism: Achatina immaculata; assembly: GCA_009760885.1. Classification (NCBI taxonomy): domain Eukaryota; kingdom Metazoa; phylum Mollusca; class Gastropoda; order Stylommatophora; family Achatinidae; genus Lissachatina; species Lissachatina immaculata. Next base: position 33,099,778 of record CM019709.1, read on the forward strand.
TGGGAGGAAGAGACCTGGTGCAAACTGAAGGACACCTGAATGCCAAACGATACGTTTGCTGAAATTCTTCGTCCTCACGTTATTCCACCTTGGCAGCACCAGGACCGATTTTTCAGCAGGATAACGCTCGACCTCATGTGGCACAACTCACCACCCAGTTCCTTGCTGACAACAACATCCAGACCATTCCGTCGCCATCCATGTCATCAGACATGAACCCAATAGAACATTTATGGGATGAACTCAACAGACAAGTCTGCCAGTGAGACATGGCACCAACCAATCTCCGACAGTTGTCTCTTGCGCTGTGGGAAGAGTGGGCAGCCATCCCACAACAACAGATCCAATGGCTAATCGGATCCATGTCAAGGAGATGTTCTCTGAAACAGAGGCCTCAGTCACAAAGAATTAAAGTCCAAACCAAATTTAATGAACATCATTTCATTGTTAAAGTCTTAAAGTTTCTTCATGCTGAGATTGAAACATTAATTCCATAAAATAAAATTTTGATACAAGTTTGAAATTTGGTGTCCATTACGACTACAGTAGTGTTGCGTGCGTTTCTTTTTTTGAATAGCGTATAATACTCTACTACAGTGTTTCTCAACTTGTGATCCGTGGAGCAAAATGATCCATTGTGTATTATTAGGTAGTCTGTGCTGCATTATTGATTTGATGTTATATTGAATACAACAACAAAAATTAAGGGTTTATGGTAGTGTGATGTGGCATAATGTGATCCATAATGCATATGTAGTTGGAAAAAAAGTCCTTAGATGTAAAAAGGTTGGGAACCACTTGTCTAGTGAGACAAATGTAGATATTCTAGTCAGATATGTCAAGTAGGTCTAGGTAAATGTTAAGGTGGGGATTAACATTAAAAATAAATTGTAGATAACATACTTTAGACATAAGAGAAAGAAAACTTGTAAAGTTAATGATGGAGAATTGAACTCAGCATTTCAGCAGCCTGGATGGTTGAGTGGTTAGGTTCAAGTCCCAGCAGTGAGGATTTTTTTCTGGTACCACGACACCTAAGAAGTCCCAAGATCCACCCAACCTCTGAGAATGGGTACCAGAGAAGTCTTGGAAGGTAAATGCAGCCAGGTGTGATACTGACCACTTCACATTTTCATGTGCCCATGAACTTGGATACAGGCCTACCACCATATCCACAATGTGCCCATGAACTTGGATACAGGCCTACCACCATATCCACAATGTGCCATAGTGACATGGAAACAGGGATTTCACCTTCAACTTTATTTCAGCAGCTAACATGTTAGCACAGATGGTGAACAGACACACACAGATTTTGTATTTTATGTATGTAAAACTGAATATATAAATGTACACATAGCTGGTACAGTAAAGATTTGATAACAAATAATTAGACTATTTTAGAAAGGTGGTAACAGCTTTATTCACTAACAGAAGACAGATTTAATATCTAGACTAGACAGTGAAGTAATGCTTTCCATAAAGAAAAGACAAAAAGTTGCAGTCCTGATTACTGTCACGTCATATTTGCTCCCTTTAAAAAATTTGTTTGTGTAAATTGATCTTATTTTTTTTTTTTAAATTTAAAAATCTTTTGATAGATTTCACTCTCTCATGCAACTGAGGTGGACTCCTTCGTCAAGGAAATGGCTGTCAAGTTTGGACCAACAGATTCGATCTCGTAAGTTCATTTATCTCATTTTTTTGTGGTTTGTTTTGGTACCTTACTTGTTATCTAGCAAGTAATTTTTTGTTTAAACAAGCATTAAAAGCATTTATGTTTAGCAGCAAATGCCAGTGGCTTGCCGTATTGTTAAAGAGAAATAGAAAGTTGATGATTTAGTTAATGGATGTATATATATATATTAACTGGTTGTGTTCCAGAACTGTGGTTCTGAACCTTTTTTATGTGCAAGAACCACTTTTCCAACCACATAAAAGTTGCAGACACCATCTTGTATGTAATATCATAATGTCATAAGCTCATAACTCTTTATAGTTGGCACTTGATACCAATTCAGTAACAGCTGTGACCGCTGTGTGGCCTCTTGTGGCCTGCAGAGGACAGGTTTGGAATACTGTTTGTATTTTGGGTGATATAAAAAGTAACTTGATATCCTGAAGACCTTGACTATTTTAAAGACAGATTTTTTTTGAGAAGGGGGGGGGGGTGTGTGGGGATTTTGAGACATTGAAAACTAGGTAGCAGGACCAAATTTTTTAGGTTTTTCTTCATGGCTAGACACTTAGTGCACTGTCACCTCAATGCATTTTTTGGGTAAAATTTTGTTTATTTGGGAAGTTCTAAAATATATGAGTAAAAAATACTGTGCCACTTTATTTCAGGCCTAATTCATGGGAAGAAAATACAAGGGGTGATTGATAAGTTCTCGGCATAAGGTACAAATACTTGAAACATAGTTGATATTAGGTGCATTTGTAGATCAGGTTAATTTAAGATTAAACACCAAGTTTCAAGAAATTGACTGCAACCAATTTTTTTTTACAGGCTACTGAAGTGGTAAGGGGTGGCAGAAATTGAGAAAATGGATAAAATTTCTCATTGATTGATTGATCTTTATTTCAAAAGGGTTATGAATTGGGCACACAGGCCCATCTGACATTCTGCCCTTTATCATACATCTTTCACTCTATTCCAGACATTCTACAAATATGCTGTTCATATAACAAACATAACTAACATTAAAGCTGAGAGACATAAAATAAAATATAACATTTACGTTTCGCTCTTAAACATTCACTCAGTACAGAAGTAACTACATACATTATAAATGACTATCTACTAAATAAAATTTTCGGGACTATTCAGAAAACAATTAATTGTATTCGGTGTCTGTAAGAGCAGTTTAAGATAACTTTTAAGTTTTATAATTCATGGAGGCATGTAGTCGACATCAAATAGATATTGGGAAAGCTTGTAGTTGTAGGAAGGAGTATAATTTATGTTTTTTATATAGGATGGGAGGGTATTCCAAAATTGAGCAGCAGAATAACTAAAGCTTTTCTTGTAAAGAGCAGTCATTCGCTACCCCTGCATCAAGGGCTTATCATCGAATGAGATTCATGAGGATATGGTAGGGACTCTAGGGGAGAGTGCCCCTTTTTACAGCACAGTGAAGAAATGGGCAGCTCATTTCAAACATGGAAAGGAGAGTATGGAAGATGATCCCCATCCAGGAAGACCAAGAACAGTAACCACCGATGAAACCACCAGCAGAATCCATGATATGATAATGGAGGATCAACAACTAACTGAGTGGTACATTGCTACTGATTTAGGCATCTCCCAGGAACGTGTTCATGCCGTTATTCACAATGATCTTTAAATGACAAAGGTTTCTGCTCGATTGGTCCTGAAACTTCTTGAAGCTGATCACAAATGACAACGTCTCAACATGTCAGGCCATTTTTCTGCAGATCTTGAAGTTTCTTCAGCAATTTGTGACTATGGATGAGACTTGGGTTCATCATTTTCAACCAGAAACCAAAGAACAGTCAAAGCAGTGGAAACATCATGGATCCCCACCTCCAAAGAAAGCAAGTATGGCTCTATCTGCAGGCAGAGTGATGGCTTCTATCTTTTGGGATTCAGAAGGTGTGCTATTGGTACATACTTCAAAAGTGCAGAACTGTCACCGGGGCCTATTACGCTAATCTTGTGAAGCAACTGCGGATCAAATTGAAGTAAAAGCGTTGAGGGAAATTGACGAGAGGAGTCATCTTTCATCAAGACAATACTCCAGTTCACAAGTCGGCAGTGGTAATGGCTGCTGTTCATGAGGGCGGCTTCCAGCTTCTTGAACATCCTCCTTATTCCCCAGATTTGGCCCCTTTGGACTATTACCTGTTTACCAAACTCAAAAAGGAGCTCAGTGGTTGCAAATTTGCATCAGATGATGATGTCTTCCATGCTGTAGACCACTTTCTACTGGCACAAGATTCTGACTTTTACCAGGAAGGGATTCGTATGCTCCAGGATCGCTGGACTAAATATATAAACTTGCAAGGGGACTATGCTGAGAAATAACCCAAAAAGTTGTCCACAAATAATCTGTTGTATCTTATGCCGAGAATGTATCAATCACTCCTTGTAAACTGAGATGTAGGACATAGGCAGACTTTTCTTTGGGTCCATGCAGCCCATGTTCAGATTTGAAATGAGATGCAGTGGCTTCATTGGTTGACTCTGTTGCAGGAATCAACCACCCAAATCATGGGGATTTGGTGCAGGTCACTTACGGAGGTGACGTTCACTCAGTGTGGACTGTGACAGTGACAGGAAGCCGGCGTGACACTGTACCTGTTGTCATCTTTCATGGCATGGGTGGTGGAAGCAATATGTTTCTCAACAATGTGGATGCTTTGGCAGAGAAGGTAGGCATGTACTGAGGTCATTGGTAGACTTAACATATAAACTTTTGAGAAAGTAGACATATCCAAGGTCACAGCTACACTTGCTACTTATATTTCGGAGAAAGTAGATGTCCAAGGTCACAGCTACACTTGCTAGTTAGAGATAGTAGGCATTTGTATAGCCACTGATAATGTGGTATAAACTTTGATAAGGTAGGCATATCTAAGATAACAGTGAAGTTAAATGTATAAAATCCCAAGAAGGTTGGTACAGCTCAAGTTCAGCTACATTTACTGTATAATTTTCTAAGGCTGTCAGGATTTCGCTATGTTTTTGAAGACCTTGTTCAATGAGGCAATCAGTGACCCATAGCTGATATGGGAGCGTCGAGGTTAGCAAACCATAACTGATCAAAACCCTGTCCCACTTCTCCGTTCATACCTCTAGGAACAGGCCTAGCCTGGCTAAAACGGGGCAGGGATTGCCATAGTCCCCATGGTGGTGGAGTCTGCTAGAGATACACTGCACACTCCCTGCTTTTTAGTTGTACTCTGGGACTGAAAAAGTAGCCACCATAACCCACTCCCATGCTGATATGATGCTGTGCCTCAACACCTCTACAGCATCGGCTGCAAAGAGCAACAGCTCACAGTTACAGGGAGTTCGTACAAGTGCAAGAACAAGTACTAAGGGTGTCAGCATATCTGTGGTTACTGCTACATTTACAGTATAAACTTTTAAGAAAGTAGGCATATTTGTGATGATTGCTAGCTACATTTACTGGGTTGAGTCAAAAGTTCGTCATGTTTTTGCACCATTTCATAACTGCTCAAAACCAAGCAACATAATATATACTTAGCTGTGTTCCTGGTGATCATCATCATCATCAGGTGCCGTGCCGACTGGTGTTGGCTGTTATGCTTCTCCAGAGTACACAATCTTTCATTCAGGCCGTCAGCTCAGTTGGTGATCTCCTCTCACACCACCCCTTCAGACTGTCCAGTATCATTTCTCTTGGTGTTCCTTGTGCAAATGCCAGACTATGCTGGTTTGAGAGGGGCCTGCCAATCACATATTACACGTGAATGACAACCTTGCTGTCTGCCATATTTCCTTCTACCAATCACATATCTTGTGATTCATTGGCTGAAAATGGGCATATTCGTTTTCAGAATGATGCAATACATGATGTCAGCATGATGTTACAGCTTATAAGATGGGAACCTTGATTAAAATTAGGGTGTCGAAACATATGACAAATTTTTGACTCACCGCAATACTATAGAAGGAAAAATTGGTGAACTGCTTTGCGAGCCCTATGTGACGTTTAATGGCACGGGAAGGATATAAGATATAACAATACTGTATAAACTTCTGAGAAGATAGGTATATCAGTGATTACTGCTACACTTTCTTTATAAACTTCTGAAAAGTAGACATATCTGTGATTACTGCTATTTTATAAACTTCTGAGAAGTAGACATATCTGTGATTATTGCTACTCTATAAACTTCTGAGAAGTAAACATTATTGTGATTATTGCTACACTTACTTTATAAACTTCTGAGAAGGTAGACAAATATTTGATTACCTTATAAACTTCTAAGTAACCTCTGATTACTGCTACACACAAGAAGAAAGAAAGAAGGGGCAGGCTTAGAGATTAGAACCTGGAGAGTGCTATTTCTGTGTTGTAGACATGTCCTGTGATGGATGGAATGGGAGAGCAGCTGACAGATAATGTTGGTTATGGTCACCATTCTATGATGGTAGGCAGATGATCTCAATGTAGGGACAATGGCTACAATCAATGACTAGTACAGTCACTGCCCGGAAGGAAATATACCAAAAAACCCAAACAGCAACATGGAAAGTCAGATAGGAAAAAGATCTGGTGGTGAGGCCCCCAGGCCAGATAGATCTAATTTTAACACTGGGGAAGAGTGTGAGGCAGATGTGTAATATGTATCAGTGAGGAAAAACTGGAAGAAGTGGAGAGATTTGAATATCTTGGATCACTACTAACTAATAATGGAGATACAATGAGGGAAACTAAAAGGAGGACATCTATCGCTCTTCAGAAAGTAAAACAAATAAAGAATCTGTGGAGAGGAGCAGACAGAACCACAAAAATAAGATTTTTAAGGACATGCATCTTTCCCATCGCAACATATGCCTGTGAGACCTGGACACTTAACAAAACAGCTGAGAAACGCATAAATGCCTTTGAATGTGAATGCTACAGAAGAGTTCTCCAAATATCATGGACACAAAAAAGAACAAATATATCTATACTACAAGAGCTTAATAATGAAGAAGGCTGGCTAGTAAAGAGGATTAAAGAGAGAAAACTTAAATATTTTGGACACATTAATCGTCATGACAGTATAGAGAAGACCGTATTGGAAGGATACATAATGGGAAAAAGAAAGAGAGGAAGACCAAAACGAAGATGTCTGCAAGACATCATTGACGATCTACAAATGGATGAATCAGCAGCAGGCCATCTTGCTCACAACCGAGAGGCCTGTTTGGGAGGCAAAGTTCCTCAAGGGACATGCAAATGAGTGAATGAGACATGTCCCATGAACTTAAATGTCCAGTATATGAAGCTAGTCAGAAAATCTTGATTTGAGACAGATTTACAGGATTTAGTGCAGTCTAGCATTAGATTGCAAGAGACCCAATAAAAAAATGACACCACCAGGGCAAAGGTGGAGTAACACCAGTAGTAAACTATATCCAGAAACAGCAAGTCAGATGGCATGGCCATGTTACATGGTTACCACCAGAAAGTATATCATTCACACTAAGATTTGTAGGTAACAGAGGAAGAGGCCGCCCATGCAGGAGATGGAGAGAGGAAATTACAGAAGCATTAAATATCCCATTATATGAAGCAAATCGTCGAGCCCTATCAAGCCAAACATTAGATTGTTCAGAAGGAGAAGAAGAAGTGGGGGGGGGGGGAATAAAGGTGTTAGGATGATCAGGGTAAAGTATAATTTGTTTGCTATTGCAGACTTAATTCAGTATAAATTTTCGTTGCTGTTTGTTGCTTCAAGCGGGATGTGATCCTGATTGATTTGCCTGGGTTTGCCTTGAGCAGTCGGCCCCAGCTGGAGGTTAAGAAGCAGGGTCAGAAGCATGTGGACACAACAGCAGATGATATTGACGAGTTTTATACAGAAGTCCTAAATCTGTGGTTTGAGAAGATGGGACTAAACAAAGTGGTTTTGTTAGGTAAGAAGTTCTTGTTGGTGGTAAGATATAATCTTAGTGTCTTATTGTTGGTGGCAAGAGGAGGTTTCATATCTGAGCTTATCCTAGTGTCTTATTCTTGTTGGTGGCAAGAGAAGGTCACATATCTGAGTTTATCTTACTGTCTTATTCTTGTTGGTGGCAAGAGAAGGTCTCCTCATGTCGGAGCTTATCTTAGTGTATTATTCTCGTTGGTGGCAAGAGAAGGTCACATATCTGAGCTTATCTTACTGTCTTATTTGTATTGGTGACAGGACTAGTTCTAGTGACTCATATATCATGAATGTTTACTGTTTGACTGACTTATTGATGATGACCGCTTGACCAACTTGTATAAATTGATAATTGCAGCTGAAATGACTTTTATCATTTATGATGACATCTTGATTCATTCATAAAGCAGTTTGAGTGACTCATATATCATGAATGATTGTTGTTTGAGTGACTGATATAACATGGATGATTGTTGTTTGAGTGACTGATATATCATGAATGGTTGTTGTTTGAGTGACTGATATATCATGTATGGTTGTTGTTTGAGTGACTAATATATCATGAATGGAGCCAACTTGAGTGACTCATGTAATATAGAGACTGCAGTTTGGGAATTCATGTATCATGAATGATTACTGTTATGAAAAATTGCAGTTTAAGTACTTTAAGTACTAGTATATAACTTCATGAATGAAGGCAGTTTGAGTGACTCATATATCATGAAATGATTGCAGTTTATATGAGTCATGTATCATGAATGATTTCAGTCTGAGTGACTCATATATCATCTATGACAATATTTTGTTTACTATGTTTCAAACATTTTGACTGCAGCATTTAAAACGTTTATAAAACTGTTGAAATTATCCTGAGACGGTTCTCAATTTTTAACTGGATAATCTTGGAGGCTGAATAATGAAATGTTGGATATCATCTCTCTCCCACACACAGGCCACAGCTATGGAGGTTATATCAGTGCCGTCTACTGTCTCAGATATCCAGAGAGAGTTCAGCATCTTGTTTTAGCTGATCCGTGGGGATTTCCGCAGATGCCAGCACCTGAAGATGAACCGGTTATGCGGTACAGATCTTTAGTTTTACTGAGGAAAATGCTGTCCAGGATGAACGTGTTTACACCATTACGGGGTCTTGGTCCTCTTGGTAAGTGTTTTAGAATTTGAAGTTAAAATAATCTGAAATGTGTTCTGTTTGCTGCAAATTCTGTTCATAAACCAAACTATCTTCACTTAGAATCTTTTTTTTTTTTTTTAAAAAAAAAAAGAGGGTAAACTTATTTTTGTTTAGCTTTTTTTTTTTTTTTTGGTTTGGGGGGGGGGGGGAACTCTCCAGTTTGGGTGTTTTTCTTGAGTACTGATGACCCTCAGTTTGGTGGAGAAGTGAGATTGTCTGAAAAATCCAGAAGCCTGAATTTTTAAAACAAATATTTTTTTAAAAATGTATTTTTATCATTATCATCATCCTGCCTTCTGTACCCCTATCTGGGAGCATAGGCCAACAACAAGGGCTCTCTGTTTGATGTCGACTACATACCTCCATGAATCATAAAACTTAAAAGTTATCTTAGACTGCTCTTACAGACACCGAATACAGTTAATTGTTTATTCTGAATATTCCCGAAATTTTTGTTTAGTAGACAGTCATTTATACATGTATGTAGTTACTTCTGTACTGAGTGAATGGATAAGAGCGAAACGTAAATGTTATATTTTATTTTATGTCTCTCAGCTTCAATGTTAATTATGTTTGTTACATGAACAGCATATTTGTAGAATGTCTGGAATAGAGTGAAAGATGTATGGTTAAGGGCAGAATGTCAGACAGGCCTGCGTGCCCAATTCTTAACCCTTTTGAAATAAAGATCAATCAACCAATCAATCAGTCTATACTGGTGTGCTTATTCTATCTGTCTTCGGGTGTAATCCATCTTTTTTTATCTCTGCTTCAGGACTCTTACACCAGGAGTTTCTATGTCTTCCTTGTTTCCTCTTACCCTGGGGATTCCAGATGAGAACCAGTCTGGTTATGTTAGTGGTAGGCTTTCAAAGTGTGTGTCCCATCCATCTCCAGCGTTTATATTTAGCTTTATAGTGCACGTAAATGATTAATTAATAGGTAGTATTAAAAGAATATGTGGAGAGGAACAGACAGAACTACAAAAATAATATTTTATGGGCATGCATCTTTCCCATTGCAACATATGCCTGTGAGACCTGGACACTTAACAAAACAGCTGAGAAACACATAAATGCCTTTGAATATAAATGCTACAGAAAAGTTCTTCATATATCATGGACACAAAAAAGAATAAATATTTCTATACTACAAGAACTTAATATTGAAGAAGACTTGCTAGTAAAGAGGATTAAAAAGAGAAAACTTAAATATTTTGGACACATTAAACGTCATGATAATCTAGAGAAGACCGTCTTGGAAGGGTACATAATGGGAAAAAAAGAGAGGAAGACCAAGGCGAAGATGGCTGCAAGACATCATTGATGATCTGCAAATGGATGAATCAGCAGCAGGACATCTTGCTCACAACCAAGAGGCCTACAGGAGTACTGTTAGGGAGGCAGAATTTCACAAGGGACATGCAAATAAATGAATGAATGCACAAATTGCACATAAATTATGTGTAAGCATATAAGAAGGACACCATGTAAAAAATAGATATACTAATTAGCTGTAAATTACAATGGGCAGCAAGGAAAGTGGCAGTGAAATGCAGTTTTCATTATCGAGAATGATGTTGGTAAAATCTGAAGTCCAGGAAACTGAGGTCCACCAAAAGAAGAAAAAAAATTTATATTAATTTATCATTGAACGACTCATTTTTCTTGCAAATTTTATGCACACTACATGTAACTTCTTGTGTTTGTGAGTAAGTTTTCATTTAGTTATTTCTCTTTTCCATTGCACTGTTTTTTTAGCCAGATTTTTTTTTTTGGTGTTCTTCTATTTGCTAGTGCCAAAAGAGAAAAAAAATTTAGAGAAAGAATAGGAAATAATAATGCAGTGATAAAAAAAGGAGCAGATGGATAGCTGAGACACCACAGTTAGTATTTCAGAGAAATCACATTTTATCAAACTTTAATATGGAACATTAAATTTAACCCCTCTTTCTTTCTTTAAAATTTACTTTTCATGTGACACTACAGCTACAAAGCTATCAAGAATTTCTACAAAATTATTACAAATATTGATGGTCACAGCAGCCTATTTACGGTCTAAATCCTTGCAGCTTTCTCACCTGTTATAAGGAACACAGATTATTCCCATTTCAGCATGACGGCTTTCAAGATTGCTGCGGATATTGATGGTAAATTATTCATAACTTCAGCTCTTGCATCTCACCGTTTGCTGATTTACCTTCTGGTTTTTTTTGTTTTTTTTTCAGGTCCTTCTGTTTTAAGCTTTTTGATGGGTGATCTACGTCGCAAGTTCAGCAATTTCTTCACGGACAACACTTTCCTAGATTATTTCTATGCATGCAATACATGTGACACCCCAAGGTAAACTGGAAAAAAAGTTTATGTTCAATATATAGATCAATACAATAAAAGTAGAAACCATGACATAAATGAAATGATAAGGAGAGTAGTATCAGAATGGGAAATATCAGAATAATATGAATATAAAATCATCATGAGGGCTGTGCTAGTCAATGTGCATAATCAGTCTTCTCCATAGATCTTTGGTGTTTTCCGTCAGCTAATTTATGTGATTGTTTTATCTTGCTGTTTTACTGGAATATCTGCTGTCTTCTCTCATGGCCTTCCTGTGTCATGCTTACCATTTTTTCTCCAGCTGTTTCAGATTCACTGAATGTTAATTCTTCCAATAATTTTAATTAAGTGCCATTTTTTAAAACTGGCTTTTGTCTGACTTTCCTTATCTTGCTTGTTAAAGGTATTCTTAACATTCATCTGAGCTGTCACATTTTTGTTGCCTCCAGTTATCTTGTCATTTCCCTGAAGCAGATACAAAAGTTCAAGTTCATTGGCTGTGTGTTTACAGTCACTTCAGTGGCCCGTATGTCCAAGACCTTTGGCATATGAAAGTGTGATGTGGTCAGTATCACAGGTGGCCACATTTACCTGCCCACATTTCTCTGGCACTCATTTTTAGAGGTTGAGTGAACCCTGGGACCTTTTTTGGTGTGGTGGTGCCAGAAGAAATCCCCACTTCAGGGACTTGACCATGGTACCACTGGATTACTAGACCAAGCGCTTAACCACTCAGCCAGCCAGGCTGCCCGAGGGTGTAAGAAGAATTGCAAATCAACAAGGATCTGGTGTCGTTTAGACTCTGTACACTGAAAGATATATCGGAGCATTTTATCGAAGCATTTATGTATTTTATCTCAAGTGAAGTGATGATGATCCTGTTATTTAAAATGTTACAAATTTGTTTTCTTAACAGTGGAGAGGTTGGGTTCTTTCGTGTGTCCCAGTCTGTTGGTTGGGCCAAAAAACCTTTGCTGGACAGAGTATCCAGCTGGGACAAGGACTTGGATGTGACCTTCATTTACGGAAAACGGTCCCGGATTGATTCATCTTCAGGGAAAATCACAAAGGAGCAGAGACCTGAAAGTTATGTAGATGTCCAGGTCAGATTTCAGAAATTGTATTATTAACATGTGGATACTTTGGGCTTTATATGTAAAGCTAAATACATAAATATACATGAAGTCACCTCAGTAAAGCTATGATAACAAAATGTTAAAACTATTCAAAACAAAAGTAGAAACAGCTTTTTTAAAAATTAATGAGCACGCAGTTGTGATGTTTCGGTTTACACCTTAATCATACAAAAAACATAAATGGACAAAGAAACAGGAAAAGAAGATAAAATATAAATTCACTTGAATTCAACAGAAACTATTTTTTTAAAGGTAATTTCTATGCTTTCCTCTGCTCTTAAACCTTTATTCTGTAATCCTTAGTTTTTTTTCTTTTGTTTAAATATTTTATTTTTCTAATATTCTAGTCATTGGCTGATTTCTTTTATTTAGACATCTTTATTTATGTATTATTTTTGAGTATCTTCAGTTCTGCTACATTAAATTCATGTAAATTTATATATTCTTCTAAAACTTATAAGGGGGTGAATACGCCCGATAAGGTAATCAGCGACCCATAGCTGATATGCCAGCATCAGGATTAGTGACCCATAGCTGATATGCCAGCATCAGGATTAGTGACCCATAGCTGATATGCCAGCATCAGGATTAGTGACCCATAGCTGATATGCCAGCATCAGGGTTAGCAACCCATGCTGACCAAGACCCTGTCCCATCTCTCCATGGTACCCCCAGTAATAAGCATAGCCAGGATAACGGGGCAGGGATCGCCATAGTTCCCATGGTGGTGGAGTCTACTAAAGAAGCATTGCACACCCCCTGCTTTTTAGCTATACTCCGGGACTGAATAAGTAGTCACCATAACCCGCTCCCACGCCGATACGATGCTGTGCCTCTACAGCATTGGCTGCAAAGAACAACAGCTCGCAGTTACAGGGAGTTCATACAAGTACAAGTAAAACTTATAAATCTGATAACTTGGCTGAAGGAATTGTTTCCTGTATGTAATTAAAAGTTACATATTTGTACTTAGACAAATATTAGAACAGGCAAATGACTGGCATAGCACAATATATGCATTGTTTATAGATTTTGAGAATGCCTTTGACAGTGTCAACATAGATGCACTGTGGAAAATCCTAAGATGGCATGGCCTCCCCCATAAGACAGTGAATGTAATCAAAGCCCTATACAAGGGTTTTCAGTGCAAAGTGATCTGTGGAGAACATACCTCCAGCAGCGTTAGGGTACAAACAGGAGTGAAGCAGGGATGTGTATTATTTATCTTGGCATTAGACTGGTTAATGAAGGAGGCAACATCAGACAAACGCAGAGGATTACAATGGACCCTTGACACAGTGCTGGAGGACCTTGACTTTGTGGACGACATTTGTCAAGCAAATTATCAAGCATCCACAAAGATATCTCATCTCTTATCTTATCTTATATCCTTCCTGTGCTGTTAAATGTCACATAGGGCTCGCAAAGTAGTTCGCCAATTTTTCCTGTCTTCGGCGAGTCTTTCAACCTCATCAAAGGATTTTATGCCTGTTAATTTGGCCTCTCTTAATAATGTCCTCTTCAGAATTTAACGCGGTCTGCCTCTTTTTCTTCGGCCTGTTGTGTTCCACTTGATAGCTTGTTTTGGGATTCTCTGATCATTTCTTCTCATCAAGTGACCAACATATGTCCATCTCCTTTTCCTGATCACCCATGAGACTGGTTGTTGTTCAGTCATCTGTCTTATCTCTGCATTGTTCTTGAATTCATTCCACTTGATGCCGAGTATTTTCCTTAGGCATTTGTTTTCAAAAGAGTCTAATTTCTTGTCTATTTCTTTAGTTGTTTTCCAGCTTTCGCATGCATAAATGAGGGTGGATATTACATTTGAATTGAATATTCTTAACTTGGTTTTTGTGCTTATAACTTTTGAATTACAAAGATATGCAAGATAAAATAAACAAGCTAACTCAGAATGCAAACAACATAGGACTAAAGATCAACGTAGGAAAGACAAAGTTAATGAAACAAAATGTGAACAACAGAAATGTACTCAGAGTAGATAGCAAGTTAGTGGAGGAGGTCAATGAATTTGTATACCTTGGCAGTAGAGTAGTAGAAAATGGAGACAGCACAGAGGACATCAACAGCGGACTTACTAGAGCAAACCAGGCTTTTGCAGTGCTGCAGACTATATGGAAATCTAAAAAACTAAGCATAAATACGAAAATCAGGATATTTAAGAGTAATGTTCTAAGTGTACTACTCTATGGAAGTGAATGCTGGAAAATCACCAAAACAATAGAAAACAAGTTGAATTCTTTCCAGACTAAATGTTTACGAAGAATTAGAAAAATATTTTGGCCAGACACCATAAGAAATAACATCTTGTTGGCAGAAATGCAGATGAAGCCACTGACAACAATTATTGAGGAAAGACGCTGGTGATGGTTGGGACATGTGCTCCGAATGACTGACAACTCACTACCAAAAATAGCACTAAGATGGACACCACAGGGGAACAGAAGTAAGGGTAGACCAAAAGAGACATGGAGAAGAACAACAGAAAGGATGTTGACCAATAGAGGGCTCACCTGGGCAAGAGCAGAAAAAAAGGTGAAGGACAGGCATTTGTGGAAAACCCTTGCTGAAGCCCCATGTGAACTGGGCACTTAAGGTTCAGAGAGAGAATTAAAAGTTATTAACGACACGAGTCATATAAAAGTACATGAGAGCACCATTATTGAACAATGTGCCTTAGTGCGATTTGTTTGGACTGAAACCACCTGAATTTCACCATAGGATGTTGGCTCAATGTGGAAGTGAACACAGCATGACTCAAAGAGAAGTTTATTTTCACAGAAAAAAGAAGGATGCTATCAAAAAAAGTCTTGCTGCCCCATGACAATGCATGTCCCCATGCAGCAACTGCCATGGTGGAGGATTTGAAGCATTTGCAGTTTGAATGTCTTCCTCATCCCCCTTTCAGCTCCAATCTGGTGCCATGCAGCTATCATGCCTTGTGTTCACTTGTTGTTCGTCCATCGTCTTCAGTGATGACCACAGATTCATCTTAGTCAAAGTAAGAAGAGGTGTGGCCGTGCGTGACCAACTAGCCCTATACAAGCTCTAAATGTTTTTCCACACACAAAACATATATGTCCAGATTCAGTTGTGGGTGCTTGTGCTGCCTTGGCTTTTCACATTGCACGTTTGTGCTGGGCACTTTCAATTCTTGAGCCTCTACTCTCTGAGCACCCAAGGTGGTTAAAGCCCTCCATGATGGGTGGACTTGTGCTATGGCCTCCCAAGAGTTCACTTAAAGAGGTGTGGTTGCAGTTTCACCTCCGATGATGAGGTTAAGGAAGCAGTGAAGACCTGGATTCAGGAGCAGCGGAGAAGCATTTTCTCCCAAGGAACGAAGAAGTTAGTGAAATGATGCACGAAGTGCATTGATCTGCAGGGGGACTATCTGGAGGAGTGACCGCATGAAATTCTGAAGAGGACATTGTTAAGAGAGGCCAAATTAACAGGCATAAAATCCCCTGATGAGGTTGAAAGAATCGCCGAAGGCAGGAAAAATTGACGAACTACTTTGCGAGCTCTATGTGACGTTTAACAGCACGGGAAGGATATGAGATATAAGAAAGGGCATTTACTTTTACTTTTTGATTACCTCTCATGTGACAGTCACTGCAGTAACAAAACTAGTCTGTCTGGGAAATCTTTGACACTGATAAGAACATTCACTGGACACACAGTGAGAGGAGGGGCACTTGAACATGTTGTAACAACAGGAAAGATAAGTAGGAAAAGAGGCCTGGGGAGAAGATTGTGGACAGTCTAACACAGTGGTGTGATAAAAAGCTGCCAACTGAGCTGATGGAAGATGTCAAGTGTCGAGATCTTTGAAGAAGCAAGATCACCAGGTCTTGTTGGCCTGGCACATGATGATGACGAGGAGGAAATAATTGTAGTTTTAATCTTTGAATATGCAGTTTATAAGTCATGTCATAACAGGTTTTTACTTATTGAAACTGTCTGCAGATAATAGACAACGCAGGGCATCATGTTTACGCTGACAATCCAGAAGCTTTCAATGAGATGGTACGGAAGATCTGTGATGCAGTTGATGTAGGCCACAGGCCAGATTTTACTGCTGATGCTGGCCACAAACTGAATATGCCTGCTGAACCACGTGGTCAAGTCTTAGCTGGAGCTCCAAATCAACCTCCTGGTGATGCATACAAAAATGTATGACTGGGCTTGTAGAACAAGAATGATCAAATGAGATACAGATTCATGTGATAAAGCTGAAGATGTGACACAGTGTCTCTGGTTGTACTTAGCTTTAGCATGATTCTTCTTTTGTGCTTTTTCTTCTTCTTCTCAATTGCTTGAAGTTTGTATCTACAATGTGGTCACAGGAAATGAGTAGCACCATTACCTGAAGCTTTTGTAATGACATGAGCAAGCAGAAGTTGGGGTCCAAGACTATTCCATGTGGCTAGCATATATTCCGTAAGATATTGTAATCTAGGCTGTCTTTAAAGATATTTTGATATCATGGATGTCTAGGAGCTGTCATACTCAAGAACACAGTGCAGTAATTGAAAGATAGCATATGTAGGAAGCCAACACTAATACAATGTTAAGATGCTGTTCAAGTTTCTTCAAGATTTTACTTAAGTCAGTGTTCCAGATTTTAGTCTCAGGAGGTAGTAAATGGCTGGGTTTGCCTTATATACAAAATGAAGTGGCACTGTGGGGAAAGGAGGTAGGTGAAGTAGGTAAAAGGTAAAATTACCGTTTCCATGCCATTAAGGCATATTGGGGAATACGGTGTTAGGCCCATATTTTCCATGACCTTCGGCACATGAAAGTCTGATGTGGTCAGTATCACTCCTGGCCGCTTTACCTTCCCAGATTTCTCTGGTACCCATTTTAGAGGCTAGGTGAACCCCGGGGCCTTTTTGGTGTGTACCAGAAAAAATCTCACTGCAGGGACTGAACCTGGTACCACTAGTTTAGGGAAAAGGAGGACTTGGCACATCTTGGGATTGAAAAAGTTGAGACCATCTAAGTTGAGAAAAGAACTGTCATAAAAAGATAAGCATAATAATATTATATATATATATATATATAATACAATGTTCTCATTGTTCTGTGTTCATTTATTGTCATTGTATTATACAGTGCCATTTTAGCAAAGGTTTATTAACATTCGTCAAACTTTCGTCTGATATCTGCTGATTGACTGATGTGAGGCAAGGGAGACAACACTCTACTCAGAACAGATCCCATTCATTCAATCAGAAGGTCTCTGATTTGGTTTCACACTCTAGAAGAATTTTTTTTCGAACCTAGCCTTAAAAAAAAAATGGGTACCTGGGTTTTCCCTAGGAAAACTAAGGCAGCAAGATCACCTGCTGGCATCTTTGCCTCAAATGCTGTAGTGACCTTGAAATGTGAAAGCATTAACACTTAACCCATCACTCTAAGCTCTCTCTCTCTCCCTCCCCCCCCTCTCTCTTTCCCCCTCCCCCTCTCCTCCCCCCCAACCCAACCCTACACCACCCACAGTATGTAAGTGCTGTGGGACATACATTGAATTTAAAGTTATTAACATTACTGTTCACCACTGAAAATTCATATGCCCAGTGCTTGTGAGGTTGATGATGATGCCATTTTTTGTTTGTCCATGTAAAGTGTTACCAAAATAGCAATGGCCATCTTGTATTTACATCATCAAGATACTGTAATAATTCTACAGATTTTACATAGGTTTTTGGTTTTAGTATGTGACTGATGATTCACCCAAAGAGCAAAATTTTTACAGTAGATAGATACGGTATGTTTCTACATGTGCAGTCGCAGATGAAGTAAGGCTGTTGAGTAATATGCCACTGGTTATCAGTTTTTTATATTTTAATATTATTTTGGCTTGTAATCATAATAATAATCATGTATATTGCATTTTTGGGTCGTCTGGAGACTATTTTATGGGTGTTTAAATGTTAGTCTAGTATTGGTAGCATCTACCACAAAGCCTACCCATAGCTAATCATTGGGGTATGGAACATAGGGTGATTTTTTTGTTTTAGGAATTTTTTTTTTTAAATGCATTTTATGTGGTGAACAAATGTGGTAAATAACTCCTGGTCTAAAATTATTGTCTGTTTTTATTCCTTCCATCGTTCACATAAATGGCTTTGTAACAAAAAGAAAAAGGGATCATAACTGCACCTGTGTGTTTTTTTGGTTTTTTTGTTTTTGTTTTTATAGAAATTAACATTTTAAACTACCACATAAGCTATAAATAAGCCTCTGTTATTTCTCAATTTAAAAAAAAAACATGGCGGATGTGTTTATTATACACTTTTTTTTTGTGTGGTCTAGGGGTTTTTTTTTTACAGTCTGGTACCTTAACCATGACAAAGAACTGTTTTTGTGTTCTTGGCTTTCTGTTCTCATTGACTGGAGTAAAGTCCTTTTTTTTTTCTTTATAGTCCTGCACACTGAAGGTTTGTGGATATGTTCGTCATCTTTTGGCCACGAAACTCCCCCTGGGAACAACTGTGTTAAGAGCACACTTATCTTAACATAGTGTTTGTGAGACAGGGAACATAGATCTGTTTGCTTAAAAACTCTGACCTACCTCTGTAGCCCAGAAACTTGTAGCAATCAACACTAATTGTAATTGTAATTGTTATTTTTGCAAAATGTAATGTCAGGTTGGTGGACGGATGGGGACATGGAGATCTCTGGCGGGGATGAGGGAAGTCTGGTGTGAAACCAATGAATCCAGGACGTGACAAGCCTATGGGTCTTTACAACAATGGCTATCAGAATGATGTAAACAAAACAGAGCCAGTAGACTATAGGTGGCGGGGAATGGATATCGTTGAAGCACTCATCAGATTCCTCATCTCAGAGTCAGAGTGTCTCTGTGGAACTGTCTCAAACCATCTGACATGGAGAAGGGGCTTAAGTACAGCCACCAGAGGCTGGAAAACAAAGTTTTGGCCAGGCCAGCCACACTGTCTTCATGGCAGTCCGAGCAAGACCACAGTCTGCCCTAGCAAGGAAAGGTGCTGAAGTCGGAGTTACCCAGCCAAAAGGCGCATCGCAAAAATCAGGGTAACACGCATTATCGCTAATGAAATGTCTATATCTACAGTTTTCAAACATGGTGCTTGCCCTGTGAAGACTAACCAGGCAGGTGCAGTGCCGGGCCCCCTGCCTCGAAAGGGTCCACCCAATGCTACTGGAGGTCCTCTCAGTTCGTCTTGTGGAGTCAGGAGACATGAGAGTAGAGCTACTGGCCAAAAAATACAACAGAAGAAAACAGCCAAAAAGCAAGAACTTAAAATAATGCAGTGGAATGCTGAGGGTGTCAGCAGTGTTAGAGATGGCTATAGCAAAAAGGTTGAACTAGAGAACATACTTTTTGCAGAGCAGGTAAGTATATGCTGCATACAGGAGACACACCTAACCAAAGATGCCGCCTTTAAAATCAGAGGCTACCAGTGTTTTAGATCAGACCGACAGGACAGAAGAAAAGGAGGAGTACTCACACTTGTTAAGAATAACATCAGCGCATGTCAGGTGGGAGTGTACATGGAAGGAGCCGAATACCAGATGATCCATCTAAAAAGTAGTAATACAGATTTCCACCTCCTTAACTATTACTGTCCTAATGACCGCCCACTTGCTTTAGGAACAATCCCACACAAAGAGAGACTGATGGTCTGTGGTGATTTTAACAGTCATTCCCAGAGCTGGGGCTATGACCACATAGACAAGAGAGGAGAGGAAGTTGAGAGCTGGCAGGATGATAATGGACTTCTCCTGATCAACCAGCCAATGGATGCCCCAACATTTTACTCAAGGGCTTGGCATACAAAATCAACACCAGATCTGGCATTCCACTCTCCAGATCTGAAGTGGAACATTACACGTGAAGTTGGAAAACAACTTGGAGGTAGCGACCATCGACCAGTCTTCCTGACAATAGAAAATGAGCTCCTTAACACCAGTAACCCTCTCCCCAGATGGAACTATAAAAAAGCAAACTGGACAATGTACAGACATCGTACAGGTATCCTGGTGGGACAGCTGTCCATAGAAGGTAAGGATATTAACAGCATAGTGAAGGAATTCAATGCTTGTATCCTTCAGGCCGCTCGTGAAACCATTCCCAGAGGAGCTCGCAGGGACTATAAACCATACTGGTCTAGTGAGCTGGGAAAACTCCATGATGACGTGGAAGCAGCTCGAAAGCAAGCAGAAAATAGACCATGCCAAGAACACCACAATAATTACCAACATTCTAAGGCCAAATTTCAGAGAGCAAAGCTGCAAGCCAGACAGGAAAGTTGGAGAGAGAAAACAGAGTCCCTAAACTTTGAAAAGGATGGAAGGAAACTGTGGAAACTAATCAAACAGTTAAATGATGAGAGTACTGGAAGAAGTACAAAGATTACACTAATAGAGGATGGGAAAACTCTTACAGGTAAGCAGGTAGCAGATCACTTTGCTCGCATGTTTGCACAGGACTGCAACATTGATATCCATCCAGAGAAGGAGCGTACAGTGCGCATCGAGCCACAGAAAGAGGAGGAACAAGTCAGAAAAGTGGAGGTCATGGATGCACCAATCACACGCAGTGAGTTAGACCTAGCAGTTAGTAAACTGAAACCAAGGAAATCACCAGGACCAGATGGAGTGTCCAATGAAATGATCAAGAACCTGGGAATGGCAGCAATGGGAAAGCTGTTGGATATTTTCAATATGTGCTGGAGCACAGGTAAGTTACCTCAAATCTGGAAGGAAGCAAGCATGGTACCACTGCTAAAACCAGGGAAAAACAGTGATACTGCCTCCAGCTACAGGCCAATCAGTCTCACTAGCTGCCTATGCAAAACGATGGAACGCATCATTGACCTGAGGCTAAAATGGTACCTAGAAAGTGAAAACCTTCTCGTTCCACAACAAGCAGGATTTAGGCAGTACTACAGTACGGAAGATCAAGTGACCTATCTCTCTCAAGAGATTGAGGATGCATTCCAAGAGAAAAACCTTGTACTAGCAGCGTGGATAGACCTGAAGAAAGCCTTTGATAAAGTATGGAAAAAAGGTCTGTTGTGGAAACTAAGAAACTGCAATGTGAATGGAAGACTGTACAACTGGATAAAGTCCAATTTACACAATAGAAGAGCTAGAGTAGTAATGGATGGACACAAAAGCCAGAAAGTACTTCTGCGACACGGTGTACCACAAGGAGGAGTCCTTTCGCCTACACTATTCCTTGTATTCATTAATGACCTGGTCAAGGAACTTCCCTATGGAATCAAAGCAGCACTGTATGCAGATGATCTGGTCATGTGGTGTACAGATGAATATGCGACAGTTGCTACACAGAGACTCCAAAGAGCAGCAGACATCTTGACATCATGGACAAACAAATGGTGTGTAAGTATCAACACAGAGAAATCAAGCACCACTCTGTTCACCCTCTCATCTAAACAGAAAGCAGGTAAGATCTTTGTAAATGAAATACCCTTAAGGATGGACAACCAACCCGCTTACTTAGGAGTGACTCTTGACTCAAAACTGACTTGGAAGCAACACATCAACAGTGCAGAAGCAAAAGCCAGAAGAAAACTAGCCATATTAAGAAAATTGAGTGGGACTACATGGGGAGCTAGTGAAAGAATCCTCAAGAATGTATATCAGCAAAGTATTCTACCACATTTAGAATATGGCTCAACATCTTGGTGCACAGCATCAAACACTACGCTGCATAATCTAGACAAGGTTCAAAATCAGTCACTACGGATTATCACAGGTGCCATGAGGTCCACACCAATAGTAGAAATGCAGAAAATAGTTGGTGTTCAACCGCTAAAGGAATGTAGAGACACAAAGGTCATGACCATGGGAGAAAAATTCCTTAGCTCTGTAAGCCATCCCCTGAAGGAGAGATTCAATAACTTGGCATTAGGACGGCTTAAAAGAAGCAGCTTCATTCATCAGGCCAAGCGTATGCGTAAGCTGATACCTGACCTTCCAACTGTAGTCACTCCATTATCATCTGTACCAGAGCATACACCATGGAAAGAAGCAGATTATACACAAATAACTATTCAGACTGAAGTGAAAGGTGTGCAGAATGGTGAGATGCAGAGCAGTCTTGTAAGATCAACAGCCACACTTAGTGTTCTAGATGACAAATATCCATGTGACACCTGGATACGTGTGTATACAGATGGATCTGCACATAATGCCATAAAGAATGGTGGGGCAGGAGCATATATTGAATATCCAAACAACACCATTGACAAGATTTCCATACCCACTGGTAAATACTGCAACAACTTTGATGCAGAAGTTAGGGCAATTATTGCTGCAGTTGAAAAACTATCAGACTCCAGAATTGATACATGTCCTGTAGTAATTCTCACAGATGCAAGATCAGTACTGGAGGCTCTTCAGTGCAACAAACTACCAGACCTTAAGGATGCCTTGTCAAAAATTGGCTTACAACATGGAGTCACTTTGCAATGGATTCCCTCCCACTGTGGGATACCAGGCAATGAGAAAGCTGACCATCTGGCCAAAGAGGGCACTGAAATGGAGCAACCAGACATACCAGTCACCTATAATCAGAAGAAAAGCATGATAAAAACCTACAGGAAGCCACAAACACCACCACATGATGACTATCACATGCTAAACAGAAAGGAACAAGTCACCATCTTCCGTCTCCGAACAGACACAGCCGACTCCGAAGTCATATGTATACAAAGTTTAAGGTTGGAACTACTAATCTATGTACATGTGCCCAGGTGCCCCAAACCGTGGAACATATCCTCCAGAACTGCATCAACTACGAGACACTGAGAAATAATTACTGGCCCAGTGAAACCACTAAAGAAGATAAGCTCTACGGTTCCATACATGAGTTATAAAAAAACAGTGAAATTTATCCAAGAGACAGGACTGCAGATATAGACAGACAGTGTGAACGAAGAAGAAGAAGAAGAAGGCCACGAAACTTCGTTGGTAGTCGGGGTTAATGTCCTTTGGTCATAGCAGAGGGTTAAAATGACCCTATTAATAGATTACAATGCTTTTTTTAAAAGTAATAGAACATATCATGTTCTTAGTATAAGAAACATTCAGGAGTTTGAAGATTTATAATGGTAGTTTTCATTCTGCAAGATGATTTTCAAGTAGGCATATTTTAAGGATTGCATATGAAGCCACTGACATGAATTACTAGGGAAAGAAATTGGCAATGGTTGAGACATGTGCTATGAATGACTGGTGACTCATTACCAAAAACAGCACTAAGACTGACACCAGTAAGAGTAGACCAAAGAAGATGTGGAGAAGAACAACAGAGAGGATGTTGAGCAATAGAGGGCTCAGGTTAAAAAAAAAAAAGGCAAAAGACAGGTGTTTTTGAAAAATCCTTGCAGATCAGTCTCTCCCCCATGTGCCTTGGGCACCTAAAGATTCAGAAAGACAGAGATATTTTAAGGATAGAGTTTGACATCTCCATTGAATATGTATCCTGCTTTACCTAGGCACTTTATATATATATATATATATATATATATAGATATAATGTCTTGTCCTTGTACATAAAGTTTAAACACTTTCATATCTGTATTTGTACTGTGTCTTTTTTCTTCTTTAATAAAAAACAATGGGCATTAATAATTAACAAATATGTGTATATCAGAGAAGTACCAAATACCAAGTTTTAGTATTCAGTTGAACCTGAACATTTGATTTTCTGGATGGCTGAATGTAAATAGCAGATTTACAAAGAAAAGGTTGCTTGCTAAAGTAAAAAAAAAAAAAAAATGAATATAAATGTGATGCTATAATTATTATTACAATTTACACACCATGAACGAAAGATTTGGTTTTGCTACATTTACATGAATTCTTTTTGAAATTGTAAATGCTCAGTTTTGAGTTTTCATGTCACCTCAATCATTGTGTCCCTGAATGTTGATTGTATTCATTCATTCATTCATTTGCATGTCCCTTGCGGAACTTTGCCTCCCAAACAGCACTCCTGTAGGCCTCTCAGTTGTGAGCAAGATGGCCTGCTGCTGCTGCGTCCACTTGCAGATCATCAACGATTTCTTGCAGCCATCTTCGTATGTTGATTGTAACTGATAAGAAAAGGGCTTAACTCTGTTGCTAGTCCTGGGGTGCTTCCTCGAGGCATGCTAGCACATGTTCAGCCTTTGGTATCAGGAAATCCTTCAGTGTTTTTAGAGAAATTATTCCAGTGTTGTGCTGGTTTTGTGTTGCACATGGTCTAGCATGTGAGTATTGATTGATGGAGTAGTTAATTGTCCATTATGCCATGCAGCATTTTATAGGGTGCCAATCAGTTCCTTTTCATTTTAATTGAATCTGTGACAGTTTCTTCTGTGAGGGCTTGGCTCAGCAGCTGACATATAGTGGCCAGCTTTGTCATTTTCCATGTAGCTTCCACTGAGAAGATTTTGTCAGACTGGTTTTCTGGTCCTCCAAGCAGCGTTTTATCTTTTTTGTTTTTTAGTGTTTTCTGTTTATTTTGAAGAAAGAGATCACTTTTGGGCATAACCTGAGACTGGAAAACTCAGAGAATCATTCTCAGACAGTGTGTGTGAAAGGCTGCTAGTTTGAACATGTGTGTGAAAGGCTGCTAGTTTGAACATGTGTGTGAAAGGCTGCTAGTTTGAACATGTGTTGTAATTGATCTCCATTGTACAAATATAGTAGAAGTGGAAAAGGAGCCCTGTTTAATGCTGTTGTGATATATAGGAAGTATGATGGTGGTCCCCATATTTTCCTTGACCTATTAACCTACAAGAGAATAAAGTCAAATGATGACTTTACTTCTCCAACTTGAAGAGGTCCCAGGTACCCATTTTTTTCACTTGCATTGACTGCCTCTCATTGTTAAGAGAAGTCAGTTTAGTAGGCGTAAAATCCCTTGATGAGGTTGAAAAGCTCGCTGAAAACAGGAAAACTTGGCGAACTACCATGTGAGCCCTATGTGATGTTTAACGGAAGGATGTAAGCTTGACCTCAGCCACCCAACTTGAGAAACTAGGGCAATGTTTTCATTGCTCGATGCTGTGATCTGTTCAGGGGGGCAGTAAGCACATTCCTGTTAAAGACTCTTACATTGGTATTGTGGCCTGTACTGAGGTGGTTTCCAAATGTTTTTCACCCTCACAAAAACTTCTGTTTTCATTGTGTATGGTACTAGTTGCAACCCATGAAGAAAATGGCAGGGAAGATAAAGTGATATTCTGTAATTTTTCCAATGAAATTTTGCATGAACTCAGTGCAATCGTTCCAAGTCATCAGCAAATTTTATTCTACGCTCATGAGCACTACATAATATGATGCAGGGATGTTTGTACAAAATGTACCGATGTCATGAGTCATGTGCCTTAATTCTTAGCACTTCATTGGTCAGTCAGTTGTATTGGATGCTGTGTGAACAGTAGATATTAAAATTTATGTTCTAGTTTCTCTATCCGGTGGCTACACTAAGATAGTTTCCAAATGTTTTTCAAATTTTCAGGAACTGTTTTGTGTGTGTTTATTATACCCGGTACATTCTGGCTCCTCAGACAAAAGACAGCTGCACTTTACTGTAAATAGACTTTTTCACAATTAATAACTCGGTGTAAAAAAGTATTTTTGCAAGATTTTATTGCCTGTTCAATTTTTATCGTTTAACATGAAATAATTTTCTGCTCTGTTTATGTTAGAGTGTTTTTGTAGTTAGTTTGTAGTTACTGCCATTTTAATAATTCACAACTTTGTTCATGTTTGGAGAAAAATTGTATAATATTATGTCTTGCGTAGGAGGCAAGGCTGAACTGAAGGACCTCATCATAATCTTTGTGTCTCTTTAATACACACTTTTAATACATTTTACATATATAATTTATCATAGATGCTTTGAAAGATTTACATTTTCATTTTGATTTGGATGTTGGTTCAGTCTAAATGCTATTATTCTGGTTTTTTTTTAGGTAATATTTTGATGCACTTTTCTGAGATGTGATCAGGTGTGTGGTCGGAATATGTTGTATATGCTACATGAGGATGAAGCAGGTTTGTGGGGAACGGGGGTGTTGTTTCTGTGAGCACTTTGTTAGGCTATGGTTCCTTGTAGGTGAGTTAATGTCTCACTCCATTGTGGCCAAAGAAGAAGCATAGCATTTTTAGCTTATTTGTCATTCTCATCATGTTTTTTTTAAATTTGATTATTTTTGTGTTATTTATTGTTCAAATAAGAGAAATTTGAAGCAAACATAAATTCTCCATTTAATGGACTGATGAGGGGAGGGGTGCCATGTCCATTAATGCCAAAAGTCCTTTAGTTGAATGTAAAGAGAGAAGAGGGTGTGTTTTTTTTAAATAATTTTTAAAAATTGTTTTTAATGTAAAAAAAGAAACCTTTAATACATTATACAATAGTGTACAGTATAAAACTATTAAATTATGTAATGTTTACTCAGCTTTTGACAAAGTAACTGAAGAGCATTTTGCTGTGCCCATAATGGTAGTAGCCTTAATATAATGGGATGGACCAGGAACAAGGAGGGTCTGTGAATGACCAGGACAGGAGCCTGTCAACCTACAAATCATGTCTAGAAAATGGAGGTAGATTGGCCACATACTAAGGAAAGCAGGCACCAGCGTAACAAAGCAGACACTGACATGGAGCCCACAGGAGAAGAGAAGGCCCAGAACTACTTGGAGAAGAGAAGTTATGAAAGTGCTCGGAGGCGAGAGATGCACATGGAGGGAAGTAGAGGACAAATGCAAATAACAGGAATAACTTTATCCGTGCCCAGTACTCTCAAAGGAGTGATGATGATGATGATGAAGTGCGATATGAAACTCACACTGTGCTGTGCTTAAGATTTTTATTTATTTATTCATTTATTTATTTATTGTCCAGTCCATTAAATCCTAAAAATCTGCTATAACTGTTATAAAATCGAGGGTTTACTATATATATGGGGTTTGGTGAAATGTAGCAGATACAACTAAAAACAAATGAAGAAATTCCTCATAGGAACTGCAGAACACTGAAAACCAGTTAAAACTGGGAGGGGGGGGAGGAGCTCCCAGAGCTCCTTTGGCATGTCATGAGAAGAGAAGGGATCATGACCTTTGCACTCCAAACACATCGTAGATGCTCCGATTACATCTTCAGCATCTCCATCAGGTTACACTGGTTTCTTGTGTGTGAGACCGGAAGAGAGAGAAAGTGAAAAACCTGGCAATTGAACTTGTGTGTGTGTGTGGGGGGGGGGAGATAGAAAAATATCAGAATGTGCTGACCAGCAGACACAGACAATTTTTTTTAAAGGGATTTATCTGATTATTAGCCTTGAAGTGGACCACCATGGGGTAAGAGAAGCGTGGAATGACACGAAGAGACGGGGAGACGTACCGCAGGGAAAATGCTGGTAAACAAAGGGGCTGACATGGGAGACAGTCAAGGAAATGGCAGAAGATAGACAGAAGTGGAAGTTTCTTACTGTCAGCTGTCTCGTGTGTCTTTGGCGCAGAGAGGGAGAGAAAGAGAGATGATTAGAAACACAAATGACCTCACAAAATAAAAGCATGACCATTCATTCCTTTGCATGTCCCTTGCGGAACTTTGCCTCCCAAACAGCACTCCTGTAGGCCTCTCGGTTGTGAGCAAGATGGCCTGCTGCTGCTGCATCCATTTCCAGATCATCAACGATGTCTTGCAGCCATCTTCGTTTCGGTCTTCCTCTTTTTCTTTTTCCCATTATGTATCCTTCCAATACGGTCTTCTCTAAATTATCATGACGTTTAATGTGGCCAAAATATTTAAGTTTTCTCTCTTTAATCCTCTTTACTAGCCAGCCTTCTTCAATATTAAGCATGACCAGCAACACATATCAGCACGGAACCTGATAAATGAATTATTTAAAGATAAATAAAGTTATACTTTAAGTTATATAAGTTAGATGATAACGTAATATTTTGTTTTAGCTCTTAGTTGTTTCATAATGATGTGGCTCATAATAATAAAAAAAATAACACAAAACACTCTTTTTATCTGTTTTGGCTTTTCTTATTTATTCTTTCTAATTTTTAAAAAATCATACTCTTCTTGTTCCTGCCACACACATCTAATAAAGGTAAATAGAGGCATATGGTGCAGTTTTACAAGGTGGCAGAGGGAGTGAGTAAGTGAGAAAAAACAAATAGAAACTATGAGAGTAAGATAAGAATGTATAAATGAAAAACATACAACATCCAATATTTCGGCGTGAGTCTTTTTCAAGAATTACATATACAAACAAAACATGACATATAACTAACAGAAAATGAAAAACTTATCTTAGTGGCATCCTCCTAAGTAGGAAACACAAGAATACCTTGTATTTACTGCTAATGGTCGGGATTTTCTCGCAAGAAGAGTTTATTTAGCCGTGTAGGGGAGAAAGCGTACAATTTGGCAGTCAACGACCTATAAAATTTAATCATAAAACTAGTATATTTAGGACATAAAATCTCTCTCTCTCTCACACACACACACCAATCTACCTACATTTTCGGCCCTCCCTTCCTGATTCGGGTGTCTTTGATGCCATTTTATGTCCCTTGCCCCTGCACAACTTGCTTTCCTCCTGTGTTTGTTTAATATAATACGGTGATAGAGAGAAAGAATAAACGTTTCCCCCCCCCCCCCCCATTTCTTTAACTCAAACATACTTTATTTACATACTTTAGTAACATTCTTATTTGTCTGTGGATTGAACTTTCATTTATAAAGCTGTGTCACCTTCAGTCAGTTCTTCATAGAATTCTAAGCCGTCTGAATTGTTTGTGAAGGAAAAGGTAAAATCCATGTTTCCACGCCATTAAGGAATACTGGGGATACGGTGTTCGGCTCGCACTTCCAAGACCTTCGGCACATGAAAGTTTGATGTGGTCATTATCACTCCTGGCCACATTTAGCTTCTCAGGTTTCTCTAGGTACCCGTTTTTAGAGGCTGGATGGACCCTGGCGACTTTTTAGTGAAGAAAAAAAAAAATCCCCACTGCTGGGACTTGAAGCCAGTACACCGGATTAGTATAGCTAGCGCCCAACCACTCAGACAACCAGGCCGTCGAATAACTTGTGAATAATAATGTTAATAATAACAGCTACCGAAATTTATTAATCCGCGAAAAGCGTCCCTAAAACTTACAGAACTAATAAATAAGCTCAATCATGAAGGTGTTTATGAGTTACAACGTACACCAGCGCGAACAAACACTAAGTTGTGATTTACAACGTACACCAGCGCGAACAAACACTAAGTTATGATTTATAACGTACACCAGCGTGAACAAACACTAAGTTATGATTTACAACGTACACCAGCGCAAACAAACACTAAGTTGTGATTTACAACGTACACCAGCGCGAACAAACACTAAGTTACGATTTACAACGTACGCCAGCGCGAACAAACACTAAGTTACGATTTACAACGTACACCAGCGCGAACAAACACTAAGTTATGATTTATAATGTACACCAGCGCAAACAAACACTAAGTTACGATTTACAACGTACACCAGCGCGAACAAACACTAAGTTACGATTTACAACGTACACCAGCGCGAACAAACACTAAGTTACGATTTACAACGTACACCAAGGAGGAAATGATTGTAGTTTTAATCTTTGAATATGCAGTTTATAAGTCATGTCATAACAGGTTTACTATATATATATAACACTAAGTTATGATTTATAACGTACACCAGCGCGAACAAACACTAAGTCATGATTTACAACGTACACCAGCGCGAAACAACACTAAGTCACGATTTACAACGTACACCAGCGCGAACAAACACTAAGTTACGATTTACAACGTACACCAGCGCGAACAAACACTAAGTCATGATTTATAACGTACACCAGAGCGAACAAACACTAAGTCATCACTGCTGCACGTGACATTTTTTAAGCTTCCTTTTCTCCAATTCATATGCGCCCAGGAATTCCACAAGCATCGTTGTTATTATTATTTTAATCTTTTTTGTTGTTCCTGCTGCACTTTATTTATCTGTAAGATCATTTCAAAAATAAGGACACTAAGTTTATTTTCACCCAAGTACAGTAACGGCTGTGAAACACATAAATGCCTTTGAATGTAAATTCTATAGAAGAGTCCTTCAAATATCATGGACACAAAAAAATGAACAAATATATCCTTACTTAATACTGAAGAAGGCTGGCTATTAAAGAGAGAAAACTTAAATATTTTGGACATATTAAACGTCATGAGAATTTACAGAAAACAGTCTTGGAAGATCTATAATGGGAAAAAGAAAGAGAGGAAGACCAAGGCGAATATGGCTCCAAGACATTGTTGATGATTTGCAAATGGACGCATCAGCAGCAGGCCATCTTGCTCACAACCGAGAGGCCTACAGGAGTGCTGTTTGGGAGGCAAAGTTCCGCAAGGGACATGCAAATGACTGACTGACTGACTGACGGTAACGGCACAAACAGAAGCCTTTAAGATACAAACTGTCCTTACTAAATACCGACATCTGGCAACCCTAGAGTTACGGAACTGTAGTTGACCAAGACCCTATTCTATTTCCCAATGGTGCCTCCTAGAAGCGTACACACAGTTTGTGTGAGCGCACATAGTAACAGCGCCGTCGCTGTACCGTCTGTGTAACTCAACTTGGTGCAGCATTGGCGACCAACTCTTCTGGGAAGAGTTCTGAACACCTGTACTTCAACATATTGCTCAATGTATCAACCGTCCATCCAGTATCCATCATCATCAAGTTCCATCCAATAAACTTCACATTGTCGTATTGTCACCACCGGACTTGTGATATCTCGATAAAGGAAAAAGATCTTGGAATCATCTGAACAGTGAATATTCAGCTCAGCCATCAAACAGTCAGGCCATATAGCTCAGTCACCAAACAGTCAGGCTATATAGCTCAGCCATCAAACAGTCAGGCCATATAGCTCAGCCATCAGTCAGGCCATATAGTTCAGCCATCAAACAGTCAGGCCATATAGCTCAGCCATCAAACAGTCAGGCCATATAGTTCAGCCATCACACAGTCAGGCTATATAGCTCAGCCATCACACAGTCAGGCCATATAGCTCAGCCATCAAACAGTCAGGCCATATAGTTCAGCCATCAAACAGTCAGGCCATATAGTTCAGCCATCAAACAGTCAGGCCATATAGCTGATATAAAGCTTCCATTACAGAGAAACAGATGAACAAGAATGAACGAAACATGTCAACAATTCTCAAAGTTCCTAGCACAGTCAAAAACTCCATAATACAGCGACAAACAAACACGTTCGCACCGGTCAAGCTTCCATTTCCTTTTCTTTTTTTAAAACTTGACACATATCCCCATATACCTGGCTTATGCCCACCAAGTCACGTGCGTCCGTTTCTCATACTTCAGGAATGCAACTCAGAAAATATAAACATTAAATCAGGAGCGTCTCCAACAAAAACCATACCGGGGTTAACACATGTAACATATACTGTTACAACAGCAGTCGAAATGGGAAGGCAAACCGGTGCCAGAAATAAATCATACTTTACGTAGTGGTTCTGACTTTTTTTTTGTTTTATTCAGGGTACAGACGCCCGGAGCCAATGATAAATCGCAATGGCCCTCATACTCCGGCTGTTGTTAAGAGTATCGTGGACAGCTAAGATGACAAAAGGGGAGTCTCTGACTAAGCAAGTGTCGAAAGGAACCTAATTAGACCCACAAGAAAACAACAGTCATTATTCATTGGCCATATAAAGAATGTGTTGGGGGGGGGGGGCCGCTTGGAAAAGTCATAGCAACAGGGGAGATAAATGAGAATCGAAGCTGGGAAAAGGCAAGAGAAAAAAAATCATGGACAGTCAAACGCGACTACATAATTTTTTTTTAAGTCATAAACTGAGCTGATGGAAAATGTCAAGGACGGAGATCTACCGAGAAGCAACACTGTCAGGGCACCTGCTGGGACGTCATCTGATGACGTTAATGATATGCTTTGACTCTCTGACGTGTACAAAAAGAATAATATTAAAATGTAAACTTCCCATACCATAACCCCTCCCCTCCACCCCCCACACACAGCGCTCTTCGCGGGTCTCCTGGGGCCGGCAGATCCCTGATTGAGAACCACAATAATTAATGTATAAGTATATAACTATACTCGTAATAATTAGTGTATAATTATATAACTATACTCGTAATAATTAGTGTATAAGTGTATAACTCAATCATTCATTAATTTGCATGTCCCTTGCGGAACTTTGCCTCCCTAACAGCACTACTATCGGCCTCTCGGTTGTGAGCAAGATGTCCTGCTGCTGATTCATCCATTTGCAGATCTTCAACTATATCTTGCAACTATCTTCGCCTTGGTCTTCCTCTCTTTATTTTTACCATTATGTACCCTTCCAAGACGGTCTTATCTAGATTATCATGACGTTTAATGTGTCCAAACTATTTAAATGTTCTCTGTTTAATCTTCTTTACTAGCCAGCCTTCTTCAATATTAAGTTCTTGTAGGATGGATATATTTGTTCTTTTTTGTGTCCATGATATTTGAAGAACTCTTCTGTAGCAGTTACATTTAATGGCATTTATGCGTTTCTCAGCTGTTTTGTTAAATGTCCAGATCTCACATGCATATGTTGCGATGGGAAAGATGCATGCCCTGAAAAATCTTATTTTTGTAGTTCTGTCTGTTACTCTCCACAGATTCTTTAGTTGTTTTACTTTCTGAAGAGCGATAGATGTCCTCCTTTTAATTTCCCTCATTGTATCTCCATTATTAGTTAGTAGTGATCCAAGATATTCAAAACTCTCCACTTCTTCCAAATTTTCCTCATTGATACATATTTCAGCTACCTTGTTTGTTTTGTCAGTTGTCATCAATTTAGTTTTCTTCACATTAAGATAGAGGTTTTGCTCTTCGACGTTCTTACGGACTGTCATAATTAGTTTTTCCATTCCTTTTTGTGTTGTGGACAGTAATTCTGCATATCTAATATGTGGTATTTCATAACCTCCAATTGTTATGGCATCGTAATATTCATTGTCTACATCTTCTCTAACATTCCTCATTATAAAAATATACAAGTATACAAGTTAAATAAGTAAGGTAACAATATGCACCCCTGACGGACCCCTTGTTTTATGTCAAACCAATTTGTTGTTTCACCATTTATTCTTACTGCTGCTTGTTGGTCTAGATACAGCAGTGATGTTAATTATATCAAATGTGTTGGAAATCCCATTTTTTCCATTATTTCCCAAAGTTTCTTGTGTTGTACACAATCAAATGCCTTTGAGTTGTCTATAAAGGATAAATATGGATTCACGTTAGACCCTCTGCATTTCTCTATTATTAATCTTATATTGAATATATGATCTCTTGATCCTCTTCCTTGTCTAAAACCAGCTTGGACCATATTGACTTCTTCTTCTATTTTCTTTCGAAGTCTACTCATTACGATTTTTTACAGAATTTTACTGGCATAACTAATCAGGGCAACAGTTCTGTAGTTTGTGCATAATTTCAGGTTACCCTTTTTTGGCAGTGGTATGAGTACAGTTCTTTTCCATTCCTTTGGCCAAATACCCGAATGCCATATCTTTTTACACAGTGCATGATAAATTGCTGCACATTCCTTTCCTCCTGCTTTAATAAGTTCAGCTGTTATCTCATCACATCCTGATGATTTACCATTTTTCAGATTCTTTATTGCCCATAAAACTTCTTCTATTGTCGGTTCGAGTTCTTTCTCTTCCAATAATTATTCACACTGTTAATTTCTGCTTTCACAGTCGGTTGTTTCATACATTCCTCTGCAATATTCCTTCCATCTTTCTAGAATTTCCTCTGACTCTGTCAAGGTATTCCCCATCTCGTCACAGATTACATTTAGCTTATGTATGATATTTTTCGTCAATGTCTTCATATATTTAAACATGTCATTAACTCTTCCACACTTCTGATGTCCTTCTATTATTTCACAACAATCTTGTATGTATTGTTTTTTGTCTTTTCTTATGTTTCTTCGTACTTCTTTTGTTAAAGATTTATATTCCTCTTTGTTGTTGTTTGTCACTTTCCATTGCGTCTTCATTTCTCTACATTGTTTTATCAGTTCTAGTGTGCCTTGTTGTAATCCATCCATTCTTTTGTTTTTTCTTTACTGGAACCACGTCTTTAGCTGTTGTTATTAAGATATCTCTGGCCTGTGTAGCCAGTTCATCTGGTGTCATCTCCTTATGTACAGCCATCAGGATTTCGAAACGGTTCTTCACTTCTATACCGTATTGTTCTGGTATTTTTGTAAGATCAAAGAGAAGTGGTCTTGATCCCGTAACTGTCTTTTTTAAATCTTTATCTTCATGGCTGCTGTTAATAACTCATGGTCCGTGTCACAATCAGCACCTGGTAACGTTTTTGCTAATGTTATACTTGATCTCCACCTTCTTTGCACTAAAATGTAATCTGACTCTTAGTTTTCCCATCAGGTGATGTTCATGTGTAAAGTCTTCTTGGGTGTTGTTTAAAAAGTGTGTTAGCGATCATTAGTTCATAGTCCATCCAAAACGCCATTAGATTGTCACCTGCCTCATTTCTATGTCCTATCCTAAATTTCCCAACATTTCCTTCGTCTTTTGCTCTTTCTGTACGAATTCTTGCATTAAAATCCCCCATTATTAATACAATATCATTTTTCTGTACCTGGTCTATCGTCGTTTGCAGTGTGTTATAAAAGTCTTCTACTTCCTCTTCTTCTGCTGCTGATGTAGGTGCATATATCTGGATGATTGTTACATTTCTAGGAGTGCCCTTAAGTCTGATTGTGAGGCTTCTATTACTTACTGGATTGTAACCTAGTAATGCTTTTGATGTTGATTTGTCCAAGTAAAAAGCCACTACATTCTTTCCTCCTAATTCTCCACCAGAATATATAAAGATATCATCATCATTCTCGCTCTTGAAGTGTCCTGATCCAAAATGACTCCCAAAATGAGTATCCTCGTTCTTTTCATCTCGTCACTTACTATTTGATATTTTCCCTCATACATACTTCTCATATTCCATGTTCCTACTCTTATTTTTCTTTTTGGTTTGATGCAGTGGTTTTCCTTAGTAACACCGTCAGGATTTTGTCCGTCATCACAATTACTAGTACTGACCTCTGCCTCACACTCTTCCCCAGTGTTAAAATTAAATCTATCTGGCCTGGGGGCGTCACCACCAGATCTTTTTCCTATTTGACTTTCCATGTTGCTGTTTTGGTTTCTTGGTATATTTCCAGAAGATAGTTTACCATTGCTTTCCTTCCGGGCAGTGACTGTACTAGTCAGTGATCGTAATCATTGTCCATACATTGAGATCATCTGCCTACCATCATATAATGGTAGCCATAACCAACATTTTCTGTCGGCTGCTCTCCTATTCCATCCACCATCTGCTCCCATGGCTTCACGTCACCCTGATTGGGGGGGGGGGGGTCTATACGGGTACTCCACCTTGCCCAAGGGTGTCCTGTAGACTGACGGAGGTAAGGAGGCGTCTTACTTCTCCTTTGATAAGGGATACCCCTACCCCGCTAACCCTGTATATAACTATACTCGTAATAATTAGTATATGAGTATATAACTATACTCGTAATAATTAGTTTATGAATATATAACTATACACGGAGCCACTGCAGTACAGCTGTGATACCAAAATTTAAAAACTAGGGAAAAAAGTAGGAGCAGCTTTATTATGTGAATCTATACTTTATCTCTTCTCTCTATTTCTTTGTCCTGTGTGTCTTTGTATGATTAAGGCTCACGCCGAAACGTCACAACTTTGTAGTCGTTAAGAAATAAAACTGCTCCTACTTTTTTCCTTCTTACATCCTTCTCGTGCCGCTAAACGTTACACAGGGCCCGCATGGTAGTTGGCCAAGATTTCCTGTCTTCGGTGAGTTTTTCAATCTCATCAAGGGATGTTATGCCCACTGAACTGGCCTCTCTTTAAAATGTCCTTTTTAGAGTTTCACGTGGTAGACCTCTTTTTCTTCGGCCTGTTGTGTTCCACTTGATAGATTGTTTGGGGATCCTCTGTTGTTCCTTCTCATCACATGACCAACAAATGTCCATCTTCTTTTTCTGATCAACCATGAGACAGATTGTTGTTTGCTCATCTGTCTTATCTCTGCGTTGTTCTTGAATTCGTTCCACTTTAAACCGAGTATTTTCCTTAAGCATTTATTTTCAAAAGAGTATAATTTCTAGTTTATTTCTTTAGTTTTCCAGCTTTAACATACATAAATGAGTGTGGATATTACATTTGAATTGAATAATCTTAACTTGGTTTTTGTGCTTATAACTTTTGAATGCCATATGTTCTCGAGATTCTTGAAGGTCAATGCTGCTGTTGCAATTCGAATTCTAACTCCATTTCTGGTGTCTTCTAGTTTATACATTTTGATTGAGAACCAATGGTCTGAGCGGAAGTCTTGTGTAGTAAAGGACAGTAAAGAGAAGAGGGCGCTATGGGTGACGTATTAATAGAGCTGGGCATTACTCGGTGTATTTTAGGAACCGAATCTCTCGAGAATCCGTTTATTAAGTACTCGTGAAACCGGTTCCTGTAACCTATTCGTGGCTCTTGTTAAATTTGTATGATGATTTGCATATAAAGCAAATGACAATGTTCCCATGCTTTTCCACGTGTCTCCACACAAATCTGATGTTAGATCTTTGAGACATTACACATAAAGTTCATAGTAAAACACACTGAATCGCAGGGAATGAAGTCAATTTATAAAACAGTAATTCATGAATTACTTGTGTTGTCTTTGTATGTGATCTTTGAAAAAAGGCGTTTGCCGAAATATTGGGTTATTGTATGTTCTTTGTTCATACGTGCTCTTCTTACTTTATGTAATTCTTGTTTCTGCTTGCTTTCCTTGTTCTTTCTATCTTTGTGTAAAACTAAACTATACACCAAAAACTACTAAACTGTGAACAGCCTATGAGCACATTACCATACAAAGAAATACAGACTTGTGAGCCTGAAATAGAGGGACCAGACTTAGAAGAAGCCATCTACAGTATCATGTTTCTGTGAAACAACAAAGCAACTGGTTCAGATAGAATTGCTGCATAACTGATTAAGGAAGGTCTAAATCTACACGAACAGATACATGCACTAATACAATAAATATGGAGTGGGGAAAAACTACCTAGTGAATGGAAAGAATCATTACTGATCCCAGTATTGAAAAAAGGCGATAAGAGAAAGTGTGAAAACTACAGAGGAACAACCTTACTACAAACAAGCTACAAAATACTGTATACTATACTTTTAAATAGATTAAAACCATACAGTGAGAACATACTGGAAGACTATCAAGCAGGTTTTAAGAAAAATAGATCAACCATAGACCAAACATTTTTATCTACTTCAAAGTATAGAAAAGTGCTGGGAATATAAAAAAAAGAAGTACATAACGTCTTCATTGACTTAAAGAAAGCTTATGACAGCATAGATAGGAGCAGCTTATGGATATATAAAGGAAGAAAGTCAGAACCCTTCTATGTCAGAACTGGTTTAAAACAAAGTGATACATTATCTCCATTACTACTCAGCCTAGTACTAGAAAAAGTAATCAGAAAAGTGAAAGAAGAAAGCAGTACAGAAGAACAAGCTAAAATACTAGGATATGCTGATGACATCGACCTAGTAGGGGAAACTATGCAAGAAGCCATCAATACCTGCATATACCTGAGAGATGTGGCACTAAAAGTGGGCTTGATAAGACAGTATATGAAGATATCAAGAGACCAGAGGCAGAATGATCCACATTATATAAATGTTGAAGATATGCATTAGGATAGTAGAAACAAACGAATATCTAGACACGATCTTCAACAGAAGCAACACAGTAAGCGAGGAAACTAAAAGAAGAGTACAGACAGGGAATAAAATATACTTCGCCTTGCAACACCTGGTAAAATCCAAAATCCTGTCCAAAAAAACAATATACAAAACTATAATAAGACCAGCCGTCATGCATGGATCAGAAACGTGGAGTACAACAAAGAAGAATGAACAACAATAGCAAATCTTTGAGAACAAGATCCTAAGA
Organism: Achatina immaculata; assembly: GCA_009760885.1. Classification (NCBI taxonomy): domain Eukaryota; kingdom Metazoa; phylum Mollusca; class Gastropoda; order Stylommatophora; family Achatinidae; genus Lissachatina; species Lissachatina immaculata. The sequence continues at coordinate 33,138,250 of CM019709.1, forward strand.
GGAATCTCTGGGCACACAAAGGATACCAACAGTGGAGAAAGGAAAGCTAGAAATAACACTTTTTTTATAAATAGGAAACAGTGAGTCTTTCGTACGGTAAAGTAAGAGAACACTTTTTTTTTTTGTAGGATCATCATTCATTCATTCATTTGCATGTCCCTTGCGGAACTTTGCCTCCATAACAGCACTCATCTCGGTTGTGAGCAAGATGGGCTGCTGCGGATGCATTCACTTTAGTGGGACGTGAGAGAAAGAAAAATCACAAGAGATTTGGTTTTTGGTGAGCATCATCTTGCTGATGAGAGAACAGCGTGCTAAGTTGTGCGAGTCAGCACGGTTCTTAGTACACTGTTCTCTCGTGGCTAGACGACTGCTCGTCCTACCGGAGTAGTGGTTCGAATCCCAAGTAAATCTCTTGTGATTTTTCCTCATCTCACGTCTCATTAAAGTGCTTTGTCCACGAATATTTCGAGATTTAATCCTACAAAATTGTGTTCTCTTACTTTACTGCACGAAAGCCGCGTTGTTTCCTATTTATAGAAATAGGGTATCCGGTTCTACCGGAAGAACCGAACGAACCGGTTCCTAATTCGTTTCCTGTCCAGCTCTATGACGTAATGAATATCGTCCTCGTGCAAGATGGCTGATAATACTTTGTACGAACTTCTTGGTGTGAACAGAAATGCTACAGATGCGGACATAAAGAAGGTATGGATTCTGAATCAGATAGCAAATGAACAGTAGTTTATTGTTTAGTGGTTATTACGTAGAAATAATGGGGGTTTCCAACAATTTCTGTGAGCGGTTTGCAAGGTTGTGAAATGCGTTATAAATAAACAGCCTTATCGTTATAGTTGGTTTAGTTCTACAGTTGTATTTATATTTTTTTTATTAGAGAAGGGGTTTTGACATCGTATACCAGCTATAATGGATTCTAGATATAAGAACCTCGTCCCCACTGTGGAGCAGTTCAAAGCCGAGATGGAGTTTAGTGCAGCACTGACAACATTACTAAGTTACTAAGCGAAGAGGGAAAGCACTCAAGTTACGGAGAGGTCACAGACTGGCCATTATAAACGTAATATGGTTTGTTGTAACTGTTGCTGAATATGTCAGTCAAATATTGATAGAATTAGACATGAGAAAATCTTCTTGGCAAAGGATGCTCACTAATTTAACGTGCCTCAGACAAGAAGTTTTTTTTTTTAAAATCATCTATCCAGGATCAAGTCATATGGCCCGATTGGCAGTGAAGCAGTGTATAAATGTCATTCATTCATTTGCATGTCCCTTGCGGAATTTTGCCTCCCAAACAGCACTCCTGTAGGCCTGTCAGTTGTGAGCAAGATGGCCTGCTGCTGATGCATCCATTTGCAGATCATCAACGATGTCTTGCAGCCATCTTCACCTTGGTCTTCTTCTCTTTCTTTTTCCCATTATGTACCCTTCCAAGACAGTCTTCTCTAGATTATCATGACGTTTAATGTGTCCAAAATATTGAAGTTTTCTCTCTTTAATCCTCTTTACTAGCCAGCCTTCTTTATTAATAAGTTCTTGTAGAATAGATATGTATAAATGTACAAGAGAGTAATATCAGACATTCTGCTGCATAAGAGAGTAATATCAGACATTCTGCTGCATATATCTATGTGTATATATATCTTTCTTACATCCTTCCCATGCCGTTAAACATCACATAGGGCTTGCACAGCTGTTTGCCAAGTTTTCCTGTTCTCGGCGAGTCTTTCAACTTCATCAATGAATGTTATGCCCACTAAACTGACTTCTCTTAACAATGTCCTCTTTAGAGTTTCACGTGGTTGACCTCTTTTTCTTCGACCTGTTGTGCTCCACTTAATAGCTTGTTTTGATATTCTCTGATTGTTTCTTCTCATCACATGGCCTACATATAACCTTCTTTTTCTGATCACCCATGAGACAGGTTGTTGTTTTCTCATTTGTCTTCTCTCTGCAGTGTTCTTGAATTTGTTCCACTTTGTACTAAGTATTTTCCTTAGGCATTTGTTTTCAAAAGAGTCTAATTTCTTGTCTATTTCTTTAGTTGATTTCCAGCTTTCACATGCATAAATGAGGGTGGATATCACATTTGAATTGAATGGTCTTAAATTGGTTTTTGTGCTTATAACTTTTAAATTCCATATGTTCTCAAGACTTTTTAAAGACAGTGCTGCTTTTGCAATTCTAATTCTAAGTTCTTTCCTGGTGTCACAATCCTGGTCTACATAGCTGCCAAGGTATGCAAATTGGTTTACTTCATCATCTGCTGCTCCTTGTACATATATTTTTCCTTCTTAATATATATCTCTCTCTCACTCTCACATGCACAGAGAGAGAGAGATAGATAGATAGATATTATAAGTGAGTTTGGCAATCAGCAACCCTTATCTGTTGTTTGTGTCAGGGTTGGCAAACCATAGCATTCCAAGACTCCATCCCACCTCTCTCACCTCTTTTGATGTCCCCAGTAACAGGTTTGTCTTGGCTGACGAGGCAGAGTTCCCATAGTAACCGTCACAGTGCAGCCTGCTAAAGAAACATTGCACAGCCCCTTGTTTTAGCTTCATTTAGAGACTGACAAAGCCCAAGCCCACCAGAATCTGCTGCCTGACACAGTGCTATGCCTCAGCATCATTGCTGTAGTGGCTGCTGTAACATGCCTGAAGTTCCTGGCAGACAGAAGAGCAACATTTTAATTAGTGCCTGAAGTTCCTGGCAGACAGGAGAGCAACATTTTAATTAGTGCCTGAAGTTCCTGGCAGACAGGAGAGCAACATTTGAATTAGTGCCTGAAGTTCCTGGCAGACAGAAGAGCAACATTTGAATTAGTGCCTGAAGTTCCTGGCAGACAGGAGAGCAACATTTTAATTAGTGCCTGAAGTTCCTGGCAGACAGGAGAGCAACATTTTAATTAGTGCCTGAAGTTCCTGGCAGACAGAAGAGCAACATTTTAATTAGTGCCTGAAGTTCCTGGCAGACAGAAGAGCAACATTTTAATTAGTGCCTGAAGTTCATGGCTGACAGAAGAGCAACATTTTAATTAGTGCCTGAAGTTCCTGGCAGACAGAAGAGCAACATTTTAATTAGTGCCTGAAGTTCCTGACAGACAGAAGAGCAACATTTTAATTAGTGCCTGAAGTTCCTGGGAGACAGAAGAGCAACATTTTAATTAGTGCCTGAAGTTCCTGGCAGACAGAAGAGCAACATTTTAATTAGTGCCTGAAGTTCCTGGCAGACAGAAGAGCAACATTTTAATTAGTGCCTGAAGTTCCTGGCAGACAGAAGAGCAATATTTTAATTAGTGCCTGAAGTTCCTGGCAGACAGAAGAGCAACATTTTAATTAGTGCCTGAAGTTCCTGGCAGACAGAAGAGCAACATTTTAATTAGTGCCTGAAGTTCCTGGCAGACAGAAGAGCAACATTTTAATTAGTGCCTGAAGTTCCTGGCAGACAGAAGAGCACTAATTAAAATGTTGCTCTTCTGTCTGCCAGGAACTTCAGGCACTAATTAAAATGTTGCTCTTCTGTCTCCCTGGAAATGCAAGCAGAGTTTTCTCATTTACCAGCACATAAAGTGTTGAATCAGATGTAGCATATTCAACTGGAAATGGACTGCCGTGAAGACTATCAAGCAAGTTTTAGGAGAAATAGATCAACCATAGACCAAATATTTTATCTACATCAAAGTGCAGAAAAGTGTTGGGAATATAAAAAAGAAGTATATAACATCTTCACTGGCTTCAAGAAAGCTTATGACAGCAGAGATAGGAGCAGCTTATGGATATATAAAGGAAGAAAGTAATAACCCTTCTATGTCAGAACTGTGCACCTAAGAAGGCAGACTCTTCTCTAGGCTCCACCAGCATAGAAACTGTGACAGGCTTCACCTTGTTAGCCAGGCTGAGCCTGTTACCATGAGCACAATGGGAAGATGGGGACAGGGTCTTGGACAGCTGATTGGTTTTGCCGTACTGACAAACTGACACAGAGTAGCGTGGTCATCTTTGCTTCCACATAATAGATCACTGACATTTTTGTTTGTTTGTTTGTCTGTCTGAGACGACAGTTTTGAAGCATGCATATATCAGGTTTTTGGTTTTTGGCGAGCATCATCTTGCTGAGCTGTTCCTCTAATGGTTGACTGCACCAGCGTTGGATTTGCATAAATGGCCACAGCAGCAGCAAGCAGTGTCTGTGTTGCAAGGTCAGGTTTCCTTGTGCTTGCCTTCCCTCATTTCCTCTGAAAATGCTGCTGTGCACTTGTGCAGTTCCTCTGTGTGTGACTCAATTTTTCACTCGTTCTTCCCAGACATAATACTTCGTAATAATATAATGGTTCGTAATAACACAAAGAAATATAATGGTTCGTAATAACACAAAGAAATATAATGGTTCGTAATAACACAAAGAAATATAATGGTTCGTAGTAACACAAAGAAATATAATGGTTCGTAATAACACAAAGAAATATAATGGTTTGTAATAACACAAAGAAATATAATGGTTCGTAATAACACAAAGAAATATAATGGTTCGTAATAACACAAAGAAATATAATGGTTCGTAATAACACAAAGGTGCTACTTTATGGCCCACGTCAAAACATTGCATGTCTATAGGGGTATGTTGGTTTCTTTAATGTTTTTTTTTTTAATACATAGAAAGATAACACCATATACTATATGTTAAAAGCTGATGTTAGTTATGAACTGTGCCTACCAGTTGTGAGTTACATACAAATTCTATTTATAAACAGGCTTAAGAATGTGACTTGTTTGTAACTTGGGGACTGCCTGTAGCTGTATGTTACAGTTTGGATCTGCCATATGGCCTCTTTTCCTCCATGAATACACATATAAAACCTGGTTAGGAATGTGAGCAGTAAATATTGCACACACTGGAATATGTCAGTAGAAGGACTCGTCATACATGGCAACACAACGTAATATCTTCAGAAAGCATCATTCATGCAGTATAAATTTAAGTGGAAGTTATCTTTGAGTAAAATTCATAAATTCAGATATGTACATACATTAATGGCCCCAGGTCAGAAACACACCATACAAAGCAAGAACAGAATATGCAGGAGAAACACATTCCGGGCAGTGAAACGAGTGTGTTTTTATATTAGTAAATTAACAAAGAATCACATGTTGTTGTTTTCTGTTTTTTTTTTTAAAAATTTGAAGCAGGTATGTGTTATTTATGGGTTTTCCCAAGCCTTACTTTGCTGAACATCTCCTCTTATGGCTGATTCTACCAGCCTCACTTTGCTGAACATCTCCTCTTATGGCTGATTCTACCAGCCTCACTTTGCTGAACATCTCCTCTTATGGCTGATTCTACCAGCCTCACTTTGCTGAACATCTCCTCTTATGGCTGATTCTACCAGCCTCACTTTGCTGAACATCTCTTCTTATGGCTGATACTACCATCCTCACTTTGCTGAACATCTCCTCTTATGGCTGATTCTACCAATGTTGATTTTGCATACTAGACCACGGTAACAGCAAGTAGTGTTTTTTGTCTTCTAATTTGGCCCTCGTTTTTACTTCAGATAATGCTGTCCACCCTGTCTGGAGTCCTTCTTTATGCGGTTTGATCTTTTGTCAGTTTGCGACAGTCCTTGTTGCTCATTGTAAACCAAAATCTCCCATGGATGATTTATAAATGTCTTTGTATCTGTATAACCCTCATGTAATGTGTTACTCTCACTTCATTCACTGAGAACTGTGTGATGCAGTTTGGTGTGCCTCACTTTGCAGGCACATTTTGTCCACTGTTTAAGGAATTTTCCTTAAACCTAGGGTGTCAGGTCCTCATTTTTGCAGCCTGGTCCATGTGATGATCAGAAGTAAGTACTGTCCAAATGAATGAATTCATGTATAAGACAAATAGATCCAGAAAAGGAATGTTTAAAAAGTGGTGGAGAATGCCTCTTTATAAATATGGCTGTGGAATGACAATCCACATTTTTCTAATATTCTCTGGGCATAAACAGGAGCATTTCTGAAAGCTCAGATCATTCAGAAAGGGCAGACAGTTAAGACTTGAGATGATAAATGTTCTTCCCTCAGTTGTAGATCACTGCCGGAAACATTCTGAGAACAAGAGAAATTAGCAAATCCTGCAGGAAATCATATCAAAGCTTCTTTCATTTAAGAATCTTCTTACAGAAGATACCCTTCCATTGTGGAGTTGCAAAATCTGGAATGATCTTGAGAGTGGAATGGCCGAGCCACAAGATACTGTAATTTTCTCAGGTTTCCAGAACAACTACAAAAGGCCGAACAACTACAAAAGGCAGAACAACTACAAAAGGCTGATCAACTACAAAAGGCAGAACAAGTACAAAAGGCTGAACAACTACAAAAGGCAGAACAAGTACAAAAGGCTGAACAACTACAAAAGGCAGAACAACTACAAAAGGCTGAACAACTACAAAAGGCAGAACAACTACAAAAGGAAAGTCAAGTTCTTTTGTATGGCATCAGTTGTCAAACAGCAGCAGGAAGATCTACTACCACCACCTCTATGGAGTTGCAGGACATGAACATGCTGATGTATTTTTTCTAAAGAAGGAAGAACACTATTATACAAAATCACTACAGACAAACAGTAGATGAAGAGACTGAATGCAAGCAGTGAATCTGATTTAATGCATCAGTTAGGAAGTCATCAGCAGAATGTCCCATTTCAAATTAGACCTATTCACTGCAAAGTACAGAGTAATCTCATCTGACTTTAGGTATCCCACACAGGTAATAGTTTTGCATGAAAGATTATAGACTTTAGAACGTGTGCTGCAGGAATGTTCAACATATGCAGACCTATACATTTTGGACCTGGCTACATAGATTGGGCCTAAAGTACAAGAAATAGACTGTCATTTAAAAAAAAAAAATCTGGACTTTGGCTCCAGGTTTAACATGACCTGGTACTTGACCACCAAAGAGCAAAGATGACTTTGTTTGACAGGCAGGAGCCAGTAGTGGGGTCATGAACATATGGTTTTTCAGAAGAGAAGACAGGTCATTGTCAGCAAACCCAGTGGTTCCCAAGCTGTGGTGGTATGGCACATAGTCATAAGTCTGCAGCTAAGTGCTATCTTTTGTATAAAAATAATGAAGGGTGTATCACACAAAATATGACATATAAGATGATGGTTTACTACTTATATTTGTAGCTGGAAAAATGGTCCTGAGATATCATAATGTTGAGATCTACTGCCTGTTATCACACCCACTCACTGAAGTACCATATAGGATGTTTGTAGCATCATGATTTAGTCTGATTGTTCTGTCACTGTTAACTTGTGACATGTAAAGACTTTGTGCTCATCTCCCAGGCTTACAGGAAGCTAGCAAAAGAGTACCACCCAGACAAAAACCCAGAAGCAGGTGAAAAGGTAAGATCTATGTTCAGTATTTTCTTTAAGCATTCATTCCATTATACATCTGAATGCTTTGCCTATACAACCTTTGAGAATTGTTTGTCATTTATTGCCAGTTTTTCCATATTTGACCAGGGCTGTGGGGTCATACATAGCATGGTTGTAGGAAACACCTGGTTTAAACATTCCCCCCCCCCCAAGACTGGCAACGTGGTGCAGCGCATACAAAAAGACTTTTAACCAGATAGACTATGTATTAATTAACAAACGATTCCGGAATGCGTTACTGACAACAAAAACCATGGCAGGAGCCGACTGCAATAGTGACCATGACCCACTCTGGAAAAATTAGAATAAAGCTAAAGAAAGCATGCAGAAAACTAAGAAATATCAAACTGAATACAAAACTCCTTAAAAATGACCAAGAACTGTGAGAACAATACAAAGTTATTATACCAAATAGGTACAATGCAATAGCAAAGATAAATAGTATAGATGAACAATGGGCAATGTTAAGAGATAATACCACCGAAAAAAGAAGCCCCTAAAAATAAATTGATGACAGATGACATCTTCGAACTGATGGACAAGAGGAGGAGGAGTAAAAATAACCAAGAAAAATATCATCATCATCATCATGTCCTGTGCCGACTGGCGTTGGCTATTATGCTTCTCCAGAGTACACTATCCTTCATGCATGTCATCAGTTCATTTGGTGATCTCCTCTCACACCATCCCGTCAGACTGTCCAGTATCATTTCTCTTGGTCTTCTTCTTTCTATTTTTCCTGTTGTTATAATATTTTCAATGCCCCCTCTTCTCATTGCATGTCCTATGAAAGTACATTGTCTCTCTCTTATCTTTTTCACAAGGTTTTTGTCTCTCCAGCTCTTCTCATACATTCTTCATTAGTTATTTTTGCTGTCCAGGGGATTCACAGCATTCTTCTAATAAACCACATTTCTGCTGCTTCCAATGATTTTTGTGCAGACTTGCCTATTGTCCATGATTCACTTCCATATAGCAAGATAGGTTCAATATAGCATTTTAGGACTCGTTTTCTAATATTCATTGATAAGGATGTGTTAGCTAATATGTTTCTCATCTCGCATTTCCCTTCTGAAGTTATTACTGCTACAAGGTATTTGAATTTCTGCACCTGCTTTAGAATAGTTCCGTTTAATTTAATACTGCATGCTGGTGGATTCTGTTTCTTAGGATATAACCATAGTCTCTGTCTTTTTGATGTTCAAAGTAAGGCCTTTCTGTTCACTTTCTTTGGTGACTTTATCCAAGAGATTTTGCAGGTCTTGTTGGTTCTCAGCTATCAGTACTGTGTCGTCAGCATACCGAAGGTTGTTAATATTGTATCCTCCAATTTTTATGCCTGGTTCTGTGATGATTGTTCTTAGAATATTCTCGCTATACAGAGAAAAAAGGTCTGGAGATAGTACACATCCTTGTCGCACCCCTTGTTTTATAGGTTGATATTTTCCAGTTCTGTTTTCAACTCGAACTGCTGCTTCTTGCTGCCAGTATAGATGTTTTACAATCCTCAGGTCTTTGCCATCTATATTGATGTCTTCAAGCATTTTAATAATTTCATTATGTTTCACCTTGTCAAATGCCTTGGTGTAATCAATGAAGCATAAGTAGAGATCTTTCTGTACTTCTAAAGCTCTTTCTGTTAGTGTTCGTAAAGCATAAATGGCATTGTATCTTCCCTTTCCTTCAACAAATCCAAACTGTTCATCTACTATTTCCATTTTTATCTTTTTCCTTGTTCTTCTCATAATTATTCTCAGAAGTAGCTTCGTTATGTGACATGAGAGGCTGATAGTCCGGTGGTCATCACATTCCTTTGCACCTGGTTTCTTTGGTAGTGCTATAAACGTGGATTTAATCAGGGTCACATGGAATATAACCACTGTTGCAAATGTCATTCAGTAACTTGGTTATTATTTAAGAAAAATATAGCAAGATAAATAAAGAAATAAGACACAAATGCAGAGAAGCAAATGAAGTGTGGTTAAATGAACAGTGCAGACTCTCATAATAAAGACGGCGAAAACATGTACAAACGAATTAATGAACTCACAGGCAGGAAAACAAAATATACCACAGGATGCCTGAAATCAAAAGAAGGTAAAATGTTAATGGGAAAAGTAGACATTGTGGACGGACAGAGTACATCGTTGAACTATATGGAGGAGAAAGACCTGAATTAATACCAGATACTGAAAACTGTGATGGACCACCAATACTTGAAGATGAAATCATAGATGCCATCAAACGCATGAAGAAAGGAAAAGCGACTGGGCTTGATAATATAACAATAGAAGAAATAGAGGAGATAGGAGTAAAAATAATAACCAAGTTACTCGATGACATTTACAACAGTGGTTATATGCCCAGTGACTTGGTTAAATCCACCTTTATAGCACTACCAAAGAAACCAGGTGCAAAGGAATGTGATGACCACCGGACTATCAGCCTCTTATGTCATATAACGAAGCTACTTCAGAGAATAATTATGAGAAGAACAAAGAAAAAGATAAAAATGGAAATAGCAGATGAACAGTTTGGATTTGCTGAAGGAAAGGGAACACACAATGCCATTTATGCTTTACGGACACTAACAGAAAGAGCTGTAGAAATACAGAATGATCTCTACTTATGCTTCATTGATTACACCAAGGCATTTGACAAGGTGAAATATGATGAAATTATTAAAATGCTTGAAGACATCAATATAGATGGCAAAGACCTGAGGAATATAAAACATCTATACTTTCAGCAAGAAGCAGCAATTCGAATTGTAAATATAACTGGTAAATATCAACCTATAAAACAAGGGGTGTGACAAGGATGTGTACTATCTCCAGACCTTTTTTCTCTGTACAGCGAGAATATTCAAAGAATGATCATCACAGAACCAGGCATAAAAATTGGAGGATACAATATTAACAACCTTCGATATGTTGACGACACAGTACTGATAGCTGAGAACCAACAAGACCTGCAAAATCTCTTGGATAAAGTCACCAAAGAAAGTGAACAGAAAGGCCTTACTTTGAACATCAAAAAAGACAGAGACTATGGTTATATCTAAGAAACAGAATCCACCAACATGCAGTATAAAATTAAATGGAACTATTCTAAAGCAGGTGCAGAAATTCAAATACCTTGGAACTTCAGATGGGAAGAACAGAATAGGCCAAGCTAAGACTGCATTTCAGAGAATGAGAAACATATTATGCAACACATCCTTATTAATGTATGTTAGAAAAAGAGTCCTAAAATGCTACATTGAACCTATCTTGTCATATGGAAGTGAATCATGGACAATAGGCAAGTCTGCACAAAAATCATTGGAAGCAGCAGAAATGTGGTTTATTAGAAGAATGTTGCGAATCCCCTGAACAACAAAAATAACTGATGAAAAATGTATGAGAAGAGCTGGAGAGACAAAAAATCTTATAAAAAAATAAAGACAGAGGCAATGTACTTTCATAGGACATGCAATGAGAAGGGGGGGCATTGAAAATATTATAACAGGGGGCATTCAAAATATTATAACAGGAAAAATAGAAGAAAGAATATCAAGGGAAAGACCAAGAGAAATGATACTGGACAGTCTGACGGGATGGTGTGAGAGGAGATCACCAAGTGAGCTGATGGCCTGCATGATGGATCGTGTACTCTGAAGAAGCATAATAGCCAACGCCAGTCGGCATGGCACCTGATGATGATGATGATGGGTCAAACAGTTGTGAGTGGAGAATGAACCTACATGAGTTGGAGTTGAACAGTGGCCTCTTAAAACACTGATATAAGAACAAATGGAAAAAAGAACATCCACTTCATCAGAGAAGACTAAGACAAGATCTTTATACTTGAAACAGCTACAAACAAATTGAGGCACCACATGTTCAGAAGCCTCAGGTAGGCACAACTAATGAATGTACCTGTGATATTGACAGAATGACAGCCCAGCACCTGTTACATGAGCTGTCCTTCATTTGAAGAACTGATATGGCATTTTTGGCTGTCATCTGTACCAGTCCATGACAAGCAGTACGGTGATCATGACATTCTAAGACAAATGCCAGTGTTCTTCAGAGATGTCCAAATTGATGTCTGAAAGTGTTTGAAGAGAAAGAAAATCTGGAAAAAATTTTTGGGTGGAGTTGGTTTCAGAGTGTATCAGAATGGATCATTTATGGAGTTGATGTCAGATTGTATAAGAATTTGTCATTTATGAAGAAGTTGGTTTCAGAATGTATAAGATGTGTCATTTATGAAAGAGTTGGAGTCCTGAATTGGACATGTTGAATGTTCGTCGTACCAGCTTCACAGCCTTAGTTTCAGTACATCTATGGCAAATTTAGTTGTTGAGTGACAATTTTAGTTTACATTCCATAAAGCTTGGCTATTGTTTCATGTCATTCAGCACTCAGCAGTCATCTTTTTGTCTAGCCCTACGTAAGTTTGAATGGTCGGTATGGGCACAAGAGTATCTTTGTGCAAAATATGAGAAAACTTCCTGCTTTAGAATGCTGTCGCTTGGTGTTTAGTGTCTCATATATTATTATTGACTGAATTTCATCAAGCACTGCAGTTTACCTCCAGATTTTTTTTTAATGTACTTTCTCATTTAGGATACATGAGTGGTGAAGTGCTTAGTGCACTATCACCTGAGTGGTGAGGTGCTTAGTGCGCTATCACCTGAGTGGTGAGGTGCTTAGTGCACTATCACCTGAGTGGTGAGGTGCTTAGTGCGCTATCACCTGAGTGGTGAGGTGCTTAGTGCACTATCACCTGAGTGGTGAAGTGCTCTGTCACCTGAGTGGTGAAGTGCTCTGTCACCTGAGTGGTGAAGTGCTCTGTCACCTGAGTGGTGAGGTGCTTAGTGCACTATCACCTGAGTGGTGAGGTGCTTAGTGTGCTATCACCTGAGTGGTGAAGTGCTTAGTGCACTATCACCTGAGTGGTGAGGTGCTTAGTGCGCTATCACCTGAGTGGTGAAGTGCTTAGTGCACTATCACCTGAGTGGTGAAGTGCTCTGTCACCTGAGTGGTGAAGTGCTCTATCACCTGAGTGGTGAGGTGCTTAGTGCACTATCACCTGAGTGGTGAGGTGCTTAGTGTGCTATCACCTGAGTGGTGAAGTGCTCTATCACCTGAGTGGTGAGGTGCTTAGTGCACTATCACCTGAGTGGTGAAGTGCTCTATCACCTGAGTGGTGAGGTGCTTAGTGCACTATCACCTGGGTGGTGAAGTGCTCTGTCACCTGAGTGGTGAAGTGCTTAGTGCACTATCACCTGAGTGGTGAGGTGCTTAGTGCGCTATCACCTGAGTGGTGAAGTGCTTAGTGCACTATCACCTGAGTGGTGAGGTGCCTAGTGCGCTATCACATGAGTGGTGAGGTGCTTAGTGCACTATCACCTGAGTGGTGAGGTGCTTAGTGCGCTATCACCTGAGTGGTGAGGTGCTTAGTGCACTATCACCTGAGTGGTGAAGTGCTCTGTCACCTGAGTGGTGAAGTGCTTAGTGCACTATCACCTGAGTGGTGAAGTGCTTATTGTATTATTATGTGAGTGATGAAGTGCTTAGTGCACTGTCTCTCAAGGTGGAGGTCAGTGCTTTGAACCCAGTAAGAGACACTCTAGTGACTCAGCATTATAAGTGTGTCCCTGGCCTCTTCAGGAACTATGGAAGGAAAGGTAGACATGTGTGATGTTGACTGACCACATCACCTTGTCATTAACACTGTATCTTCTAAGTGCATCCATGCACAATAGGGCTACCTTTACCATACCTTTTTGACTTTCTTATTTGTGCTAGATTCAGTTCTTTGTAACTCATGTCCAACTTTTCACATTCCTATGCTGACCCAAAATTTTTAGGGCTCTCCTAACTTTATCCCCACACTTTATGTGCACATCTTGGGGCTCTCCTACTAACTTTATCCTCACACTTTGTGTGCACATCTCAGGGCTCTCCTACTGATTTTATCCCCACACTTTGGGTGCACATCTCGGGGCTCTCTTACTGACTCTATCCCAACACTTGTGTGCACATAGACTTTGATATTTCCAACTGTCGTTTACTGTATCCGATAAATAAAAGAGCTTAATTTAGCCAATGAAAGTATTGTCTGCAGTCTGATCTGTTGTTTTTATCTTTCAGTTCAAAGAGATCAGCTTTGCCTATGAAGTGCTGTCCAACCCAGAAAAGAGAGAGTTATACGACAGACATGGCATTGATGCAATCAAGGAAGGAGGTGCTGGCCCAGGTAATTTGGTTATAGACGATGCAAGTGCATTAAGCTGGAGTTACAGAATGAAAGCTGGAATGTAGCTTGTTATCTTTTCTTTCTGTTCTGTTCTGTTCATCTGTGTCATATTTTATGATTGTGAAACCAGGAAACTTTTGGGCAGTGTTTCCCAACATAGAGCATATGCCCCACAAGGGGTTAAAGGTAAAATCCCTGTTTCCATGCCATTAAGGCATATTGGGAAATACAGTGTTAGGCCCATATTTTCCATGACCTTCGGCACATGAAAGTCTGATGTGGTCAGTATCACGCCTGGCCGCTTTACCTTCCCAGATTTCTCTGGTACCCATTTTTAGAGGTTGGGTGAACCCCGGGGTGTGTACCAGAAAAAAATCCCACTGCTGGAACTGAACCCAGTATCACCTGATTAGTAAACCGAGTGCCTAACCACTCAGCTAACCAGGCCGCCCCCACAAGGGGGTAGGTAGGATATATATTTTTTCAGAATTTGGTTGACTTTTATGCTGTAGGAGGGAAAGGGATCACAATCTTTGAGGCATTAAGGTGGGGCACATTAAAAAAAAAAAAAAAATTTGAGAAACACCGCTTTAGGGGTTAAACAAAAATGTCACACACAGGCTTAGCCTGGTAGCAATACCAGTGCTGTTATATTTCAACTTCTGCCTTCATCAGTTAACAGCAGTAAAAAACAGAAGAAAGGAGAAAACGTCTTGAAAGTGGATAAAAGAACATTTGTTTAAATGTAAAGAATGGCAATAATACATGTGAGGAGCATAAAACAGGATTGCATTTTTCAAGATCGGATTTGCAGCTCCATAGAACTGTGAAGTTGGTGTGTCAAGCCGTTGATTCCAAGAGAACTGTGAGGTTGGTACGTCAAACCTTTGACTCCAAGAGAACTTTGGAGTTGGTACGTCAAGCCTTTGACCCCAACAGAACTATGAGGTTGGTATGCAAACCTTTGACCCCAATGGAACTGTGATGTTGGTATACCAAACCTTTGATTCCAACAGAACTGTGGTTTCCAGTTCACCTTTGACTCTAACAGAACTGTGAAGTTGAGATGTTAAACCTTTGACTCCAACAGAACTGTGAAGTTGGTATGTCAAACCTTTGATTACAACAGAACTGTGAAGTTGGTATGTCAAACCTTTGATTCCAACAGAACTGTGAAGTTGATATGTCAAACCTTTGACTCCAGGAGAACTGTGAAGAAAAAAAATCCTGAAGAGCTCTCAGAATATCTTGGAAGAATAAAAGGAGAGACAAAAATCATCATAGATTAACTCAGTATGAATGATGGCTGACTCCTCAACTTCATCAAGGAAATGAAGCAGAACTCTTTTTGGTCATTTGAACAACCTTATTGTCAATAGTGAGCACTACTGCTTTGGTCTTCCAGAAACTGCAAGCACATGTTCTTTGCAGCCAGCGTGATGAAGATGTTGAGGTGCTGCTGTGTGTTGGCTTTGGAGTGAGTTACAGAGCTTTTTTTTTTTTCAGTCTCATAGTAGAGGTAAAAAGCAGGAGGTTTACAGTGCTTCTTTAGCACACTCCACCACCATGGGAACTATGGTGATTTCTGCCTCATTGGTCAAGATAGGCCTGTTACTGGGGGTACCGACAGAGATGTAGGCCAGTGTTTTGGTCAGCCTAGATTTGCCAACCATGATGCTAGTGTGTCAGTTGTGAGTCGTTGATTTCTAGATCAGACAGCGTCTTCCCCCCCGAGTGAGCAATAATGAAGGATATGTTGATAAATATGATTATAAAACATGATGAATATGATTATAAAATTTGTACCCTGAAGAAGACCTTTTTTGTTGAAATGTTTTTTTTTTTTTTTGCTGCTTTCACAAAGCTTCCAAATCTCAAACTGTAGTGTAGCATGTCTGAGGAATTTTTAAAATAGACAACTAATTCTGATGTTATTTCCGTTTCAGGCGGTGGCTTTGGGAGTGGCATGTTTGAAGATCTTTTTGGTGGGTTTTTTGGTGGTTTCCCAGGCATGGATCGCACGGGAGGCAGCAGACGGAGAAGAGGAGAAGACACACTTCATCCATTGAGGTTAACTTTCTTATTTGTTTAGTGTTTGTTTCTTCCACTGTTTTGTGTTTGTTTGTGTTTGTTTCTTCCACTGTTTAGTGTTTGTTTCTTCCACTGTTTAGTGTTTGTTTCTTCCACTGTTTAGTGTTTGTTTCTTCCACTGTTTAGTGTTTGTTTCTTCCACTGTTTAGTGTTTGTTTCTTCCACTGTTTATTGGTTACTTGCTTCTTTCTTTTTTTTTTTTCCCCTTTGCTGTTTATTCGTTACTTTTTTCATGCTTTTTTTTTCTTTTCTTTGCTGTTTATTGGTTAGTCCAGTGAATGAAAGTTTTACCAATATACTCTCTGTCACGGTCAACAGAAAGTTATATCGGTATACCTTTTGTCACAGTCAGCAAAAAGTTACATCAGTTTATCCTTTGTCACAGTCCAAAATTAGTTACAATGTAGATATACAGGAAAATTATAGTAACTACCTGGCAATTCAGCCAGAGCAGAAATTGTAATATACACCATCTGCAGTGGCAATCATAACAGGCACCCTGCACAACTCTAAACAGAACATACAACCTGTGTAGCCCTAGCTGTGAAAGAGAGCCACACATAGCTCTGGCTGTGAAAGAGAGCCACACATAGCCCTAGCTGTGAAAGAGAGCCACACATAGCCCTAGCTGTGAAAGAGAGCCACACATAGCCCTAGCTGTGAAAGAGAGCCACACATAGCCCTAGCTGTGAAAGAGAGCCACTCATAGCTCTGGCTGTGAAAGAGAGCCATGCATAGCTCTGGCCATGACAAAAACCTGCATGATTCCAGGCATGCTCCACAGAACAGTAGACCCAGAATAGAATAGCAGCACTAAATCTTTACATAGGGACAAAGGAAAACAAAAATGTGGCAAGGAAATCAGGCAACAACTGCCTGTGTTGGCTAGAATGCTGTGTAATCAACATAGAGAGCTTAGATGTTTCCCATGATTCTTTTTCTCTTTTCTTGGTTCTATACATTTCCATAAAGTACTTTGCACCTTTTTTTTTTCTATCCATTTCCATAAAGTACTTTGCACCTTTTTTTTTTTTTTGTTCTATCCATTTCCATAAAGTACTTTGCACCATTTTTTGTTCTATCCATTTCCATAAACTACTTTGGCACCTATTTTTTTTGGTTCTATTCATTTCCATAAAGTACTTGGGCACATTTTTTTTTTTTAGAAAGTAATGGTGTTCAGCCGTGGAGAAGGCCAAGAAAAAAAAAAAGTCATGAATATTCTAATGTGATTATACAGAAAAAAAAGGTATCAACTTAACTGATAGAAAATACCAGGGATTGACATCTATGGCATGACCTTGAACATCTGCTAACATGGGACCTAAATATCATAGACTCCATGGAAATTTTAGTGAAATTTTCAGTGTTAATTTTTTTTTTTTTAATGGGTGGTTTGATTTCTTCTTTAGGAAAAACCGGTTCAGATCATGATAAGGCCTAGGGTTTTTTCTCTCTTTTTTTTTTTTTCTGTTTTCAGAAATTAAAATGCTGAGCCCGTACATTATACGGTGACTGCACTAAGCAGGTGGCCATAATCCCTCAATCTTAGATTATAATCTGATAATTACCAACAGCCAATACTCCTACAACATTAGTGAAACTTGTAAATGCATTGTGTAGGAGAGCTTTTTTTAATTGTATTATTATTATTTTTTTTTTTATTTGCAGGGTATCTTTAGAAGATCTTTACAATGGGAAAACTGCCAAACTACAACTTAGTAAAACTGTCATTTGTAAAAAATGCAATGGGTGAGTGATCTACTGTGCAGGTCTTGTTAGTTTATTGTTAGCTAGGGAAAGGGAAACTTGTGGCATGTTGGATGTTGCATTGGTGACGGTGAGAGATTGTTGAGTGGTTTTTGTTGCAGTGGTGATGGTGGGGAGACTGTTGAGTGGTTTTTGTTGCAGTGGTGATGGTGGAGAGACTGTTGTGGTTTTTGTTGCAGTGTGATGGTGGGAGACTGTTGAGTGGTTTTTGTTTCAGTGGTGATGGTGGGAGACTGTTGAGTGGTTTTTGTTGCATTGGTGATTGTGGGAGACTTGAGTGGTTTTTTGTTTCAGTGGTGATGGTGGGAGACTGTTGAGTGGTTTTTGTTTCAGTGGTGATGGTGGGAGACTGTTGAGTGGTGCAGTGGTGATGGTGGGAGACTGTTGAGTGGTTTTTGTTGAGTGTTGTCATCACAGACACAGTTCTACCAGTTCAGCCCAGTGATTGTGCTAGGACAGCTGTGCCTGTCTTTCATCTGTCATGAAGTACTTTCTGAAATACCAGTTGTGTCAATACAACAATCAGTACTTTATACCATTTTTAAAAAAAAAATTTTTAATGTAGAATTAAACACACTTTACAAACATCAGTGGAAATTAAATGTTTGTGTGAAATTGTTTTCTTATTTTATCTGGGGCAAAATTTAATATTTACAGAATGATCACATGCTGAACCAAAGTCAAAATTTGATGATCATCTCTCGTTCTAATTTAGCATCATCAGTCAGGTGGCCAAGTTATCCTCCAACTGATTTTGTTGATTGTTTTTTACTAGGTTTTTGGTTTTTTTACTAGGTTTTTGATAATATAAACTGGTCATAGTAACCCACCACCTCCAAAAGATTTGGTTTTTCTCTTTTTTAATCTTTAATTTACCGGTAATTGCCTGGTTTATGTGATCACTGGTTCAGTCTACTCGTGCATTCAGCTCATGTAACTTTTGTTTTTATTGTTTGTTTTTGTTTTTGTTTGTTTGTTAATGTCTGCTGACCTTGTAGTCTGTTGGAGTGATACAGGGAGAATTTTTATGCCAGCGTGTTTTCTGTTAATGCATTTAGAGCCATGTGAGCAATTTATTTTAGTGTGCCTCACCTTGGAGGCAGAAATCTTTCATTATCAGAGACCAAGCATCCAGTTCTATATCAAGGAGATCATGATACCTACAAGTGAACTATGGGCAACTGCATGGTGAAGTGGTTAATACACTTGTTTTATGACAAAAGTTAGTGGTTTGAATCCAGCTAGTCACCAAGCTGTAGAAATGGGTGCCTAGCTTTTTTTTTGTGGGGTCGGGGGTGGTCAGGTGTGATGCTGACTACGTGAGTTCCTGTTGTGCCGACAGGCCAGAGTGGGTTAACAAAAAATGTTACTTTGGTAATTAATTTATTGTGTTTGACGGATGAAACTAGAAGATATTGTTTTTTTTGGTGAATGAGATAAAGCAGTTTTAAATCATGGACGTTATACATAAACATACATGAGACTTTTTTTCTGTGTTATCCGCAGTGTGGGTGGGAAAACTGGTGCCAATCAGCGGTGCAAAAAATGCAATGGGCGGGGTGTGCAAGTACAGCTGCGACAACTGGGACCAGGCATGGTGCAACAGCTGCAGAGTATATGTACAGAATGCCACGGAGAAGGTACTTTGCTAGTTTTATGTGTACTGTGTACATGTGTTAAATGTACACATTTTGGTTGTACAGAAGCCACAAGCAAAACCATAAGAAAAAAATATTTCTTTGGGTATATCTTCAGAGGGGCGGTCTGGTTAGCTGAGTGGTTAGGTGCTCTGTTTACTAATCCGGTGGTACCGGTTTCAGTCCCAGCAGTGGGATTTTTATCTGGTACACACCAGAAAGGCCCCGGGGTTCATCCAGTCTCTAAAATGGGTACCAGAAAAATCTGGGAAGGCAAAGCAGCCAGACATGATACTGACCACATCACACTTTCATGTGCCGAAGGTCATGGAAAATACGGGCCCAACACCGTATTCTCCAATATGCCTTAATGGCATGGAACAGGAATTTTACCTATATCTTCAGAGGACACAAGTTAGAAACCCGATAATCACCGGAAAATTCAAAGGAAAAAGGACGATGAATCCCAAAGAAAAAAAAATATCTAAATGTGTTGAAAAGTTGCACAGGAAAAATAAATGCAAACAAATTGATTCGGTGCTAAGGACCACACAGAATGTAGAATCATAACCTCAGGCCTGATTGGCACAGTACGTATTGTAATAATGGATGAAACAGATGGACGTAGCATAGTTTTGTCTTTGATAAATTTTTTTAAAAAACTTGACAAGCCAACACGGAGCACAGAGAGTTGAAGATAAAGTGGTTTTGCCAAGGTAATGGCAATGACCTTCACCAAACTCCAGTAGGGTTAGCAAACTCTGTGGAAGGAGAACACATGTACTCCTTAATGCCATATAGCATCTTCTACTATTTATGTTTGCCCTAAATCTGGGTTTGAAAATAACCTAAAGCACATATACGTTTTATTTCCTGTATTACTGATGTTAAAAAGAGGCTGATCATGGGAAACTCAAAAGAGGACGTTGTTAAGAGAGGCCAAATTAACAGGCATAAAATCCCTTGATGGGGTTGAAAAGCTCGCTGAAAACAGGGAAAATTGCTGAACTTCCTTGCGAGCTGTATGTGACATTTAACGGCACGGGAAGGATATAAGATTACTTATGTTGCAAATAACAATCATTCTTTAGCATTTCTCTTTGTACATTTGCTGCAACATTGCTCATATTTCTAACTTCATAGACTAGTTGAAAATACAAGTCACATGTGGCTTGCTTGGCATGACCTAGGGTTATGTTTTTTTTTTGGAGAACTAATTATTGTGGGGATGTTGACCAGTGTTAGATGTCTGTAATGAACCAGACAAAAATCCCAAGACCACACAAAAAAATTTATAGTAAACATATCAGCCATGTTTTATGTAGTAAGGTAAAATTTGAATCTGCAAAGCTTATAAACAAAACCAGATACATTCAGGGTTTTTTGTTTTTAAATTTTAAACAGCTTGTGTAGTATTTCAACATTGCCAGCCACAGAGGTCAGCCTTACTACCAGGTGACAGGCATGAAACAATGTCATTCTGACACTCTTTTCTGCCCATCTTTATCTTGGCTCAACAACCATCGTACCCCTCTCTCACCTTTCTCCCCTTCCTCCATCCCTACTTTACTGCTGACCAATCAGATTGATGTGGCAGTGTACAGTTCCTCATTTAAGCATTTACAGTGTTTAACAACCACATCTCCTGAACACAGATTTCACGAGATTAATAGCTGCCCCTTTCATCTTCCAATTTCCCCCCCCCCCCCCTTTCTTATTACACCTTTTCCAGATATTACAATCGTGTGCTCAGTTAATGAAGAAAACTCTTCCTATCTTCCTAATTAAGCTTTTCAGTCATCAGAGTTAAAAAGTGGATGTTTGTATTGAAACTTCCAGCATCAGAGAGCGTTAGTGTGATGTTAATGTATAAAGGCCTCTAGCATGAGGAAAGAAACTGATGTTCATGTTTAAAGTTCTGTATTATCAGAGAAAGAAATGGATGTTTTATGTTTAAAGTTCTGTAGTATCAGAGAAAGAAATGGATGTTTATGTCTAAAGTTCTGTATTATCAGAGAAAGAAATAGATGTTTATGTTTAAAGTTCTGTATTATCAGAGAAAGAAATGGATGTTTATGTTTAAAGTTCTGTATTATCAGAGAAAGAAATGGATGTTTATGTTCAAAGTTCTCTAGTATCAGAGGAAGGAATAGGAAATGGAAGCTCTTGTTTGTACTCCGTAGGTGAAGTGATTAAAGAGAAGGACAGGTGTGCAGAATGCAAGGGCAAAAAGGTATGCAATGAGACAAAGATACTTGAAGTTCATGTGGACAAAGGAATGAGAGATGGACAGAAGATTCCCTTCAGAGGGGAGGGAGATCAGCAGGTAAGGTACTGCAGATGGTGGTACCTGTGTGTACGATACCTTTTGGTGAAGATGCATATTTTCGGTTGAAGCCTGTTTATGAAAGATACTTTTATTTTGTAGCTGTGCTACGTTCAGGTCCTGGCAGTGTTTGTTTAGTTGTTGTTTTGGCACACACGAAAAAGGCCTCGGGGTCCATGCAGCGGAGAAATCTGGGAAGGTAAATGTGGCCAGATGTGATACTCACCACATCCACACTTTTATGTGCTGAAGGTGTTTGGGGGGGGGGGGAATGGCCCAGCATCATTTCCCCATTTTACGTTAATGACACATAAATGGGAATTTTATCTTTTACCTGTAATAAAAAAGATATCTGTTAAAATAGAAGCATTGATTGTAGTATGCATTAACATCCTTAGTGCTGTGTTCCTGATGAAAAAGCAGAATGTGTTGAAAACATTGCTTAGATGCCGCGGTGGCCCCGCCTTCTCATTAATATTAATTAAGGAGTTTAACTTCGCTTCATTCACTACATAGCAGCTTGGTACTACCATAAATGTTACTGTGTGTGGGTTCAAAACCATGTTAGCCCATACATTGTGTGGGGCTAATGATATTAGCATGGAAACCTGGCTAGTGTAACATATGGGGGGGTTAGCACTAGAGAGGTTAATAAATATGTGTGTATTTATTTTTCATTATGATAAATATTGATAAAAATGTCAGTGTGATGCCAACTCTTATAAAGATATGTTCAATGTATTATTATTATTGTGATGTGCTGTGCTGGATGGTGTTGGTGATTGTGATTCTCCATCTTGTGTGGTCTTTGATGGTTTTGATTTAGTTCAGATGTTTTTCTTTTTTTTTTTCTAAGGCACCTGGTCAGTCCACTGAGATATTTTCCTCTTGGCTTTCCTTTTATCCTTTTTCCCTCAAATTTTCCAGTCATTATTAAGTCTTCTAACTTTCGTCTTCTCATGGTATACCCAAGTTCTCTAACTTCTGTCTTCTCATGGCATGTCTAAGTTCTCTAACTTCTGTCTTCTCATGAATGTCCAATTTCTCCAACTTCTGTCTTCTCATGGCATGTCTAAATTCTCCAACTTCTGTCTTCTCATGGCATGTCTAAATTCTCCAACTTCTGTCTTCTCATGGCATGTCTAAATTCTCCAACTTCTGTCTTCTCATGGCATGTTTAACTTCAGTCTTCTCATGGCATGTTTAACTTCTGTCTTCTCATGGCATGTCTAAATCCTCTAACTTCTGTCTTCTCATGGCACGTCTAAGTTCTCCAACTTCTGTCTTCTCATGGCATGTCTGAGTTCTGTCTTCTCATGGCATGTCTAAGTTCTCCATCTTCTGTCTTCTCATGGCATGTCTGAGTTCTGTCTTCTCATGGCATGTCTAAGTTCTCCAACTTCTGTCTTCTCATGGCATGTCTGAGTTCTGTCTTCTCATGGCATGTCTAAGTTCTCCAAATTCTGTCTTCTCATGGCATGCCTGAGTTCTTTAACTTCTGTCTTCTCATGACATGTCCAAGAAACTCTTTTTTCTTATCATTTTAACTAGTTTTCATTGTTCTGAAACATCTTTGAGGAGCTCTTTGTTTTCCTGTGCGTCCAGAGTGTTTCTTGATCTTTCAGTAAAACAATGTTGCTCCCAGTTTCTTTGTCAATGTTAAGCGTGTAAAATCATTTTGAAAGTAAGTGCTTTTACACTAGTTTATCTAAAATCTGTAGAGTTGGAGCCAGAAGCTGTCTTAGCTGAATACAGACAAGTATCATTTATTAAGAAGATGGGCGTGAGCAGACTGAAGAGTCAAGATTTCAAAGACTTTGGCATATCAACTCCAGGAGCCATGACTTTTTTTTTTTTTCTTAAACTCCTGTATAATTTCATACATATTTTTTTTTCAGTGATATTTTTTAACTAGTAATCGTGCTAGAATTTTTTGACACTGGTACATTTACACCTGTCTTTCACTTTACATGGAGTAATTTCTGAAATACCAGGTTTCCTCAATAGAACATTCTGTAATTCATGCTATTTTGTATGTAAAATTAAACATACTTCACAAACATCGGTGGAAAGTAAATGTTCGTGTGAAGTGTTTTTTTTTCTTTTTTTTTTTTCTTCTTTTTTTTTTTTCCCCCAGTAAAAATGTAATCTTTACAAAATGCTCATATGCTGAAACAAAGTCAAAACTGACTGATTCCACTCCATACAAAGTGAGCATCATCAACCCACTGATCCGGCGATCTTCCAACAAATTTCTCTGGTTACTTTTTACCTGGTTTATGTAAACCAGTTACGGTGACTAAGGCAATCTCCAGAAGTTTTGTTTTTTTTTTTCTCATTTTTAATCTGTAATTTACCAGTAGTTGCTAGTTAGTGCGAACACTGTTACTAACTGATTGAGACTTTTATTGAATTGATTTTAAATCTACATTTCTTTGTTGTTAGCCGGGCGTGGAGCCAGGGGATGTGATTATAGTCCTCCAGCAGAAAGAGCATGAAGTTTTCTCTAGGAAAGAAGCCAACCTCTTCATGGAACATAGTATATCTGTAGTAGAGGCTTTGTGTGGTTTCCAGTTCACCGTCAGGCATCTGGATGGCCGTGACCTAGTTATACAAAGTAAACCCGGCGATGTCATTGTTCCAGGTAGTTGCATTTCATACATCAACACGTTTTCATCTAAAAATATTTCTATTTTTGCAGTAGCGGGAAAGAAATGTTGTTTATTGTGTTCCTCTTTCTTAAAAGGAGGATGCCAAAGAGTTAAGAGCTAAATTTTTCATCTTATCTATTATGTTGTTTTTGTATGTAGTCCTTGAAGAAAGGCATGTGGCAAAATATTGGATTGTTGTCTGTTCTTTGTTTATATGTGCTCATCTTATTTTCTGGCACTCTTGTTCCAGCTCATAGATTATTTGTAGCTCAGAATATTTGTAGAATGTCTGGAATAGAGTGAAAGATGTATGATAAAAGGCAGAATGTCAGACGGGCCTGCGTGCCCAATTCTTGACCCATTTGAAATAAAGATCAATCAATCAGTCAATCAATCACTTTCCTCACTCTTTCTATATCTTTTGTAAAACTGAACCATACACCTCTGTCTAACTTTATTTAAGAGGTTTCTATCTTCTGATGGTTGTTAACAGACAGAGAGTAGAGGAATGTCTGTTTTTGATGGTTGTTGCAGACTTGGAGAAGAGAAATGTCTGTTTTCTGGCAGCTGTTGCAGGTTTAGAGAAGAGATACGTCTTATTTTTATAACAGTAGTTGCTCATTTAGAACATTCCATGTCTTAGTGGGGTCAACAATTTATGAACTACGGCCCACTGAAAAATGCCTGACACTGCATATCCCAGGATGCATTTCCTTTGTATATTTAAATTTCAGTACATTATTCAGGTAGTGAGGGAATATTTTAAAGCCTTTTTACTTGATATTCTTAGGAGGTCATCATCGGTCCTCTGTGCTCCCAGTGGAGGACAAGTCTCTCCAGCCAGTTCTATCTTGAGCAAGTTGGGGTACCTCAACCCTTGTCTTTCCTGCTATCTTCAGTTGTTCTTGTATTGTGTGTCTTGATGTCCCCAATGGCCTGCCCCTCTTTCTTTTCCCTTGAGGTGTCCAAGTCAGGGTGGATTGGGAGTTCGAGTAAGAGTAAAAATAATTGTGGAAAAGAATCAAGTCACCAGTAAGCTGTTAATACTTTTCTCTTGTTTTTGCAGGAAAACCAAAGATGGTTGCCGGAGAAGGTATGCCACATTTCAGGAATCCATTTGAAAAGGGCAATTTGTACATAGCCTTTAAAGTAACTTTCCCAGACAATAATTTTGCAAGTGAAGACAAACTGAAGGTTAGTGTTGGCTGTTGAAATTTTGTATGTGTTTTTTAAGCTTTTCTGTTGTGACATCAATTCTAAGATGATTTTGAACTTCACCATGGTTGTACCCAAGATTTCATACAGAAACTACCAACAAAAAAAAAGCCAGTCCAATTTATTTAGGAAACAATGGCAGATTTAGGCCATGAATACATAGAACAAGTAAGAGTCTTGATTCTTGGGTTTAAACTTTAAAAACTTGTCCATTTTTCTGGGCGATGCTCCTTCTGTTGGTTTATTTTTTCTAACAGCCCGGCTTTGCTGCGAGTGTCCAAAAGCAAAATAAACACACATCTCTGTATCTCACAATCCCGACTTCTACCTTTGGGGGGGGGAAGAAGAGGTCACGTGGCAGAAGTAAACTGAGGTGTTAAGATACTTGCAGGTCATCAGTGCAGCACTTTTCTATCAGCCACTAGGTCTGGGCGGAACTTGTGAAAGACAAGAGTCTTGTGGAGAGCAGTGCTGCACAGGAGGTGCATCATTGTTTGAGAAGGGAGTGAGGACCACACTTGGAAGTTAGAAGATGCACACAAAAGGAAAGTTGTTCCTTGCAACAAAAACATTACTTCTTCTTCTTGTTGCTGTAGCCATGTGTGCAAATCCAGCGGTAGTAGAGTTGGCCATGGGAGGAGCTGCCTACAAGCTGGTGCTTGGCTCAGCCCACAGTAGCTGATGGCTGCCCACTTCAAACCCGTCTCCTGAGACCGAAAGTGCCAATAGATCTTCATTTTCACCAGCATGCGTTTTGACTCCTTGAACTCTCAACATTCGAATGAAGTCAAAGCTTCCATTGTTTTTTTTGTTTTTTTTTGTGGTTGCTCATTTTGTTTGGTTCCTTCATTGCAGTTCTGTTAGGCAAGATTCAACCTTGGCAAAGTTCAGTAATTTGCTGTTCATCAATACATTCGGCTCAACACTCAGAATCTAACAATCACACTATACAGTCGTTTGTGCTAGGATTTTTTTGAAACCGGTACACTTTGACCTGTCTTTCACTTTGCATGAAGTTCTTTCTAAAATACCTTTTTTTGTTTTTTTTTTCTTTCAGTACAACATTCTGTACCTTATACTTTTTTTCTAATGTAAGATTAAACACAGTTTACAGACAGCAGGAATGAAATGCTTATGTGTCATTTTTTCTTATTTACAGCAAGATTTAATACTTACAAAGGGCTCCCATGCTGAATCAGAACTGATTGATTCTCCTTCATTCAAATTTAGCATCATCAAGCTGCTGTTCTGAGTATCCTCCATTCAAATTTAGTATCATCAAGCTGTTGTTCTTATTCTCTTCCATTCAAATTTATCATCATCAAGCTGCTGTTCTGAGTATCCTCCATTCAAATTTAGCATCATCAAGCTGCTGTTCTGAGTATCCTCCATTCAAATTTAGCATCATCAAGCTGCTGTTCTGAGTATCCTCCATTCAAATTTAACATCATCAAGCTGCTGTTCTGAGTATCTTCCATTCAAATTTAGCATCATCAAGCTGTTGTTCTGAGTATCCTCCATTCAAATTAGCATCATCAAGCTGCTGTTCTGAGTATCTTCCATTCAAATTTAGCATCATCAAGCTGCTGTTCTGAGTATCCTCCATTCAAATTTAGCATCATCAAGCTGCTGTTCTGAGTATCCTCCATTCAAATTTAGCATCATCAAGCTGCTGTTCTGAGTATCCTCCATTCAAATTTAGCATCATCAAGCTGTTGTTCTGAGTATCCTCCAACTGGTTTCATTGGTTGCTTTTTACTGGGTTTTTGGATATTACAGACTGGTTAATGTGATCATTGACTGTGCATTTTAGTTTAGCATAGTGCTAGAGAAAACCATCTTGGAAGGGCACATAATGGGAAAAAGAAAGAGAGGAAGACCAAAGCGAAGACGACTGCGAGAATCATGCTCACAACTGAGAGGCCTACAAGAGTGCTGTTAGGGAGGCAAAGTTCCGCAGGGGACATGCAAATAAATGAATGAATGAACGCTCATGTCCGTGTGTTGTAATGTAATAACTAGACTACATATTTTAGCTTCAGGTAAGGTTATATGCTTTAATTTAAAATATTATGTATTTTTAACATAGCACTCACAAATCTGTGTATTTCACAAAGCAGAATGACTTTGTATTTTAATACATTATTAGTTGTTTTTACCCCCCGTGTGGTACCCGGGATCTGCAAAGAATAGGACCACTGTACCCTACCACGCATGATCGTAAAAGGTGACTAAGGAGGATTCGGCATAGGGCCAACAACCCTCTCTGGTAAAAAAAAAACTATCAGACAGCTACAGAAACAGAAGAGGGGAAAAAACAAATGCAGGTGGAAGGAGAAATGCTTATCAGGAAACTGAGGCCATTAAAGTTGTGGATGAAAGTCAGCCACTGAAAGTCCCCAGCCCGACTGCAGACCTCCTGGAACCAAAACACTACCAAAAATAGCACTAAGATGGACGCCACAGGGGAACAGAAGTAAGGGTAGACCAAAAGAGACATGGAGAAGAACAGCAGAGAGCATGTTGAGCAATAGAGGGGCTCACTTTGGCAAGAGCGGAAAAAAAGGCGAAGGACAGGCATATGTGGAAAACCCTTGCGGAAGCCCCATGTTCCCTGGGCACTTAAGGTTCAGAGAGAGAGAGAGCTGTTTTAACACTCATATTGTCTATATCTTAATTCAGTTCTCAAATTGTGCATGTATTTTAACTCCCATAGTCTGTATTTTAACATGATTGTGTATTTTCAACTGTTTTTGAATTTAAGCTCTTAGAAACTGTCCTGCCACCTCGTCCTCATGTGGAGATTCCAACTGGTGAGCACGTGGAAGAAGTTAATCTGACTGATTTTGACGGCAGTAAGGGCCTAGATGGTACTGGAGCCAGACAGGAGGCATATCATGAA
The DNA here is from genome assembly GCA_009760885.1 of Achatina immaculata. Lineage (NCBI taxonomy): Eukaryota > Metazoa > Mollusca > Gastropoda > Stylommatophora > Achatinidae > Lissachatina > Lissachatina immaculata. The sequence goes on from CM019709.1 coordinate 33,166,550, forward strand.
GATGGCAATGACGACGATGGGCATGGCGGACATTCCCGTGTACAATGTCACCACCAGTAAATGATATGAGTTTATCATTGTTGGAAACATCTGCCACACAGTTATTTTTTAACTTGAGTTTTTCTGTATGTTACAACTCTGTGCGTCCTAAACAGACAGGAAAGCTTAGGGCATAGTGGTTCCCAAAATTGCTAAGGCTACTGGCCCCTTGCTTCCCAGGCCACATCCCTTTCTCTTCTCTTCCCCCCCCCCCCCCCCCAACTTTTTCTGCTCATTTGGTTCTAATGTTCTCTGTGTCTTCCTTTTCAATTACTGTGCCCCCCCCCTTGATTTTTCCGATGCCCCCAGGAAGGTGGTGCTACCTACTTTTGGAACCACTGATTGGAAACAGGGTGGTCTATAGGAGGAGTCAGTGGTGGTGGAGTCATTTTGGAAGAAATGGCTTCAAGTGTGATTGTGTTGAATGGATAATGGAAGAATGATTTGTCTGCAACATTTGTTTAATACCAGAAGGGGATAGATAACATGAAAGGGAGCCTTTTTTTTTTCTTTTTTCCCCTCATTAACTTAAAGCTCTCTTTCTGTTACAGTATAAAGTACAGTGTTTCTCACCCAGTAACTTTAGAAGGAAGTCTTATTGAAGAAATAAATATAAATTTAAAAGAAAAAAGTTCAGGTGAATTTCAGTTTATTTGGAAATTGTAAAATTTTATAACTTGAGTATTTGATAAAAAAGTTATAGTGAGATTAATCGTTATCACTTGTGATGTTAAACTTACTGGTGTTGTAACATTGTTTTTCGGTATTAAAAGATTTAATACAGAAAAAAGTTGTAAAAAAATGTACCACTCACTCACACCCCTCCCTCCCATAAACTAAAACATGTGTTTGTCTCTCAGCTATTGATCATGAGAATTTTCTTCATAGAAATTAACGTTTTACCCATTAGTTCCCAAAGTGGCTGGTGGGAAGATCTGGCGGGCATCGTGGTAAAAGGGAATAGAATGGGATATCAGAATCAACCGAACATAAAACAATTGTGGGGGCACAAGTGATAAAGCAAGGGATCAGCACACCAAAACAAAAAATTTCAGAACCATGGATTTAATTAAACTTGAATCAGACATGTTGACATTTGATGGCGTGTGTAAATGTTTCCATTTAGAGGAAGTTCATGGAGGTTTCATTCTAACTTTTCAGTATGTGTGTTGTTTGTGCGTGTGTGTGTGCAAGCAAGGAGTGCGGTAGTGATTTTTTTGTTTTTGTTTTTTTTTTGTCCTCACAATCAAAAGAGAGTTTCTACTCTAATTGTATTACTGTACTCCTGTAAACGCAAAGGTACTCTGTCTTTCGTGTGTTAGAAAATGTCACAAAGCTTGTGGGCCATCAGTGTTAAAGTCAGTTTGTTTGATTTTATACAGTTCAGTTCTTCTCTCCCCCCCCCCCCCCCCCCCAAAATCTTTAAACAATTACTACTTTAGATTGAGCTGAGGGATTGATGCTTTAGACTTAGTGACTTATTAGTGCTGTGTCTATGAAGTGCCGTGGTGGAGTAGCGGTTAGTGTGCACTGCTGACCAGAAGGCCCCTGGTTTGATTTTGCGATGGGGCAGAATTTTTTGGACCAGCTGGTACCGGAGTTGACCCAGCTTTCAATACTAATTGGGTGCCTGAGGCTTCCCTAGGAAGTCAGACAGCAAGGATAGGTTCTGACATCCTACCTCAAAGTCTGTAGCGGCCTAGAAATGTGAAGACGCTTAACACTTCACAGCCGTGAGTCTGCGGTCAGCGTATGTGCGGTACCCCAGCCGTTTTGCATGATGTCCAAAGATGTCCAAAGTTCTTTGCTGGGTTCATCTGCTGCTTTACCTGTTTCTTTAGCTGTCCGCCATGTAGCTGTTTCATTTTTGATGGCTCACAGTAAAAATTTGTGCATCTCTTTTAATGAAATGAAACATCGCACCCATTTATGAAAGAGGGTGAGGCGGTGGAAGAGTTAAGTAGACACTGGTACTTCACACACTCATACATCAGATACTTGTAATTGACTAATCATACACTGGTACTTCACACACTCATACATCAGATACTTGTAATTCACTAATCAGATATTGGTACTTCAACTCATACATCAGATACTTGTAATTCACTAATCAGACACTGGTACTCCACACACTCGTACATCAGATACTCGTAATTCACCAATCAGACACTAGTACTTCACACTCATACACCGGATACTCGTAATTCACTAAGTTCAATGCTTCAGTAACCTTTCAGTATTCATTGTGCCCACTGTGCCTCAGGTATAAGAAAGATACGCAAAAGTGCGCCAGCAAACTTGGTGTATTAGTTTAAAACACACAGAAAACAAAGCTTGCTGTGTAGACAAATGGCAGATTTTTTTTTTTCAATATGTTCCATCTTTGTGGTTAAACAAACCTACTTGTAAATAAATAATGTAAGGTGTTTGATTTCACCGGAGTGTACATCATTGTGTATACCATGTTTGAAAGTCAGGAGAGATTGATTTTTTTTTTTTTTTCTTCTTAATCTGTGTGGCTTGTCATTGTGATTGTTTATTTTTTTCCATTCCCGCATTGAATTTTCTATACTTGCTGCACATATGCTGCTTGTGTTACTGTGTGTCATGAGAACGTTATTTCATTATTTGTATTTTTTTCGTAATTTCGTAAAACTCTGTGAGTGACTAGGTTTTTTGTTTTTTTTTAAAAATTACCCAGAGATTTGCATGTCTTGAGATTTTGATGAAGTAGAATTGTTGTCTTGGATGTGCGATTTCCCTCAGATTTCAAATAATGTTCCGTTTCCAGACTCCACATATTTATTGGGAGTTAAATAAAGATGAGTGGAGTCAAACGTTTTTTTTTGTTTGTTTTTTAATTAAATGTAAAATTCGTACGCTGTTTTTTTCTGTGATTCTTTATTCTTGTTTGCATGTAACATACATTTGTTCTTAATGTGCATTTTTTTTTTTTTTTTTTTAAATTTATGTCTCAAAAAATTTTTACTATTTTTGTGTGAATGTTTTGTCACATGAATTTTTTTGTGTGAATGTTTTGTCACATGAATTTTTGTGTGTGAGTGTTTTGTTTCATTGTTTTGTGTGAAATGTTTTGTCTTGTTAATTTTTTTTTTTTTTTTGCATGAATGTTTTGTTTCATGAATTCTTTATTATGGTACATAAATAATTTTTGAATTTCTTATTCTTTTCCTGAATTTATCACAATCTTTATTTTTGTGTTTTTAACATAGATTCTCTACTCTAGTGTTTTAAATATACAGACTGTTTATGTTTTGTAATATGTGGATTTTGTTTTTTGGTACCATTGTCTTAATTTGTTGTAGTGATTAGTGTACCTAGAAAACTTAAATATTTTGGACACATTAAACATCATGATAATTTAGAGAAGACCGTCTTGGAAGGGTACATAATGGGAAAAAGAAAGAGAGGAAGACCAAAACGAAGATGGCTGCAAGACATTGTTGACGATCTGCAAATGGATGCAGCAGTGGCAGGCCATCTTGCTCACAACCAAGAAGCCTACAAGAGAGCTGTTAGGGAGGCAAAGTTCCGCAAGGGACATGCAAATGAATGAATGATTAGTGCACCCACCTGCTGGTCTGAAGGTCCCATGCAGAGTTTTGTTTTTTTCAGACCAGCCAGCACTGGGGTCAACCCAGCCTCCAAAAATGGGCACCTGGAAATTCTCTAGTTCATTTCCTGCTTGATCTAGAAGGCCAGGATTAGTATACTAAACTACCTGCCAGTTTCCAAACCTTTTAGGGGTCCGAATAGTGTGTTACCTTTCCTACATTAGAGTTAGATTCTGAGTTAAGTTGGCTGTTGTGTGCTGGGTCAGAAGCTAGTTTTTTCAAACTTATTTATAGTTTTTTGCTTATTCAGATATAGTTCTTCCTTAGGTATGTTTAGTTTTATATGCTCAGCTGTCTAGGCAAAGAGATGAAACACCTCCACAAATTTCATTGGTAACAGTTTTGCATCCATGTCTCACAGTTCTCCATCAGTATTCTTTCTGGAGGTGGAACACATGCTGATTTGGGTTCTTTCAAGTTTCTGTAGAGATTGCAGTAGAGAACAGAGTTTTGTAGGATTAGACCTCGAAAAAATCAAAACAAAGCACTTTTTGTGAGACGTGAGAGAAAGAAAAATCACAAGGGAATTACTTGGGATTTGAACACGGACTCCTGTAGGACGAGCGACCGTCCAGCCACAAGAGAACAGTGTACTAACCAACTGAGCCAACTAGCACCTCCTAGTTCATGTTCGAATCCCAGGTAATTCTCTTGTGATTTTTTTTTTCTCTCACATCTCACTAAAGTGCTTTGTCTACAATTTTTTCTAGGTCTAATACTACAAAACTGTTCTGTTACTTTACCATACAAAAGCCTCATTGTTTCCTATTTATAAAAAAATTGTTCCTGTAGAGATTGCACCAGGATAGTGACACCAGACAGGGAGTTATAATTTGAATTGCAAAAGCAGCAAGAATCTTGAGAACATGGCATTCAAAAGTTATAAGTACACAAATGAAGTTAAGATTATTCAATTCAAATGTGATATCCACCCTCATTTATACATGTGAAAGTTGGAAAACAACTAAAGAAATAGACAAGAAAGCAAATGCCTAAGGAAAATACTCTATATAAAGTGAAATGAATTAAAGAACAACACAGAGATAAGACAGATGAGCAAACAACAATCTGTCTCATGGATGATCAGAAAAAGATGGACGTGTCGGCCATGTGACGAAAAGAAACAATCAGAGGATCTTCAAACAAGCTATCAAGTGGAGCACAACAGGCTGAAGAAAAAGAGGTTGACCATGGGAAACTCTAGAGAGGACATTGTTAAGAGAGGCCAGTTCAGTGGGCATAACGTCCCTTGATGAGATTGACAAACTTGCCAAAGACAAGAAATCTTGGTGAAGTACCATAAGTGACGTTTAGCAGCACGAGAAGGATGTAAGAGATTGCAGGTCTTTTGACTGAACTTTTCCGAGTTTAGAAGTTTTCACTCTTTTCCCCCCTCATGCCAGATAGTGGATTGCACAGGTGTTTTTCAGCATCTCTATACAGGATGTCAATGAAAGATGAGTTTCAGCATCTCTATACAGGATGTCAATGAAAGATGAGTTTCAGCATCTCTATACAGGATGTCAGTGAAAGATTAGTTTCAGCATCTCTATACAGGATGTCAGTGAAAGATGAGTTTGCTGGTTAAGGCTTTTCCTCATGGCCCTTCACTGCTACCCATCAGGTGATATTTCATAGTTTCTTCATTATCTGTTAAAGTATGTGAGGTGTGTAGAGATGCAGGATGTGTTGTTCAGCTTTTATTTATATGTTTGTTCTTTTTGTATACTGCAGTATTTTCTTTTGTTGATATTCTCCTTGTCTGCTCATCTTTCTGCTTGCTTACTTTACTTTATCCTTCCTCTTGTACTGTGAAGTGTCGAGGGCATATGCCAAATGGGAGGCCTTGGTGATGGTCATGTAATTAGTGAGTGTTTCTGTGATGCTAATCTAACCATCCCTTCTGGGTCTTGCTCTTGATCTGTGTCCTGAGGGATCTTGCAGCTGGCTGTGAGTGTGTCATTAAGTGGCTGAACCATTTGGTATAATATTCAAATACACATAAAAACTATACACTGCTGGCGAGATTCTTCAGCTGCCGCACATGGAGTGGAACTCCCCCTGGCCAATGAAGAAAATGCGATTAGGGTTGCCGTGCGGCGCCGCTGTGAAAAGGTGATGGAAAGGATCAAGTGAAGTTTAATCGGTATGTCCAGTAGTCTCGCTGTGAGAGCTACTCTTACCATGGCGCTTCTGCTAGAAGAGGCCGGCCATGTCCGATATAAACCCATAATGGTGAAATAGCCTAAACCGGCTTAACCCAGGGGTGAATCTTGATGACTACTCATGTCATGGTACCTCCGCTCTAGAGGTCGGACACATCCTAAACATGCCCATACTGGGATAATAACCGGCTCAACCCAGGGGTGAAACTTACTATTGGTGAAGATTTGTCCTCCTGGACAAAAGCTCCGTTCTGGTCACAACTAGGAAGGGTAGCGGCCACGGCCACAAAATGCTGAAGCCGGCGACACTGGACCAGTGCAGTCTAGATATGCATATCCTAATCACGCTGAGGTTTTCCGAGAGAAAGTCCAACTCTAGGCTGGATGGACAACCATCTCTCACCCGGCGGGAATATACTGATATCCAAAACACGTCGAGGTTTCCCAGTGAGAAAGTCTCCAACTCTAGATTAAACTGGTGCAACAAAAACCACAGTGTTACGTAGTCCCGCGTCTGCAACCCACTGAGAATACAGGCCAATGCTCTGAACCTCTTGTGGTTCTCTCAGGGACCTCATGTGGTCCTTTTGGGGACCACAGGAGGACCTATCAAGGACCACAGGAGTAAATTCAGTAGGATCGCAGAGTGGTCTTGGTGGTAGAAGCGAATGATGAAGAAGAAGACATAAAAACTATGTAAAGTAATTTGCAAAATGAAAATTTCTTCTGTCTCTGGAACTGTGAGTCTGATGATTTTTGCAGCCAATGCGCTGAAGATGCTAACGCACAGCATCATGTCAGACTCAGAGCAGATCATGGCAGCTATTTTTTCAGTCCCAGAGTGGAGCTGAAAAGCTGTGGGTGTGCTGTACTTCTTTAGCAGGCTCCACCACCTTGGGGACTATGGCTATCCCTGCCCCATTAGCCAGGCTAAGCCTGTACTGGGTGGGATGGGGGTCTTGGTCAGACCATGGTTTGGCAGTCCTGATGCTGGCATGTCAGCTGTGGGTCACCAATTTCCAAATCAAGACAGTATCTTTGCCCCCCCCCCCCCAAAAAAAAATAACAGTGGTATGAACAAACTTTATTTATTAACATGACATCACTTTCGCTAGATAATAATGCTAACAAAAGAAAGAAAAATGATTCCTGCCAGCAGACAACAAATGTAAAATAGTTCAGGCATTCTCTGACACTCCATGATGCTGAGATGCTGCAAAGTTCATTAACTCTTTATTTGCCATTTGTTTTAAATATGCACATGACATACCATGCTAGATAGTATCAATGATTATACCTCACAGTTTTGTACCAGTATATTTGCTGGTGAAACTCTAAAGAGGACATTGTTAAGAGAGGCCAAATTAACAGGCATAAAATCCTTTGATGTGTTGAAAGAGTCACTGAAGACAGGAAAATTGGCGAACTACTTTGCGAGCCCTATGTGACGTTTAACGGCACGGGAAGGATATAAGATAAGATATTTTCTGGGATTGTTTCCTCTGTCATTCAGACTTAGGAAGGTTAATTTCTTTGTTGGTTTTTTTTTTTTTTCACAGACAAGTTAACAGGGTGATTTCCTCCAGTTTTTTAAGCATGTAGAAGCTTCTAGATTCACATCTTTCACGTGCCGTGAGTGTTCATCATATGTTTCACCATTAAACTAGTGTTGAATCATTTAAGATGTGTCGATCCTACTACATCTAGTACTGCTATGGCTCATCAAAACCGGGTGTTTCCTGTCAGAGAGTATCTCACAGCTGATGTTGCCATCTGTCCAAGTATAATCTTCAGGTTAGAGATTGGACACTGTAGATTAAATGCTCACCTCCACAAGATAAAAGCTGTACCATCAGCCTAATGTATGTACCAAAATGGCCCCCAGACTGCTGAACACAGACTACAGATCTGCACTCTGTACAGAAACCTCTGAGCCCCAAGTATAGCTCAAAGAGAGAAGCATGGAGGAGAAACCCTACGAAGACTTCCTGCTGACAGTAAGATTCATGGAGGTGTCCTGGCTCCCAATTTAGAAAGCTGAGCATACAAAACTGAATGAAGAAGAAGAATTTGCCTGATTGCAAGATTCTTGTGTGGCTTTATCAGAGATGTTTGTCTGAGATCTACTTTCTGTCTCACCATGGCACATTACAATGTGCAAAGAGAAGAATTAAAATCTTGGGCAATGTTTTCAATCAGTTCAGATGCTTTTGCTTTCTCATGCCACCTGATCAGTCCACTGAGATAATTTTCTCTTGGTCTTCCCCTCTTCTTTTTCCAACTGAATTTTTCATTCATTGTCAAGTTCTAAAACTTCTGTCTTCTCATGGCATGTCCAGGAAATTTTAACTATTTTTTTCTTATCTTCTTACATCTTGCATCCTTCCTGTGCTGTTAAACGTCACATAGGGCTCACTTGGTAGTTTTTCTTGTATTGTTAAATTACTTTTTTATTGTTCTGAAACTTCTTTGAAGACCTCTTCATTTGTTTTTCTGACTATCCAGGGCATTTATTGCATCTTTCTATTGCTTCCAGTTTCTTTATCATTTTTTCTTAAATGTTTCAAACTCATAGTCATAACACACTACAGTCATTTAAAAGTTATTTTAAAAAATCAGTAATATAATAAGTCATGGTATTATTCTTATCAGGAGTTCATAATTTTAAACTACCACAAATACCAAAAATTAGTAATTTGCCAGTAAAAAAAATTGCAGCATTTATCTTTTATTAAAAAAAAAATTGTTATGCATTTTGTTTGGTAGGTTAATGTAAAGGTGACCCTGTCATGCCTTAGAGGCACATGGGGATATGGTGTTAGTGCCCATATTTTCCTTGACCTGTCAGCACACTAGAGGGTGATGTGGTCAGTATCATGCCTGGCCGCCTTTCCTTCCCCAACTCCAGAAGAATTCGGGTATCAATTTCTAGAGCTGTGTGATTGGGACACCTCCAGCAGGATTTGAATCCTCAACCTTTGTGATAGAGACCAGTGCACTATCCATTTCATCACTCAGATGCCCAGTAAATTAAGAGTTAAAGAAAAATTTATCATAGTTATAAAACAAACGACAAATCCCCTCCCTCTCAAAAAAAAAACAAAAAAACAAGAAGTATACAAGTATACAACTGCTCTTCTAGTAAGATCATTTCAACATCACTGTTTGAATAAAATATTTTCAGCTGCCCTTGTAACACTACAATCTCACAATTGAGAAGAGCTCAGTTATCTTTCAGAGTACAACAATTAATTTTTTTTTTTTTTAAATCAGCAGTCAGTTTACATTGTGTACCTCCCATGTCCCAGGTGGTGTGGGCAGTCATGCACTTACACAGAGTTGGTCCTTGACATTTCTGAGTAACTCTGTTGCTGATTTCTCTCCATGCAACAATGTAAGGGCCTCTAACATCTGTTCCCTCAGTCATCCTCTGCCTCTCCTGTCATTTGATTTTGCCCATTGTTATGATGTTTTTCCAGTTCCTCTCTTCTCATCACATGCCCCAAGAATGATGACTACCTTTTTTTTTTTCATTACCCTCTCTCGAACAACATAAATATAAAATAAGCTTGGTATAAAGAACAAACAAACTTTCCAATATTTAATTCCTACTAACTTTTTAACATTGAATTCCTCTTAACTCTTTAACATTGAATTCCTCTTAGCTCTTTAACAATGAATTCCTCTTAGCTCTCTAACATTGAATTCGTCTTAACTAAGTTGGAGATTAAAAAATAAAATTTTCAGTACACTTGTATTTAACTCCTGCCTAACCCAATGTATGCAGATTCCTGCAAAAAAGCAGAATAAGCTCTCTTGCCTCCCAAAATCTTGCTAAATTGAAATCTGTGCTTTATTAGTCATCAGTAATGCAATACAAGCAAGGACTAAATAATCTAAGAATATTAGCAATGATTAAATAATCAGACTGGTTAAGAATACAATACAAACAAGGATTAAATGATCAGCGGTCAAGACTATAATAAGAGCAAAGGAAAAATCCTCATTTCCATGCCATCAAGGTGGGGATATGGTGTTGGGCCCGTTATTTCCAAGACCTTCGGCACATGAAAGTGTGATGTGGTCATTATCACGCCTGGCCACATTTACCTTCCCAGGTTTTTCTGGTACCCATTTTTAGAGGCTGGGTGGACCCCAGGGCCTTTTTTGGTGTGTACCAGAAAAAATCCCGCTGCTAGGACTCAAACCTAGTACCAGTGCAATTAATAAACTGAATGCCTAACCACTCAGCTAACCAGACCGCCATAATAATAAGAGCAAGGATTAAATAATCATAGTGGTCAAGAATATAATATGAACAAAGATTAGATAATCTAAGCAATCAAGAATATAATATGAGCCAGGATTAAATAATCAGAGTAGTCAAGAATATAATATGTGCAAAGATTAAATAATCAAAGTGGTCAAGAATGTTAGCAAAAATTAAATAATCAGTATGATCAAGAACATATTACAAACATGGATAAATAAATCAGAATGTGTAAGAATATATAATAGTGAGGAAAGGTTAGCAACCCACTGACATAAACTGAAATAAAGCAAGTAAGCCTAGAAGAGAATACATAATCAAAATGAGCCGAAAAAGAATAACATGTAAACATATATATCGACAGTCAAATGAGGGGAAAGGTTGAAATGACAGCATGCATATTTAAAGTTAGTCAATTACAGAACAATCAAAGTGACAGCACAGATAACTCAGATTAGCTGAATGACAGCGTAGATAACTGAAGTTAGACAAATATAGAATAAACAAAGTGACAGTATTGATAATTGAGGTTAGACAAACATAGATTAAAAAAAAAAACAGTATGTAATGATCACAATAAGTGGTATGAAAGAATCAAAATGACAGAAAAAATAATTAAAGAGAGCCAAATAGATGACTAATCTGTTAGATAACCTCTACACACAAATATTACATAGTTAAAATGAGTCAAATGCCCATTGCAAACTACTGTGTCATCTATTACCAAAAAAAAAAAAAAAAGCTAAAATCACACTCTTTTGCACGTGGTTTCTTTGGTAGTGATATAAATGTGGATTTAAGCAGGTCACTGGGCATATAACCACTGTTGTAAATGTCATACAGTAACTTGGTTATTATTTTTATTCCCATCTCCTCTAGCGCCTCTATTTCTTCTACTCTTATGTTATCAGGCCCAGTCACTTTTCCTTTCTTCATGTGTTTGATGGCATCTATAATTTCATCTTCAACTATTGGTGGTCCATCACAGTTTTCAGTATCTGGTGTTATTTCTGGTCTTCATCCACCACATAGCTCATCGATGTACTCTGTCCACCTGTCCACAATGTCTTTTTTTCCCATTAACATTTTACTGTCTTTTGATTTCAGGCATCCTGTGGTATATTTTGTCTTCCTGCCTGTGAGTTCACTAATTTGTATGTGCATGTTTTTACTGACTTTATTATGGGAGTCCTTTATTTGTCTGCATTGTTCATGGTGCAGAGGTGTAGAAATGTGAAGGAACTAACACTTCACATTCCTATGGCATGCACATACCTTAGGATTCATTCATTTTTCATTCATTTGCATGTTCCTTGTGGAACTTTGGCTCCCAAACAGCACTCCTGTAGGTCTCTTGGTTGTGAGCAAGATGGCCTGCTGCTGCTGCATCCATTTGCAGATCATCAACAATGTCTTGCAGCCATCTTTGTTTTGGTCTTCCTCTTTTTCTTTTTCCCATTATGTATCCTTCCAATACGGTCTTCTCTAAATTATCATGACGTTTAATGTGTCCAAAATATTTAAGTTTTCTCTCTTTAATCCTCTTTACTAGCCAGCCTTACCTCAGGATATAGAGTGTAATTACTGTGTCTAAAACAGTTCAATATTAAGCTCTTGTAGTATAGATATATTTGTTCTTTTTTGTGCCCACGATATGTGGAGAACTCTTCTGTAGCATTTACATTCAAAGGCATTTATGTGTTTCTCAGCTGTTTTGTTAAGTGTCCAGGTCTCACAGGCATATGTTGCGATGGGAAAGATGCATGCCCTTAAAAATCTTATTTTTGTGGTTCTGTCTCCTCCTCTCCACAGATTCTTTATTTGTTTTACTTTCTGAAGAGCAATAGATGTCCTCCTTTTAATTTCCCTCATTGTATCTCCATTATTAGTTAGTAGTGATCCAAGATATTCAAAACTCTCCACTTCTTCCAGTTTTTCCTCATTGATACATATTTCAGTTGCCTTGTTTGTTTTGTCAGTTGTCATCACTTTAGTTTTCTTTGCATTATCAGTGATCATCAAGGGTTAAGTAACTGAACTATTTTGGACAGTCATAGGCAAGTGTCTCTGATTGTCAAATATTTGAAGAGAAATGATACTGGACAGTCTGATGGGATGGTGTGAGAGGAGATCACCAACTGAGCTGATGGCCTGCATGAAGGATCGTGTACTCTGGAGAAGCATAATAGCCAACGCCAGTCAGCACGGCACCTCATGATGATGAAGATGACCTGAAGTCTCTCTGATGATCATGGTTAAATAACTGAAGTCTCATGGACAATCATGGTTCAAAAAATACTGCACTTCTTCTGACAATCATGATTCAAAAAATATTGCACTTCCTCTGACAATCATGGTTAAAAAATACTGCACTTCTTCTGACAATCATGGTTAAAAAAATACTTCGGCTTCCTCTGATAATCATGGTTAGTTACAGCAGTCCCTCCATATCCACAGTGCTTTGAAAATATTAAATTTTGAAAAAATCTGACAAACTGTAAATTCATTAATTTGAATTGATAAATTTCATACATGCCCACCTTTCTGTCCTTCCTGGTCTCTCTCACATGGTTATGCTATATCATCCACTATGTAAAAGTGAAAAATATATTCGCCCTCCTGGTATCACTATAACTACTGCTGTAGGTGTTTTGTATAATTTATTTGGCCTAATCTGGATCCACAATACAGAAGTAGTAAAGCTGGAAATTCTGCAAAGCCAAAGAGAAGCCGTGAAGTCCTTCCTTTAAATGAGAACATTAAAATTTGTAATTTAATATTGAAAGAAAAAAAATGCATGCTGAAGTTGCCAGAATGTACAACAAGAATGAATCTTCTGTCTGTGAAGTGGTGAAAAAGGAAAAGAAGTTCATGCTAGTGTTGCTTGTGCTCCTAAAACTGCTAAATTTACATCCATATTGCATGATAAGGATTAAGTGAAGACTGAGAAAGCATTAGATCTGTAACTGGAAGACATAAGAGTGCTCTAGATGACAGTAATGTTTTTTTTTAACTGCACAGCAGGTATGTATACATGTTAAAAAACATATCATTCATTCATTCATTTGCATGTCCTTTGCAGAACTTTGCCTCCCTAACAGCACTCCTGTAGGCCTCTCAGTTGTGAGCAAGATGGCCTGCTGCTGATGCATCCATTTGCAGATCATCAACAATGTCTTGCAGCCATCTTCTCCTTGGTCTTCCTCTCTTTCTTTTTCCCATTATGTACCCTTCCAATACGGTCTTCTCTAGATTATCGTGACATTTAATGTGTCCAAAATATTTAAGTTTTCTTTGTTTAATCCTCTTTACTAGCCAGCCTTGTTCAATATTAAGTTCTAAAAAAAAAACATGTATAGGGTTCAATATTATCTGCAGTGTCAAGCATCCAGAGTTAGGCTTGGAACCAAATGGCTGTGAAAACAGAGGGATTCACCCATAATTTAACTCTCACTGACAGCCTTAGTTAAATGACTGAACTCTAAATGACAATCATGGTTACATAATTTCAAACCACCAACCTTTACTATGAGAAAACAGTACACTAACCACTTTGCCATAAAAGTGCCATAAGTAGCACAAACAAAAGTCAAATAATTGAACTCTCACTAACAGTCATGTTCAAATACTTGGATTTTCCTTGACATTTATGTTCAAATACTTGGATTTTCCTTGACATTTATGTTCAAATACTTGGATTTTCCTTGACATTTATGTTCAAATACTTGGATTTTCCCTGAGAAACACGTCAGATACTTGAATTTTTCTCAGATAATCACCGTGAAACACCTGAGTTATGGCAGCATAGTGAAATAAATAAGCTCTCTCAAAGGATCAAAATCTGAAAGTCTCTTCAACAATTAGCATTGCATCAAAAACTAAAACTCTTACTGACGATAAAAGAAAAAAAAAATCCAGAGCTGAAAGACATTCATATCTGAGGCTGAGACTGAAGAGGTTGGGTCAGCTCTGTAGCTAAATGACCTCGACTAAGTATTTTGCTTCTGTTGTTTAGGGTGCATGGCATCATACCATGCCTGCTCTTGTAATATAAGCTCCATCTGCTTATTATGCCTCTCCTGTTTCATCTCATTACTTACAGTAACACTACTAGCCACAGAGCCATCGACATTTACTCTGTTTTTTAAGTTGATGTTGACTGTGTGAATCTCATGGCAGTGTGCATAACTTTTGCCTTTAAACAGTGTACTCTGAAAAGCACTGTACAAGTAGTTCCTGTGAGTGATGTAAATGCGAAATCCTTTCTCATACATTTTCCTAAGCAGTGCCAAGAACTGCGGAGACAAAAATAAAATATGATGATTTGTGGCTTGAATACAGAAGTTCCACTATCCTAATCTATCATTTTCTAATCAAACACAATATGTCACTCTGGGGTCTGGAGAGGGCTTCCTTTGTTATAAGGAAGGGCCCAGAAGACATTACAGGAAGTCTATACTGGATGAAAAAAGAGTGGCTAATCATTAGGTAAGTGAGAGGTTGGCAAGGCCAGATATCCCAGAGTCACCATGTATTAAAAGATAGACGGCATTCATGCAAAAAAAAAAATTGCCATATATACAAAGCTCAAATTCAGATCAGCAAATGTAAATAAAAAAAAAAAAGATCCCTAGAAGATGATGTTACCTCTGTATCAGCATTCAATAAGACTTTTCAATTTAGACTTTTAACACTACTGTGAAAACTCTGTTACTCATATATCTCAGAGGTATGGAAAGTGACAAAGAGAACACAAACTGTGAAAACTCTCTGTTACTCATATATCTCAGAGGTATGGAAAGTGACAAAGAGAACACAAACTGTGAAAACTCTGTTACTCATATATCTCAGAGGTATGGAAAGTGACAAAGAGAACACAAACTGTGAAAACTCTCTGTTACTCATATATCTCAGAGGTATGGAAAGTGACAAAGAGAACACAAACTGTGAAAACTCTCTGTTACTCATATATCTCAGAGGTATGGAAAGTGACAAATGCAACACAGCAAAAGCTGCAGACATTTGTAAACAACTGCCTGAGAAAGATCCTTAAGATTAAATGGCAGGACAAGATCAGAAATGAGGAGATTGTGAGGCAAACATAACAAGAACAAAACAACATACAGATCATACCTAGAAAATGGAAATGGACTGGACACACATTAAGAACGCAGAGAAATAGCAAAGCTAGATAGGCTTTACTAAGAAACCCTCAAAGAAAACAAAAAAAAACAAACAGGGAAGACCAAAGAATACATGGAGACTGGCCACACTGAAGGTTATAAAAGCAGATAGACTCACAAGCAGTGACTTGGAGAACAAGACCAAAGAATACATGGAGACGGGCCACACTGAAGGTTATAAAAGCAGACAGACTCACAAGCAGTGACTTGGAGAACAAGACCAAAGAATACATGGAGACGGGCCACACTGAAGGTTATAAAAGCAGATAGACTCACAAGCAGTGACTTGGAGAACAAGACCAAAGAATACATGGAGACGGGCCACACTGAAGGTTATAAAAGCAGATAGACTCACAACCAGTGACTTGGAGAACAAGACCAAAGATAGAAATGATCAGAAAGCCTTTGTCTGTAGTTTTGTGGAGGGTCATGGGCAATGATTAGCTTTCACTGTTACTGGGGTAATATGTAGATGGCTGCTTGATTTAAATGAAAGATGTATAGCTGTAATATGTAGATGGCTGCTTGATTTAAATGAAAGATGTATAGCTGCTTGATTTAAACAAAAGATGCATAGCTGCATTAAAGTGACATGTAAAAGCAAGAATTGCTGAATCAAGACTGATGTAGGTTTTCGGTCCAAAGGTCTTATTCTGGCCCTGCTGTTGTGACCATTTCTGTTCATGAGGGTTCTTGCCAGTGCTATGGAGTCTGATTACTTCAAAATTGTGGCTTTTTCTAAGTGAACTAGTGATAATCTATGAATAATTTTTTTTTTCATTTTGTGTATGAAAAACAGGTAAAGGTAGCCCTCTCATGCCAAAGAGGCATCGTGGGGGGTGGGGTTTGCACCTAAGCTGTTAGTTAAGGGTTTGCACCTAAGCTGTTAGTTAAGGGTTTGCACCTAAGCTGTTAGTTAACTGTTAGTTCCAATATTCTTGCTAGAACTGTTGCTACACTAGAAGATGTAACACCTGGACACTTTTTCTTATCCAGATCCAGAAGCAGCTGATAGCAGTTTAAAAAAAAAAAAGGTAAAGTAACCTGGTTATGCCATAGAAACACCTGGAGGATATGGTGATGGTGCCCATATTTTCCTTGAACTGCTGGCACACTAGCAAGTGATATGGTCACCTTTATGCCTGGCTGTCTTTCCTTCCCAAGCTTCTGATGAAACCAGGTACCCATTTTTGGAACTGGGTGACTGGGGTGTCTCCCGTCAGATTCAAAACCACAGGCCTTTACCATGAGAGAATAGTGCACTAACCACTATGCCACTCAGATGTCCAGAAGCAGCCCGGTGTCCCTGAATGACTGGATGTCTTTGGCCTGTTTCAAACCACCAACCTTCACCATGAGAACAGTTCATTAACCCTTTTGGTACTCAGGTGCCCTAATTAGCATAAATAAAGAACAAACTGTTGCAATTTATAGAATACAAGGATTTTCTTATTTGACATAAATGGGAAGGAAGGTTTTGGTGTATTTACTGAACATAAATACTTTGTTTAGATGGCAAGAAACATATAACTCTTCATTTGGCATTCCAGATTATATGTCGCCTTGGCTGTTCACGCATAAAATATGCATGCATGATTTGTACATTATAAAAAGTTATGCCAGCAGCTGTGTGAAGTATGGGGTGGTGGGGACACAAATCTTGTGACAGCAGCTTTGTGAAGTATAAGGGGACACAACTCTTGTTACAGCAGCTTTGTGGGGATGGGGGGGGGCATAACTTTTGTGCCAGCAGCTTTGTGAAGTATAGGGGGACACAACTCTTGTGCCAGCAGCTTTGTGAAGTATCGGGGGACACAACTCTTGTGCCAGCAGCTTTGTGAAGTATCAGGGGACACAACTCTTGTGCCAGCATCTTTGTGAAGTATCGGGGGACACAACTCTTGTGCCAGCAGCTTTGTGAAGGATGGGAGGGACACAACTCTTGTGGCAGCAACAGCAAAAATATTTTACCTTCATATATTCATCTTTTGGTGGGTCATAATTACCCCAACCAACGTGAGTCTCAAAAACGAGTTGTTGGACATCAGACAAACTGCCATCATCAAGTGCTGTCATCAGTGAATCCAACTCATGACCTTCCACATCCATCTTCACAATGTCAAGTCGTCTCTAAACAGAAGTGTTTATTTTAAAAAAAAGACAACTATTTCATTAACATTATATTCTAGATGAGTGGTTCTCAAACTTTTTTTTAGCTACTGCTCCCTTGTTTCCCAAACTATATATATATATATATATATATATATATATATATATATATATATAGTTTCCCCCAAAACTTTTTTCATTCAGTTGGTTCTTATGACCCTTTCCCTCCATTTACTCTCACAGTGCCCTAGCTCTTCCCGTACTTTTGGTCGAATTTTCGATCCTTCCGTTTTCCCGCTGCGTGCCAATGGTCGCTATTTCGATCATGGTTTGTTTCAATAAAAGAACCGGTGTAACATTTAGATTGTCCATATTTCGTCCGCGTTTCCGGTGACACTTTTCAAAATGATGAAAGAGTGCTTAGTTAATATCGATGCCGAGCGAGAAAAATGAAGAGAAACATAGAACATTTTCAATTTTTGATGATGTAGATAGGGGTATGGGCATGGCCTATGACCACCCCCTGCTCTTGAATGTATACCATTCAAGACATATTCAAGATCCAGACATATTAGACGACTGGAGAAGTAGTTACGAGGCTATTTCAGACATTAATTTAGCGAGAATGCAACATAGAATCACAATACGAGATCGACAAGTAGATCTAGACATCTCAGATGATAAGTAGTGTAGATCTAGACCTAGCCGATGGTGAGCTGGGCACAGTCATTGTCTAAAAACATCACATTACTTCTTTTTTCCTAAAAACCCTGCATTTATGAAATTTTCATACATTTAGTTTTATATTTTGAAACATAACAAGTACACGGAAGTACATGGAAATACTGTTTTCCATTCCATTTTACAAATATACCCCCTGTACATATCAAGACCAGCGCTTTCATTCCGGCACCCAACTGAACGTCCGCGTTTCTTCCTGTGGTACGGGAAGAGCTAGGATCTTCCCATCTCTTGAGTAGATGGAGGAGGGGGTGGAAGAATGGTGGTATGTATTTAAACTCAGAAAAGGTTTAAATTATCAGTGTTCATGTCATTGCAGGCGTGCCATATGTCATAATGGTGAGGAATTTTCACATAATCCCATACATTAGTGTGATAGTTAAAGAAATGAAGCTAAAGCGTGACGTATACTGAAAGTAAAAAAGTAAAGTAAAGGTAATCCTGTCATGCCTTAGAGGAACAAAGGGATATGGTGTTAGTGCCCATATTTTCCTTGACTTGTCAGCACACTAGAGGGTGATATGGTCAGTATCACGCCTGGCTGCCTTTCCTTCCCCAACTCCAGAAGAAGTCGGGTACCCATTTCTACAGCTGGGTGACTGGGGTGCCTCCTGCCTGATTCGAACCCTCGACCTTCGCCATGAGAGACCAGTGCACTAACCACTTCAGCCACCATATACTGAAAAATAAAGCTAAATTATGATATTTATTTTTAAAAAAATAAGATTGAGCTAACATTTGCAGTCTAATTATGAAAATGATTGTGAATACGAAAATGAAGATTGATACCTGCTCAGGCGCGTGTTGGAGCATCTTTCTGTGACTGCTAATGGTATACAATTGCCACAATTCGCCTTTTGGAGCTATTGTTTCATTTTTACCTCCAACACCAGACGAATGAAAGTACACAAGAGGGTTATGAAGATGAGGTGCCTTCTTCATGCTGTTCAGAAAAAAAAGGAGTAACCGATAACATCTATTTCTGAAGAAAATTACGTAGATGAGTGTATGAGAGGTTCATCATCATCATCAGGTGCCGTGCCGACTGGCGTTGGCTATTATGCTTCTCCAGAGTACCCGATCCTTCATGCAGCCCATCAGTTCAGTTGGTGATCTCCTTTCACACCATCCCGTCAGACTGTCCAGTATCATTTCTCTTGGTCTTCCTCTTGATCTTCTTCCTTCTATTTTTCCTGTTGTTATAATATTTTCAATGCCCCCTCTTCTCATTGCATGTCCTATGAAAGTACATTGTCTCTCTCTTATCTTTCTGACAAGGTTTTTTTGTCTCTCCAGCTCTTCTCATACATTCTTCATTAGTTATTTTTGCTGTCCAGGGGATTCGCAACATTCTTCTAATAAACCACATTTCTGCTGCTTCCAATGATTTTTGTGCAGACTTGCCTATTGTCCATGATTCACTTCCATATAACAAGACAGGTTCAATATAGCATTTTAGGACTCGTTTTCTAACATTCATTGATAAAGATGTGTTAGCTAATATGTTTCTCATTCTCTGAAATGCAGTCTTTGCTTGACCTATTCTGTTCCAAATTTCTGTTCTGCATTTCCCATCTGAAGTTATTACTGCTCCAAGGTATTTGAATTTCTGCACCTGCTTTAGAATGGTTCCGTTTAATTTAATACTGCATTTTGGTGGATTCTGTTTCTTAGATATAACCATAGTCTCTGTCTTTTTTTATGTTCAAAGTAAGGCCTTTCTGTTCACTTTCTTTGGCAACTTTATCCAAGAGATTTTGCAGGTCTTGTTGGTTCTCAACTATCAGTACTGTGTCGTCAGCATACCGAAGGTTGTTAATATTGTATCCTCCAATTTTTATGCCTGGTTCTGTGATGATTGTTCTTAGAATATTCTCGCTGTATAGAGAAAAAAGGTCTGGAGATAGTACACATCCTTGTCGCACCCTTTGTTTTATAGGTTGGTCTTTTCCAGTTCTATTTTCAACTCGAACTGCTGCTTCTTGCTGCCAGTATAGATGTTTTACAATCCTCAAGTTTTTGCCGTCTATATTGATGTCTTCAAGCATTTTAATAATTTCACTATGTTTCACCTTGTCAAATGCCTTGGTGTAATCAATGAAGCATAAGTAGAGATCTTTCTGTACTTCTAAAGCTCTTTCTGTTAGTGTTCGTAAAGCATAAATGGCATTGTGTGTTCCCTTTCCTTCAACAAATCCAAACTGTTCATCTGCTATTTCCATTTTTATCTTTGTCCTTGTTCTTCTCATAATGATTCTCAGAAGTAGCTTCGTTATGTGACATGAGAGGCTGATAGTCCGGTGGTCGTCACATTCCTTTGCACCTGGTTTCTTTGGTAGTGCTATAAACGTGGATTTAATCAGGTCACTGGGAATATAACCACTGTTGTAAATATCATTCAGTAACTTGGTTATTATTTTTATTCCTGTCTCCTCTAGTGCCTCTATTTCTTCTATTGTTATATTATCAGGCCCAGTCGCTTTTCCTTTCTTCATGTGTTTGATGGCATCTATGATTTCATCTTCAAGTATTGGCGGTCCATCACAGTTTTCAGTATCTGGTGTTATTTCTGGTCTTTCTCCTCCATATAGCTCACCGATATACTCTGTCCACCTGTCCACAACGTCTTTTCCCATTAACATTTTACCTTCTTTCGATTTCATGCATCCTGTGGTATATTTTGTTTTCCTGCCTGTGAGTTCATTAATTCGTTTGTGCATGTTTTTGCTGCCTTTATTACGAGCGTCCTCTATCTGTCTGCACTGTTCATTTAACCACACTTCTTTTGCTTCTCTGCATTTGCGTCTTATTTCTTTATTTATCTTGCTATATTTTTCCTCGTTATTTTTACTCCTCCTCCTCTTGTCCATCAGTCCTAAGATGTCGTCTGTCATCCATTTATTTTTAGGGGCTTCTTTTTTCGGCGGTATTATCTCCTTAACAGTTTGGTGGATAGAATCTCTTAGCATTTCCCATTGTTCATCTATACTATTTATCTTTGCTATTGCATTGTATCTATTTGTTATAATAACTTTGTATTGTTCTCGCAGTTCTTGGTCATTTTTAAGAAGTTCTGTATTCAGTTTGATGTTTCTCACTTTTGTGCCTGCTTTCTTTAGCTTTATTCTAACTTTTCCACAGAGTGGATCATGGTCACTATTGCAGTCAGCTCCTGGCATGGTTTTTGTTGTCAGTAATGCATTGCGGAATCGTTTGTTGATTAATATGTAGTCTATCTGGTTAAATGTCTTTTTGTCTGGGCTGCACCACGTTGCCAGTCTTCGAGGATGTTGCTTAAACCAGGTGTTTCCTACAACCATGCTATGTATTCTTGTCCATTCAATTAATTTATAACCTCTGTCATTCCTCTCCCCCAGTCCATAGTCACCAACGATGTCCGAAGTTCTTCCTTTACCAACTTTGGCATTAAAATCTCCCATGACTATGGTAACTTCATGGTATGAGAGGTTGGAATATATAAACCAGCCTCTCATGCTGAAAGCAGTGAGAGTTAACTCCCTCTGTCATTGTGCTTCTTATCTTATATATCTTATATCCTTCCCGTGCCGTTAAACGTCACATAGGGCTCGCAAAGTAGTTCGCCAATTTTTCCCGTATCCTTCAGGTGACCTAATTATCGAAATGGATACCCATTATATTGTATTTGAGAATACTGAACTGGAGAATTCAATTCTCATGTGAATACACTGTAAATTTGATTGTCGGTGTCTGGAGGATATAAATAGATGTTTATGTGAGTAATAGTTCCACACATATAGATCTATACTACAATTGAATGTAAGTGACCAAAAAAAAAAACCCCAGAAAATAATGGATAATGTTATACTTGTATTTGAAGGAAATAAGTAATGGATGATAATGTTTCTGTAGAAAATAAGTAACAAACTATATCATTTCTGCAGAAATTTTTGTGTAGAAGATTACTACAATTTGTGCTGAATGTATATTAAAGGTGAAATAATTTCTCTAGAAAATAAGGAACGAACTGATAATATCAGTTAAGTGGAAAATGTGAAACAGTTTAAATCAGTCTTTCTGAGCCTTTATGTTCTTGTGGAACTTTTGGAATATATATATTTTTTTCAACTCTTGCAGGAAAATATTTATCGCCATTCACTTTTCACTTCATATGTCTCCCTAGCCCTTCCTAGCTATCACCCCCCCCCCATTCACTTTTCACTTCATATGTCTCCCTAGCCCTTCCTAGCTATCACCCCCCCCCCATTCACTTTTCACTTCATATGTCTCCCTAGCCCTTCCTAGCTATCACCCCCGCATTCACTTTTCACTTCATATGTCTCCCTAGCCCTTCCTAGCTATCACCCCCCCCCCCTTCACTTTTCACTTCATATGTCTCCCTAGCCCTTCCTAGCTATCACCCCCCCCCCATTCACTTTTCACTTCATATGTCTCCCTAGCCCTTCCTAGCTATCACCCCCCCCCCATTCACTTTTCACTTCATATGTCTCCCTAGCCCTTCCTAGCTATCACCCCCGCATTCACTTTTCACTTCATATGTCTCCCTAGCCCTTCCTAGCTATCACCCCCCCCCATTCACTTTTCACTTCATATGTCTCCCTAGCCCTTCCTAGCTATCACCCCCCCATTCACTTTTCACTTCATATGTCTCCCTAGCCCTTCCTAGCTATCACCCCCCCATTCACTTTTCACTTCATATGTCTCCCTAGCCCTTCCTAGCTATCACCCCCCCCCCATTCACTTTTCACTTCATATGTCTCCCTAGCCCTTCCTAGCTATCACCCACCCCCCCCCCCCTTCACTTTTCACTTCATATGTCTCCCTAGCCCTTCCTAGCTATCACCCCCCCCCCATTCACTTTTCACTTCATATGTCTCCCTAGCCCTTCCTAGCTATCACCCCCCCCCCATTCACTTTTCACTTCATATGTCTCCCTAGCCCTTCCTAGCTATCACCCCCGCATTCACTTTTCACTTCATATGTCTCCCTAGCCCTTCCTAGCTATCACCCCCCCCCATTCACTTTTCACTTCATATGTCTCCCTAGCCCTTCCTAGCTATATTCTAACTTTTCCACACAGTGGATCATGGTCACTATTGCAGTCAGCTCCTGGCATGGTTTTTGTTGTCAGTAACGCATTGCGGAATCGTTTGTTGATTAATATGTAGTCTATCTGGTTAAATGTCTTTTTGTCTGGGCTGCACCACGTTGCCAGTCTTCGAGGATGTTGTTTAAACCAGGTGTTTCCTACAACCATGCTGTGTATTCTTGCCCATTCAATTAATTTATAACCTCTGTCATTCCTCTCCCCCAGTCCATAGTCACCAACGATGTCCGAAGTTCTTCCTTTACCAACTTTGGCATTAAAATCTCCCATGACTATGGTAACTTCATGGTATGAGAGGTTGGAATATATAAACCAGCCTCTCATGCTGAAAGCAGTGAGAGTTAACTCCCTCTGTCATTGTGCTTCTTATCTTATATATCTTATATCCTTCCCGTGCCGTTAAACGTCACATAGGGCTCGCAAAGTAGTTCGCCAATTTTTCCCGTATCCTTCAGGTGACCTAATTATAGAAATGGATACCCATTATATTGTATTTGAGAATACTGAACTGGAGAATTCAATTCTCATGTGAATACACTGTATATTTGATTGTCGGTGTCTGGAGGATATAAATAGATGTTTATGTGAGTAATAGTTCCACACATATAGATCTATACTACAATTGAATGTAAGTGACCAAAAAAAAACCCAGAAAATAATGGATAATGTTATACTTGTATTTGAAGGAAATAAGTAATGGATGATAATGTTTCTGTAGAAAATAAGTAACAAACTATATCATTTCTGCAGAAAATTTTGTGTAGAAGATTACTACAATTTGTGCTGAATGTATATTAAAGGTGAAATAATTTCTCTAGAAAATAAGTAACGAACTGATAATATCAGTTAAGTGGAAAATGTGAAACAGTTTAAATCAGTCTTTCTGAGCCTTCATGTTCTTGTGGAACTTTTGGAATATATATTTTTGTTTCAACTCTTGCAGGAAAATATTTATCGCCATTCACTTTTCACTTCATAATCTCCCTAGCCCTTCCTAGCTATCACCCCCCCCCCCCCATTCACTTTTCACTTCATATGTCTCCCTAGCCCTTCCTAGCTATCACCCCCCCCCCTCATTCACCTTTCACTTCATATGTCTCCCTAGCCCTTCCTAGCTATCACCCCCGCATTCACTTTTCACTTCATATGTCTCCCTAGCCCTTCCTAGCTATCACCCCCGCATTCACTTTTCACTTCATATGTCTCCCTAGCCCTTCCTAGCTATCACCCTCTCCCCCCCCTCCTTTGGTATCAATTCTAATAAAGTCGCTAGTATAGGCAGAACAAACAATTTTTTTTTCATTTTGCCCCTGCCACAAAGAATAATGATAATAAATTTATACTACAAAAAATGTTCATCACATACAGCTTTTGCAAGAGTAGGTATTTGTTTTCCTTGTGTAGAACTAAAAGTGACTTTTTAACCAATCTGTCTTTGACAAAAGCAAAACTATGTAGCTAATTCCTAGGGTTCCCTAAGAAGTAATCGGGGGGGGGGGGGAATTTTTCATCCATGATCTCTGGCAGAACCCCCACATATCTGTCAAAGAACTCCAGGGTTCCAATGAGTTCAGGTTGCGACAGTCTGATCTAAATTATTCTAGTGTCTGTTTTGTCCACGCGCCATTATTTATTTAACTCTAGGCTGGTTTGCAAATGTACTTGCGCTAACATTACATCAAAGTTTTTCATAATATATAAAACCTCCTAATTATAAAAAAATGTATAGTTCATTACCGTTGCAGGAAAAAAAAACAAAAGCTGTGGAAAATTATAACAGCTAAGAAAGCGAGAAGATCTGTGAGTATTACTTTATTGGTGATGTAGCTTTAGTCAATCAGAACTGCATTAATAAGGTTAGAAGGCATACTCATCTAGCTTCACAAATTTCTGTGGTCTTTGATATTTCTACATCAGATCATTTGTCTTCTGCCATTTAGTCTGCCACATTTTCTTGGGCTTCCTTTTTTTCCCCCTTGAGTTTTCAAATGATTGTCGTGTTCTCTGGCTTTCTGGAAACTCCCTGAAGCTGAACATACTCAGACGTCTAGTTCAATAATGCGAGGGTCATACCGAAAGCCGTGAGCAAAACTTTTTAAAAATCAGAATTTTAGATAGAGAAAATATAAATGTATCACCTTCACTTGCATCCTTTTCTCAACTTATCAACATAATCTTCATTTCTCTGCACACATTTTTCCCATTGCTCTGCAAGTTTGAAAAATTCAGTGGAGGCAGTTCGAGGGCGACCGCTGCGAGGCATATCTTGGATGATCGTGTTTCCATCTTTGAAGTGTTTCACCCACCTCCTAACACTGCTAGCACCCATACACACATCTCCATAAGCAAGTTGTAGTCTTTGGTGAATCTCAGCAGCAGGGATTTCCTATTTAACGAGGAATTCAATAACAGCACGTTGACGAAACGAAACTTCAGCACCCGCCATTTTGTTTACGCTGCGTAGTCACGTGACACATGATGGTGTCGTCATATGACCTCTACATGAAGTGCAAAGGATGCGTGTTAAAGTGATGCATTTTTATTTTCTCTATCTATAAATTCTGATTTTTTTATAAATTTGGTCATGACTTTCAGAATGACCCTCTCGTAAAAAGTGATAATTTTACATCCAAAAAGAATTAACTCAAAAAGTTATACAGATTAAGAACTCCAAAAAATCAAAGAAAATTCACTGATAAGGTCTATATTCAAGGGACAAAAATGAAACACAAAATGTGTACGAACCATTAGAAAGGAAATAAAAGAACACTAAATGATAAAAAAGAAGCTATTGCAAACAAAGACGATGGTAAACATTGAAGAAGCCTGTAAAGAAATGAACAACCAAATGACAGAAGGAAAAAAAAGGAAATAATTTCATTTTGAGCAGGGACAAGGATTTTTTATTTATTTTTTACCTTGGATCAAAAGCATGGATTTCGCAACCATACTTGGCCATGTCATCATCGTAGGAGAAGTCAAAGTTGATTCTGGGGAATTAGTGCCTAATTAAATAGAAACAGCTTTGCAAATGCATGTTTATGTGTGTGCATATATATATATATATATATGCATGAATTATTAAAATTCGGAATATATACACCCATACATGATCTACTCTTGGTTATGAAGTAGAATGAGTTGTAAGGTTCAGTTTTACAAAATGATGGAAAGAGTGAGGAAAGTGGGTAGAAACAAGTATGGTACAAAGTAAGATAAGGATATATGAAGAACAATAAACAATCCAATATTTCAGCAAAAGTCTTTTTTCAAGGATCACATACATGCTTCTTCTTCTTCTTCTTCTTCTTCTTCTTCTTTTTCAAGTACCGAGTCATGCCAAATCGGAAGCTGGGTTGCCAGCTCTCCAGGCTCTTGCGGCAGCCCCACAGCTTCTGCCTCAGGTCCATCCTCTGTCCCTCTCAGGTCTGGCTTCGTAGATCAGCGACAGTCTTGGAGGACATGCTACGGACGGTTGTGCTCCGCCTCCCCAAGGGCATGCACTCGTGTGAGAAATCTTGAGTCGGTGAAGGTGTCTCTGGAAGTAGGTGGACTGGATACACAATTTTTGTGTTCCAACATATTCTCAGGAACGGCTGCAAAGAACATTCTGCTTGCAGTTTTGGGGGATATACAACAACAGCAACAGTCTCACTTGTTTCTTCTACCCGGGGTGACGAGGCGACCCATAGCTGATATGCCAGCGTCGGGGCTAGAGAACCATAGCTGACCAAGATCCTGTCCCACCTCTCCGTGGTACCCCCAGTAACAGGCCTAGCCTGGCTAACGGGGCAAGGATCACCCCGTGGTGGTGGAGTCTGTTAAAAAAGCATTGTACACCCCCTGCTTTTTAGCTGTGCTCCGGGACTGAAAAAATAGCTGCCATAACCCGCTCCCACGCCGATACGATGCTGTGCCTCAACATCTTTACAGCATCGGCTGCAAAGAGCAACAGCCTCGCAGTTACAGGGAGTTCGTACAAGTACACATTTCTTCTACCTGACTACATTTATAGCCAATCTATTCTCATCTGCTTCTCCCGTCTGATTCATTCCACATTCAAAACACATTCAATCCACTCTCACTTTTTTTTTCTCTGCTTGACTTCACAACTCTCATCACAACTCTCATCACAACTCTCAATGGATTCTCTCATATTAGTACTCTTATCAAATCTGTACCCTCTTCATTCCAGATGAGTCGAGGACTGCAGTAGAACTGGTTCTAGTAAGGACCGGTACATATGTATGGTGCAGTTATGCAAAAAAAAGTAGAAACATTGAAAAGGAATGGCAAAAGAGGCAACGAGATGAGCACGTAGAAGTGTAAATCAGATAGTAACAGACGAATATTTTGGCGATATGTCTTTATTAAGGACGACAAAATTAACAAAACAACATATAAACACAGATGATATTTGCAGGACAAGTGTTAGTATTGCGTTTATTTGTTGTTTCGTTATTTTCGTCGTCCTTGACCAAGGCATATTGCCGAAATGCTGCTTAATATTATACTTTCACTTGTTCACCTCACTGTCTCTTTTACCTTGCATTCTCACCTTTTATTCATTTCTTAAACTCTTTTAATAAAAGGGCACCATACATCTGTATCCCTTTATTCCTATAATGACAGTCACTCATACTTTTTCTCTAACATTGTCCTACACTGAACAGCCCAGTGATACGATCTCGGGTAGTCTGCAACGGTACCAGAGATTTTACATAAAATCCTCACCCGTACGAGTACACAAGGCAGTCTCCACTTGAAGGTCGGTACAGAGGATCGTCACAAAGCTCCCAGCCACCGTCGGTCAACTTGCCCATTCTTTCAACTCGACTGCAGGCCACTTGGGGACCGTTAACGTAGCTGAAATGATCGCAGTGAGGACTGTTAAGGCACTGTTTTTGCTGGGAAAACATAGGAATCTTTCTTTAGTGCAATAATTATAGTCTGTTAACATTTTTTTTTTCGCCTTTTAACAAGGATCTATGGCAGTGATTACTAAACTATTTTTTTTTCTTTTAGGTCGTCTTAAAGTCAAGGATAGTCCACTCTGACCCCATACGTCCTGGTTCTCTCTCCCCTTTCCCTTTACACGCCCTCAGTATTACATCAAAAAAGTAAACTACCACACATTTCTAATCTTTGATGTGATGCTTCAAAATGAAAGTTTACTACACGGATCTCCTACACAGTGCTTCTCAACCCTGGGCTTAACAACACCCCCCCCCCCCTCCTCCGTCCAGGTTTGAAACCACTGGTCGTTGCCCCCCCCCCCTCTGAATTACAGAGATACTTGTCATCGCTACTTGAATACTGACTCACTTTCTTCTGTGCTCACTAGAAAACAAAGCCTCAGCCGCGTGCAAACATTCACGGCAACCATTACTTGGTAGAGCAGCAGACTAGAAACTATTATCCAAAACAAGAATGAGGCCATAGATACTGAAGTCCTATCATGCATTTAAAAAAATGTTAAAGCTATACCAAAGTAGTAACAGTTTTACTAAGTTTCAATTTACATATTAAGGTAAAGTTAAAGATAAGTCCCATAGCAAAATGCAGTAGGAGATGAAGCGTTAGAGACCTCATTATGCTGGACCATCAGAGTATGAGGTAGGGGGTGGCCAGTTCCTTTCCTCGCTGTTGACACCTTTATCATACAAAAACATAAAGGACAAAGAAATAGGGGAAAGAACATATACATTCACATCGGTGATATACATATAACAATAATAGGAAAAAAAGGAAGTACCTATCTGTGATACACAAGAAGCTGCATATAAGAGTGCACGTGGTGAAGTATTGTGAAATGTTTAAATGAAGACTTGTAAGACGTGATGTCAACTTTTCTGGCTGGCAGTCAAGAGAGGGGGAAGAAAGGGAAAAGGAGACGAAAGATGTCTACAAACATTGCATGATGATTATGAATGGCAGGTAACAGCGACGAGAAAGCTGACGTGTTCATACCCGTGATAGAAGGACTGCACGTCCTGGTGGGACATTTGCTGCAGGACAGTATCAGGCGGAACTGGGTTGTCCTTTGAGTGGACTGCTGGGAATAGTAGAACCGGTGATGATTCTCTCGATACATTTGGTTTGAGCTTCTGTAAATTTAGGGGGAAAAAAAGAACGCGTTTCTGTTACGGTAGTTTTGCTATATATATATCCTTTTAGTTCATTTATATTGTTATATTTATATAACAAAGTATCATCTGCCATAGAAGTAAGATCGTCTTGCAAAAGATGTGAATTTTACTTGAGATAGCAGTCAGCTAACCGCTGGCCTAAGGACTGGCGGACCACAGCCAAGGATTACCTCTCTGTTGATGGACACCACCACCCTCCCCACCCCCTCGCCCGGTAACAGTCTGGGCCTACTAACAGAGAAAGGATCACTTAGCGGGTGAGTCTGCGATGCATCCCAGCCACCGTCGGTCAACTTGCCCATTCTTTCAACTCGACTGCAGGCGACTTGGGGACCGTTAACGTAGCTGAAATGATCGCAGTGAGGACTGTTAAGGCACTGTTTTTGCTGGGAAAACATAGGAATCTTTCTTTAGTGGAACAATGATAATCTGTTAACATTTCTTTTCGACTCTTAACAAGGATCTATGGCAGTGGTTATTAAACTTTTGTTTTTCTTTTTAAGTCGTCTTAAAGTCAATGATAGTCCACTCTGCTTCCATACATCCCGCTTCTCCCTCCCTGTCCCTTTACACTTCCTCAGTATTACATCAAAGAACTCCGGGCCTACAAAAATAGCCACTACAGCCCACCATCTACACCCCCTTTCCTCCTCCCAAAATCAAGCTCGATGTTTATGCTTCAAAAATTCACTTCATCAGTCGCAAAAGACACTTCCAGTGTAACAAAAACAACAATAAAAACAACAACAACGTATCTTTAAATGTTGCCAAATTACTCATATATTTTTGTGTAGCATAGCCTTGTAAGTAATGATTATAGTTATTATAATTATTATTATTATTATTATTAGTGACATGATCAGGAATAAAGAATGTATTGGGGGGCAGAGAAGGGATAGTTAGAAGGACGAAGAACGGATACTCGGTACTTCAAAGACCTGATCAAAGGTAAACCGAATCGACATGGGTACGCCGATAGATCGTAACATTGCGACTTCACGCACACCTGCAGTAGCCGAGGGGGAACAATTGACCAGTAGATCAAACGACTGAACAGAGAACGGACTAGGTCCCGAAGCAGGTAACATGAAAGAGATGGTGGACTTGTTAATGGGAGGTAACAATTAGACGACGGAGATGAAAGAGACTAAAGCGAAGACGCCAGTTGCGACTGGTTTTGGGCAACAAAGGATGACCCAATGACCCAATGACCGATACAACAATTGGAGGCGTGGTCTATGAAACGGAATTTACGAATATAAAAGGAGAGGTAGACAGGTGGAAAAAAAGGAAGGCCGGCGAAGAGCAGATAGGGGTTCTGATAGAGGAGGAGGCAGAGAGAGATTTTGATAGAGGAGGACCAAAAATAGAAGAACATAACAGATAGAGAAGTAGCGTTAGACTGAACCAGTGTATTAAGAGATTGTGTAGCAATTATTACATTGAAACTTCGAGCACCGAGTTTTTGTTCTATAGTAAGAAGTATGATATTGTGAGACTTTGAGGTTACGTGCTACAATGATGAAAACAATGAACTGTATATAATATTGCATATTATTCCAAGTGAAGTTGTCAATTATACGTCTCGATCATGTTTGACATAATAAAATGATGTCAGTGAAATGTTTTATGCGGCATCATCAATTGCCATTTATATGAATCTTCGATGTGTGATGTGATGAGGAAAGAGAAAGATAAAGAACAAAACAAAATAGAACTCACATTGTTATAATGGTGCCCGTGCCTATTCCTGACATTTGGGAGGAGACGACCGGGCGTATAAGCGGCCACAATGCGAAGTGTTAGCTATTAACGCACTGTTTTTGCTGGGAAAACATAGGAATCTTTCTTTAGTGGAACAATGATAATCTGTTAACATTTCTTTTCGACTCTTAACAAGGATCTATGGCAGTGGTTATTAAACTTTTGTTTTTCTTTTTAAGTCGTCTTAAAGTCAATGATAGTCCACTCTGCTTCCATACATCCCGCTTCTCCCTCCCTGTCCCTTTACACTTCCTCAGTATTACATCAAAGAACTCCGGGCCTACAAAAATAGCCACTACAGCCCACCATCTACACCCCCTTTCCTCCTCCCAAAATCAAGCTCGATGTTTATGCTTCAAAAATTCACTTCATCAGTCGCAAAAGACACTTCCAGTGTAACAAAAACAACAATAAAAACAACAACAACGTATCTTTAAATGTTGCCAAATTACTCATATATTTTTGTGTAGCATAGCCTTGTAAGTAATGATTATAGTTATTATAATTATTATTATTATTATTATTAGTGACATGATCAGGAATAAAGAATGTATTGGGGGGCAGAGAAGGGATAGTTAGAAGGACGAAGAACGGATACTCGGTACTTCAAAGACCTGATCAAAGGTAAACCGAATCGACATGGGTACGCCGATAGATCGTAACATTGCGACTTCACGCACACCTGCAGTAGCCGAGGGGGAACAATTGACCAGTAGATCAAACGACTGAACAGAGAACGGACTAGGTCCCGAAGCAGGTAACATGAAAGAGATGGTGGACTTGTTAATGGGAGGTAACAATTAGACGACGGAGATGAAAGAGACTAAAGCGAAGACGCCAGTTGCGACTGGTTTTGGGCAACAAAGGATGACCCAATGACCCAATGACCGATACAACAATTGGAGGCGTGGTCTATGAAACGGAATTTACGAATATAAAAGGAGAGGTAGACAGGTGGAAAAAAAGGAAGGCCGGCGAAGAGCAGATAGGGGTTCTGATAGAGGAGGAGGCAGAGAGAGATTTTGATAGAGGAGGACCAAAAATAGAAGAACATAACAGATAGAGAAGTAGCGTTAGACTGAACCAGTGTATTAAGAGATTGTGTAGCAATTATTACATTGAAACTTCGAGCACCGAGTTTTTGTTCTATAGTAAGAAGTATGATATTGTGAGACTTTGAGGTTACGTGCTACAATGATGAAAACAATGAACTGTATATAATATTGCATATTATTCCAAGTGAAGTTGTCAATTATACGTCTCGATCATGTTTGACATAATAAAATGATGTCAGTGAAATGTTTTATGCGGCATCATCAATTGCCATTTATATGAATCTTCGATGTGTGATGTGATGAGGAAAGAGAAAGATAAAGAACAAAACAAAATAGAACTCACATTGTTATAATGGTGCCCGTGCCTATTCCTGACATTTGGGAGGAGACGACCGGGCGTATAAGCGGCCACAATGCGAAGTGTTAGCTATTAACGATCACGTGCAAGACTGTTGAACTGATGTGATTTAGGCGAAGAACAATTGTTTCTTTAACAGTGATGTTATTTAGAGAACTTGAAAGAGACAGAGGGACAGTATTTTCGGCCAGGAACAAGAGATAGTTAAGTTAGGTATTAGTTTGATTGTTGTTGAAATTGCAGTGTATATTGGTTTGATTTATACAACTGTGTTAGAATATTTTTTACTAAGAATTAATGATTATTTCCACCGAATATTTCAGAGTGTGAGTAATACAGAGATTTTATTTTCAGAGATAGTATTAGAGAAAATGGCAGAAACACCAGAAATAGACATACTGAAATGGGAGGTAAGATATTTGAGGAGAGAAGTATCTAGATTAGGTAGAGAGTTGAGACAGGAAAGAAATATGAGAATACATTACAATTTTTATCCCAGAATAGATGTTGGACAGACACACAACTCTTGTTATAGAAATGAGAGAGTTGGAAGAAGAAACAAATATCAAAACCAGGGACACTATACAGACATGAGATACATAACCAGACAACCAGACTACAACGACACAAGGTTTAGAGACAACTACCAGCACAACTCTTTTAAACGAAACGACTGCAGATATATGTCACATAACACCGAAAGGTTTGATAAGAATATGAAGAAAGAAAGAAATTCTGTAGTGCGTACGATATCAGACACAGATAGACGAAATAACTATGATACGAAAAGGAATAAAACTAGAGTAGAATTAGTGGAGGCTAGTAGCCAGACAGTTAATGACAGAAAAGACAGGTCAACAAACACAGACCTAGGCGGATTAGCTCGCACAATGGTTGATGTAAGTGTGGGGGTGAGCGAAGATTGTTTGGTAAGAAAAAGTGATGTAGCCACAAACACTTTACTCACAGAAACATGTGATATTACCATAGAAACAGACAGGATTGTGTTAACGGATAGCTCTACGTGTATGGCAGATAGAACAGCTGAAATGAATGAAGATACCGTCAAAGTATGCAATAATTGTCAGAGACAAGTAGATGGTACATGTTATACAATAGGTACTGTCACTGATATTAACATGACTGATGAAAGGCTGACATCAGATGATGATGATGATATTCCAGATGAAGATGAACTTAAAACATTTATGAAAGATATCCTAAATTATGCCAGTAGGTCACAATCACACACGACGAAGAATGAGATAGTTAATGATGTACGTGTGGGCTATCCCGCATTAGATAACAAATATGGACAGATATACATAGAGGATGCATTGAAGGATCTTATTGACCATGACCCGGCGTTAACCAGGTGGTCACACATATGGAAACATCAGCCAAACGCTAGTTCACAGATACAGGCAGTGAGGAACCTAAATACAACTGAGCGACACAATAATAAACACATAAAGACAAAACCCAATAAACGACCAGTAAGAAGGGTGGAAGCAGTAAAACAGCAATTAATGAAGAGAAGTATAGGTCAGGATATTAGAACACATAAGATATCAGAAAAATCCAGTCAGTTCAATGGAAAGGTTGTGCACCGAGAACAGGTAAATAATTCTGATCATAGAAAAAATCACAGGGTACAAAATTGTAATTTAGTGCAGAAAAGAGATACGTATATCCCAGATGACGTAGACATCATTAGAGCAGTGAGAAGATTTATATATAAGAGTACGCCAGAAATGACCACTCAACAGATTTTGTTAAAAATTTATAAAGAATCAGCAATAGCAAACATACAAATGAGGGAAAAGTTTATCATAGCTACAATAGATCGTATGCTAAATGATTTTGCTTATTCAGAGCTATGGCCACTTTAAGAAAAACGAGAAATGTACTGAACAGATGAAATTTCAGAATAAGAAATATAACAAAGATGAAACGACAGAGTAAAATGATCATTAATATTCTTTTTACTGATGTGAGGATTCAAGAGGATGTGTGATTTCTTGTTATTTATCATAAGGGTTTATTAACTTTACATCTTATAAATGGTGGTAGGTTGACGGGAGCACAATTACGAGGTTGCTACATTTTTTTGGGGATGCAAAGGTTTCAAACTGATGTACATACAGGTATACATATCTTGAGGATAATGTGACTAAATTTTTTAATGTTTATGAGACGAGACTAATATGGCTCGCATTGATGATGTACATTTTTTTACATTGCTACTAGGGTATTTTTAATGTTGAAATGCTCAGAAATTGAGAGTGTTAGTAGTATAACACTCTATGTATCTTTTGTATGGTGAATAATAATGTAATATTGCATATTTTTGTATGATGAATGAAGTGCATACACAATATTTTTTGAGATATGGAAACAAACTTTTCATTTGTATTAAGAAGAGTAGGGTGAGATGTTTGGGTGTTGCCAGATTGTTTAGTGGAACCGAGAAGGTTGTGTTGTGATTATCAATACGAGGATACCCTCACCACTAAAAATGGTTGGCATAGAGGGATAGAGACCCAGGAGTTATCATGGTAGAGGAGTACTTGGGGGGTAAAATAATTGAAGTCAGTGGAACAAATTTCGTGAGAATACGATGGGAGTATTCTGGTCTTTCAGGAACCAGTACATCACATTTTCACACTGAGTATGTATCAGGGAATGTGTATGAGATATCCTATGGTTGCCGCTGATGATGAGAAACGGCAGGTTTGTCGACTGAAAATTAAAATAATTGAAGTCAGTGGAACAAATTTCGTGAGAATACGATGGGAGTATTCTGGTCTTTCAGGAACCAGTACATCACATTTTCACACTGAGTATGTATCAGGGAATGTGTATGAGATATCCTATGGTTGCCGCTGATGATGAGAAACGGCAGGTTTGTCGACTGAAAATTAAAATAATTGAAGTCAGTGGAACAAATTTCGTGAGAATACGATGGGAGTATTCTGGTCTTTCAGGAACCAGTACATCACATTTTCACACTGAGTATGTATCAGGGAATGTGTATGAGATATCCTATGGTCGCCGCTGATGAGAAACGGGAGGTTTGTCGACTGAAAATTCATCATAAGGGCAATAAAGTGATTCGTTTTGAGGTTGGGCCTCAAATGTAATGACAGTATTTTTTGGTCATTTGAAAGAATGTATGCTTTTCTTTTTCTTAAGTGTGTATGAGACATCATTTTGATGTAGAAGAGCAGCCATGAGTTAATGTCTTACTGGAAATTTTTTTGAACAAGATACAAATATGCTGATACATGTTTTCTTCTTATGATAATTATGAATGGTATATTGACAGAATATGGTTACCATGTTTATGGAGATGTAGTCGGTACCGTTAACATTCTGACTTAAACAAGGGGAGGTGACCGCAAAGTGATTTTTGTTGGTACTGTGGTCCACATGGAAATATATTTTGGTAGCTCATTACTTACAAGGCACTTTGCTAGTTTTTTTGTTTTTTTTTTTAAAATGAACAATATAGATTGAACTAAAACATTGTTAAATTTGTTCCGGGTGAAATATTGTTCAAATGACACACTAACCTCAGCTGGTTCAGGACACCGGTGCCAGATCTGGACATGCAAGCCCTGACCGTGGAGCTGGAAGAACATAGTGGCCAGAAGAGCCAGTACGCATGACGCCAGCAGGAAGCACTTCAGCCGACGAAGCATCAAGGGGCAGATGGCTCTAGGGCCAGAAAGAGAATGGTTCTGTCAGAAAGGGAAAAATAAACCAAATGTTTTTGGATCTTGTCTTAAAATTATTATAACTGTGATTGTCTGTGATTTTTTTATATTTACCTGCGGATGAAAGTGCTTCTTCTTCTCTTCTTCTTCTTCTTCTTCTTCTTCTTCTTCAGAGTTCGAGCAACGCTAAATCACAGTCCTGTCTGTCTAATGAAGTCCGCCATCTTCTCCTGGCTTGAGTTGGGGCACCTATAGATTCTCTCTCTCTCTCTCTCTCTCTCTCTCTCTCTCTCTCTCTCTCTCTCTCTCGGGCCAGATCTGTGCTCGGAGGTTTGACTGGGTTTGACAGGTCTGCAGGACATGTTCTGGTGTCTGGATACCAAAGCCACAGGGACAATCATTTGTATGCGATATTTAGAGGCGATAGAGGTGGCTTATAGGTCTGCACGGTTCCTGCATCAATTGTTTGTTATTAATTTATTGTTGACAAAACAGAAAATTTAACAAGAAACGTCAGTGCTGGCTTTGATCAATATCCGTGATCAGGACAGGGCCGTGGACAGCCAGGTCTTCGGACTCTGTGCTCCTCTACCAAATACAGAAAGTGACACTCAAAGACGTACTTGTAAGTTATTTTTTATGTAATTATTCTTTCATTGTTTTATACACTTAAACGATGTGATGATTATAAAACAATTTTTTTTTTTTTTTGCTGGCAAATGTCTCAGTTTCGTCATTAAAGTTCAAATGACTGGGTAAAGCAGATTTCAGCACAAGTGTTCCCTAAGTCTTATCTTTCTGAAAAAAAGAGAAAAAACAGGGCCGCTGGGAGAAGTACAACATGATCTCCACCCACGCCACCTCCCTGTCCACCTCTTTCCTCGTCGGAAATGGAGTGGCATTGAAATGTGTGTCTGAGCGATTGTTGAAATGTGTGTCTGAGAGATTGATGAAATGTGTGTCTGACAGATTGTTGAAATGTGTGTCTAAGAGATTGTTGAAATGTGTGTCTGAGAGATTGTTGAAATGTGTGTCTAAGAGATTGTTGAAATGTGTGTCTGACAGATTGTTGAAATATATATCTGAGAGATTGTTGAAATGTGTGTCTGAGAGATTGTTGAAATGTGTGTCCAAGAGATTGTTGAAATGTGTGTCTGACAGATTGTTGAAATGTGTGTCTGGAAGATTGTTGAAATGTGTGTCTGACAGATTGTTGAAATGTGTGTCTGAGAGATTGTTGAAATGTGTGTCAGAGAGATTGTTGAAATGTGTGTCTGAGAGATTGTTGAAGAGTGTGTCTGAGAGATTGTTGATATGTGTGTCTGAGAGATTGTTGAAGAGTGTGTCAAAGAGATTGTTGAAATGTGTGTCTGACAGATTGTTGAAGTGTGTGTCTGACAGATTGTTGAAATGCATGTCTGAGAGATTGATGAAATGTGTGTCTATGAAATTGTTTCTTCTTCTTCTTCGTTCGCTTCTACCACCAAAACCGCACTGTGATCCTACTGAATTTACGCCTGTGGTCCTCGTTAGGTCCCGTGGTCTCCTGTGTGGTCCCCGAAAGGACCACACGAGATCACCGAAAGGACCACAAGGGTTTCAGAGTATCGCAGTGCTTTAACCTGTATTCTTGGTGGGTCTCTGAAGCGGATTGGACCACAAGGGTCTCAGAGTATCGCAGTGCTTTAACCTGTATTCTTGGTGGGTCTCTGAAGCGGATTGCGTGACACCGTGGTTTTCGTTGCATCAGTTTAGTCTAGAGTTGGACTTTCTCACCGGAATAAGAGATTGTTGAAATGTGTGTCTAAGAGATTGTTGAAATGTGTGTCTGAGAGATTGCTGAAATGTATGTCTAAGAGATTGATGAAATGTGTGTGTGACAGATTGTTGAAATGTGTGTCTAAGAGATTGATGAAATGTGTGTCTGACAGATTGTTGAAATGTGTGTCTGAGAGATTGATGAAATGTGTGTCTGAGAGATTGTTGAAATATATGTCTGAGAGATTGATGAAATGTGTGTCTGAGAGATTGTTGAAATATGTGTCTAAGAGATTGTTGAAATGTGTGTAAGAGAGATTGTTGAAATGTGTGTCTAAGAGATTGTTGAAATGTGTGTCCAAGACATTGTTGAAATGTGTGTCAGAGAGATTGTTGAAATGTGTGTCTGAGAGATTGTTGAAAGGTGTGTCTGAGAGAGTGTTGAAATGTGTGTCTAAGAGATTGTTGAAATGTGTGTCTAAGAGATTGTTGAAATGTGTGTCTGATCGATTGTTGAAATGTGTGTCTGACAGATTGTTGAAATGTGTGTCTGACAGATTGTTGAAATGTGTGTCTGAGAGATTGATGAAATGTGTGTCTATGAGATTGTTTCTTCTTCTTCTTCTTCTTCGTTCGCTTCTACCACCAAAACCGCACTGTGATCCTACTGAATTTACGCCTGTGGTCCTCGTTAGGTCCCGTGGTCTCCTGTGTGGTCCCCGAAAGGACCACACGAGATCACCGAAAGGACCACAAGGGTTTCAGAGTATTGCAGTGCTTTAGCCTGTATTCTTGGTGGGTCTCTGAAGCGGATTGCGTGACACCGTGGTTTTCGTTGCACCAGTTTAGTCTAGAGTTGGACTTTCTCACTGGAATAAGAGATTGTTGAAGTGTGTGTCTAAGAGATTGTTGAAATGTGTGTCTGAGAGATTGTTGAAATGTGTGTCTAGGAGATTGATGAAATGTGTGTCTGACAGATTGTTGAAATGTGTGTCTGAGAAATTTATGAAATGTGTGTCTAAGAGATTGATGAAATGTGTGTCAGAGAGATTGTTGAAATGTGTGTCTGAGCGATTGATGAAATGTGTGTCAGAGAGATTGTTGAAATGTGTGTCTGAGCGATTGATGAAATGTGTGTCTGAGAGATTGTTGAAATGTGTGTCTGAGAGATTGATGAAATGTGTGTCTGAGCGATTGTTGAAATGTGGGTCTGAGAGATTGTTGAAATGTGTGTCTGAGCGATTGTTGAAATGTGTATCTAAGATATTGTTGAAATGTGTGTCTAAGAGATTGTTGAAATGTGTGTCAGAGAGATTGTTGAAATGTGTGTCTGAGAGATTGTTGAAATGTGTGTCTAAGAGATTGTTGAAATGTATGTCTGACAGATTGCTGAAATGTATGTCTGAGCGATTGTTGAAATGTGTGTCTGAGAGATTGCTGAAATGTGTGTCTGAACGATTGCTGAAATGTGTGTTAGAGATTGCTGAACTGTGTGTCAGAGAGATTGCTGAAATGTGTGTCTGAGAGATTGTTGAAATGTGCAACAATAAAAAATGAGCGAACAGCATCAGACCTTTGCGATCAACTTACTTAATGCTATTGTCAACAGCTTGTATAAGATTACAGTGAGCAACTTACATAATATGACATTACTGCGAACGACTTACATAATATACATTACTGTGAGCAACTTACAAAATATAACATTACTGTGAGCAGCTTACATAATATAACATTACTGTGAGCAGCTTACATAGTATAACATTACTGTGAGCAGCTTACATAATATAACATTACTGTGAGCAGCTTACACAGTATAACATTACTGTGAGCAACTTACATAATATAACATTACTGTGAGCAGCTTATATAATATAACGTTAGCGTGCGCAGCTTACATAGTATAACATTACTGTGAGCAACGTACTTAATATAACGTTACTGTGAGCAACTTACATAATATAACATTAATGTGAGCAATTTACATGATATAACATTACTGAGAACGAGTCTACAGTATTACAATGAATAACAGTGCCTGTAATAGTACCG
Organism: Achatina immaculata; assembly: GCA_009760885.1. NCBI lineage: Eukaryota > Metazoa > Mollusca > Gastropoda > Stylommatophora > Achatinidae > Lissachatina > Lissachatina immaculata. Next base: position 33,206,657 of record CM019709.1, read on the forward strand.
TGAATAAAGTGTATAATCTTCTTCTTCTTCTTCTTCTTCATCATCATCATCATCATCATCATCATCATCATCTTCATCTTCTTCTTCTTCTTCTTCTTGTGACATGTCCTTTCCAGAACGTTGTTCCTCTCACTGCCTCCCTGAATGCAGTAGGGTCTTGCGCAAGTTGACCGGCGTCTCGCAATGACATGTTCAGACTTTCAGTGATGTCCTGAGTCCACTTGCGGCGAGGTCGCCCTTTTCTCTTTTGCCGGGAACTATGCCTTCTACCACGAATCTCTTCAAGCTACTGTGTCTCTTGATGTGGGCAAAGCATCTCAGCCTTCTAATGTTATAGTGTTTACGAGGCAGTTTTTTTGCTTCACTTAAAACACATCCTTATCAATGGATGTTAGAAAACGAGTTCTAAAATACTACATTGAACCTATCTTGTTATATGGAAGTGAATCATGGACAATAGGCAAGTCTGCACAAAAATCATTGGAAGCAGCAGAAATGTGGTTTATTAGAAGAATGTTGCGAATACCCTGGACAGCAAAAATAACTAATGAAGAATGTATGAGAAGAGCTGGAGAGACAAAAAAACCTTGTCAGAAAGATAAGAGAGAGACAATGTACTTTCATATCACATGCAATGAGAAAAAGGGGGGGGGGCATTGAAAATAATATATAACAAGAGGAAAAATAGAGGGAAGAAGAGCCAGGGGAAGACTGAGAGAAATGATACTGGACAGTCTGACGGGATGGTGTGAGAGGAGATGACCAACTGAACTGATGGCCTGCATGAAGGATCGTGTACTATGGAGAAGCATAATAGCCAACGCCAGTCGGCACGGCACCTGATGATGATGATGAGTCATATCTCATTATGATTATGATGAGTCACATCTCTTTATTTTTTTTCTCTTTCTATTCATGATATTCTAAGTGCCCTTCTATAACATTTCATTTCAAATGCTGCTAAGCTCTTGTCTAGTGATTTGTTAAGTGTCCACGTTTCGCCTCCGTTCGCCGTCACTGTAAGCTCTTAGTAAACACAGCTTTGTTTACTTGTTAATACCTTGTCACGTGCTCTTTATTTGGGCTATTGAATAATAAACATTATATTGAATAAGGTGGGTAATGCAGGCCCGGTGTGAATTGGGGGGGGGGGAGGGGGTCCTAGCTGGTGCATCACACTGAGTCTTGGAGGGCTACCTGAAAGAAGGAGAGAGGATGAGGTGGATGAGATGGATGAAAAATGAAAATTAATGGCTAATCAAAAGATTGAGGGAGGGGGGAGAGGGGTTGAAGAAAAAAAAGAGAAACAGTTTTTGCATCATCTTATAAAATCCATCTTGAAGGCCTAGCTGTAATATTACTGGGAATAATATCCATAACATTCGTCCCAGGATGCACAGCACTGTAGCATCCTGCAACCGCCAACTTCATTTCTTTGCAGGTTTTAGATGATCTTACAGCACACGCAGGAAATTTGCGGAGAAGTGGGATACAGGGACATTCTTTACTTCCCGAAGTGGTCCCACGAAAACTTATTCATTTGCTCCACCACCGTGGGGGGCGGGGGGGGAGGGAGGGAGGCATATCGATCTGAAGCCTACTGGCCACAGGTGCGGTAATTAAACAGTCTGTTTTCACGGGGGCAGCGAGGAAGAATGGAGGACAAGATCGACTATCTTTATTGGTTGGCATAAATACATCATTTGTCCCACGCAACCATCGTTGCTCCATGCTCTTCTGTCTTACAGACATACTGGACTGACTGACTCCCTGTACGCTGCTCCATCACAGCCATACAGAGAAGTAGAAGTATGATCTGCAGATAATGTGACCAGCCGTCTCGTACAGGCTCGCAGTTTAAGGATTTGTCATGGGAATCTTATTGCTTCGGTCGGCACGCACCCCCCCCCTCCATGTTTCCCCCGTATTCTCATCTTTGATCGCAGCATGCTCCAGAAATGCCCGTAACTTTTAAATTAACTTTGAGGAAACGTTGCTATTTTTTAATAAAACTCACTCTGTAAGGAAGTACAACAGGTAGGCCTGACTGAGACTAGATCTAATCTAGTGATTACAATTCTGGGTTAACATTTAACGTACCCCCCCCCCCCCCCCCCCCCCAACCCGCCTGAGAGAGTGTCCTGTATTTGAACTTTAAAAAATGCTCAGGTAAATGCAAAAAAAAAAAGGGGGGGGGGTGAAACTGGAAGAAAGCTAGTAGATGCATCCCCCTCCACCACAACAGCGGTTACTTTTTTAAACGATCCCGGGTGGCATTCACTTCAAGAAAAACTGCAGAGATTGTCTGGAATGAGCTCAGTTTGTAGACTGTGATCGCTGTCACTTCAGTGCGTTTACTCACGACGTGTATAACCTGGGACACACTACCCGTCCTTACATCCCCACGACCTGGTGCGTTATCGATTTACTCGTGCTTCAAAACACTGAAGGAGTATTCTGGGGTAAATTACTGGCAATTTTGATTTCTTCAGTAGTGGTAATCTTCTAACTGCAGATCGCAGTTTTACTTCTCTGTACGCCTGTGATGGAACAGCGTATACAGAGTCGGCAAATGAGGTCACGTGGGAAACTAAAAGCTATGAGAAGCCATTCAAAGACGTGATGCACTGGCACCTGCTTTGACGCTAGAGTTGATGAAGGTCTAAGTCTTTTCATTTCAACGTCGTTGTAAACAGGACAGAGTAAAGTGGGGAGGTGATGGGGTCGACGTGGTGGAGTTTATTTAGAAGTCAGACGTAGCACATGCAATGAGAAAAAGGGGGGGGGGGCATTGAAAATAAATATAACAAGAGGAAAAATAGAGGGAAGAAGAGCCAGGGGAAGACTGAGAGAAATGATACTGGACAGTCTGACGGGATGGTGTGAGAGGAGATGACCAACTGAACTGATGGCCTGCATGAAGGATCGTGTACTATGGAGAAGCATAATAGCCAACGCCAGTCGGCACGGCACCTGATGATGATGATGAGTCATATCTCATTATGATTATGATGAGTCACATCTCTTTATTTTTTTTCTCTTTCTATTCATGATATTCTAAGTGCCCTTCTATAACATTTCATTTCAAATGCTGCTAAGCTCTTGTCTAGTGATTTGTTAAGTGTCCACGTTTCGCCTCCGTTCGCCGTCACTGTAAGCTCTTAGTAAACACAGCTTTGTTTACTTGTTAATACCTTGTCACGTGCTCTTTATTTGGGCTATTGAATAATAAACATTATATTGAATAAGGTGGGTAATGCAGGCCCGGTGTGAATTGGGGGGGGGGGGAGGGGGTCCTAGCTGGTGCATCACACTGAGTCTTGGAGGGCTACCTGAAAGAAGGAGAGAGGATGAGGTGGATGAGATGGATGAAAAATGAAAATTAATGGCTAATCAAAAGATTGAGGGAGGGGGAGAGGGGTTGAAGAAAAAAAAGAGAAACAGTTTTTGCATCATCTTATAAAATCCATCTTGAAGGCCTAGCTGTAATATTACTGGGAATAATATCCATAACATTCGTCCCAGGATGCACAGCACTGTATCATCCTGCAACCGCCAACTTCATTTCTTTGCAGGTTTTAGATGATCTTACAGCACAGGCAGGAAATCTGCGGAGAAGTGGGATACAGGGACATTCTTTACTTCCCGAAGTGGTCCCACGAAAACTTATTCATTTGCTCCACCACCGTGGGGGGCGGGGGGGGGGGGGAGGGAGGGAGGCATATCGATCTGAAGCCTACTGGCCACAGGTGCGGTAATTAAACAGTCTGTTTTCACGGGGGCAGCGAGGAAGAATGGAGGACAAGATCGACTATCTTTATTGGTTGGCATAAATACATCATTTGTCCCACGCAACCATCGTTGCTCCATGCTCTTCTGTCTTACAGACATACTGGACTGACTGACTCCCTGTACGCTGCTCCATCACAGCCATACAGAGACGTAGAAGTATGATCTGCAGATAATGTGACCAGCCGTCTCGTACAGGCTCGCAGTTTAAGGATTTGTCATGGGAATCTTATTGCTTCGGTCGGCACGCACCCCCCCCCCCCATGTTTCCCCCGTATTCTCATCTTTGATCGCAGCATGCTCCAAAAATGCCCGTAACTTTTAAATTAACTTTGAGGAAACGTTGCTATTTTTTAATAAAACTCAATCTGCAAGGAAGTACAACAGGTAGGCCTGACTGAGACTAGATCTAATCTAGTGATTACAATTCTGGGTTAACATTTAACGTACCCCCCCCCCTCCCCCCCCCCCAACCCGCCTGAGAGAGTGTCCTGTATTTGAACTTTAAAAAAATGCTCAGGTAAATGCCAAAAAAAAGGGGGGGGGGTGAAACTGGAAGAAAGCTAGTAGATGCACCCCCCCCCCCCCCCACAACAGCGGTTACTTTTTTAAACGATCCCGGGTGGCATTCACTTCAAGAAAAACTGCAGAGATTGTCTGGAATGAGCTCAGTTTGTAGACTGTGATCGCTGTCACTTCAGTGCGTTTACTCACGACGTGTATAACCTGGGACACACTACCCGTACTTACATCCCCACGACCAGGTGAGTTATCGATTTACTCGTGCTTCAAAACACTGAGGGAGTATTCTGCGGTAAATTACTGGCAATTTTGATTTCTTCAGTAGTGGTAATCTTCTAACTGCAGATCGCAGTTTTACTTCTCTGTACGCCTGTGATGGCAAATGAGGTCACGTGGGAAACTAAAAGCTACGAGAAACCATTCAAAGACGTGATGCACTGGCACCTGCTTTGACGCTAGAATTGATGAAGGTATAAGTCTTTTAATTTCAACGTCGTTGTAAACAGGACAGAGTAAAGTGGGGAGGTGATGGGGTCGACGTGGTGGAGTTTATTTAGAAGTCAGACGTAGCAGTCTGGCTGAATGAGTAATCTACCTAGTCAGACATAGCAGTCTGGCTGAATGAGTAATCTACCTAGTCAGATATAGAAGTCTGGCTGAAGGAGTAATCTACCTAGTCAGATATAGCAGTCTGGCTCAAGGAGTAATCTACCTAGTCTGATATAGCAGTCTGGCTGAAGGAGTATAATTACATCTACCTGGTCAGATATAGCAATCTGGCTGAAGGAGTAATCTACCTAGTCAGATATAGCAGTCTGGCTGAAGGAGTATAATTACATCTACCTAGTCAGATATAGCAGTCTGACTGAAGGAGTATAATTACATCTACCTGGTCAGATATAGCAGTCTGACTGAAGGAGTATAATTACATCTACCTAGTCAGATATAGCAGTCTGACTGAAGGAGTATAATTACATCTACCTGGTCAGATATAGCAGTCTGACTGAAGGAGTATAATTACATCTACCTAGTCTGATATAGCAGTCTGGCTGAAGGAGTAATCTACCTACTCTGATATAGCATTCTGGCTGAAGGAGTATAATTACATCTACCTAGTCAGATATAGCAGACTGGCTGAAGGAGTATAATTACATCTACCTGGTCCGATATAGCAGACTGGCTGAAGGAGTATAATTACATCTACCTGGTCAGAAATAGCAGTTTGACTGAAGGAGTAATCTAACTAGTCTGAAACAGCAGACTGGCTGAAGGTATTCAGTAGTGATGATCAAATACGATGATCAAATGAAATAAAATAAAAGGCTGCAACTAAAGCCAAGGTGGAGCTAGGACATTGGAGCTAGGACACTGGAGCTAGGACAAAAAAACAATCATTGTAATGTTAAGCGTGACCTGAATAGGTAAAACAATACACGTCACATAGGGCTAGCCTGATAGTTAAACGTCACATAGGGCTCGCCTGATAGTTAAACGTCACATAGGGCTTGCCTGATAGTTAAACGTCACATAGGGCTCGCGTGGTACTTAAACGTCACATAGGGCTCGTCTGGTAGTTAAACGTCACATAGGGCTCGCCTAGTAGTTGGCCACGTTTTCCTGTTTTCGGCGAGCTTTTCAACCTCACTTAGGGATTTTATGCCCACTAATTTGGCCATATAAGGTTGACGCATCACGGATACACATAATAACGTTGCATCAAATAAGTGAAGTTGCTATTATCCGTATTTGCTACTGTGTAAATCATTACGAAAGTTTTCTGGCTACCCTTTTTATTTCTCCACATGTACAAACTCGCTACCAATAATATATGCTGTAGCAAAACTTGTTAAAAATGAAATCTTGATGGTATATGTTCACCACGTTACATGTTTACCACATAGAATTGTTTCACTATCTTAATCGTTTCATCAAAATCTTTGTCCTATTTTCAGAAGTCAGCTTATCAAGACTGATAGGTATTTATATTTGTAGCCGAATGTATAGACTGGCGTGGTGTGGGGAGATGACTGTTATGGTTTACACAATAACACGATCACAGCGTGATCAAAGAATCTACAACTTGACAGTGTTATAAGCGTGGCTGCACATGAGCTGGCTTGGTGTGTTTAGCGATATTTAGGTAAATATTATCATTATCATCATCATGTGCCGTGCCGACTGGCGTTGGCTATTATGCTTCTCCAGAGTACGCGATCCTTCATGCAGGCCGTCAGTTCAGTTGGTGATCTCCTCTCACACCATCCCGTCAGACTGTCCAGTATCATTTCTCTTGGTCTTCCTCTTGATCTTCTTCCTTCTATTTTTCCTGTTGTTATAATATTTTCAATGCCCCCTCTTCTCATTGCATGTCCTATGAAAGTACATTGTTTCTCTCTTATCTTTTTGACAAGGTTTTTTTGTCTCTCCAGCTCTTCTCATACATTCTTCATTAGTTATTTTTGCTGTCCAGGGGATTCGCAACATTCTTCTAATAAACCACATTTCTGCTGCTTCCAATGATTTTTGTGCAGACTTGCCTATTGTCCATGATTCACTTCCATATAACAAGATAGGTTCAATATAGCATTTTAGGACTCGTTTTCTAACATTCATTGATAAGGATGTTTCTCATTCTCTGAAATGCAGTCTTTGCTTGGCCTATTCTGTTCCTAATTTCTGTTCTGCATTTCCCATCTGAAGTTATTACTGCTCCAAGGCATTTGAATTTCTGCACCTGTTTTAGAATAATTCCGGTTCTAAGGACTGCAAACGCGCCACAAACAGCCTCTGGCAGTCAAGTCCAGCTCATGGCCTTCCTGTGGCAGAACTGTTTAAACTGACAAGAGAAGGGGCGAGGGCGAATATCTGGCGCCTGAAAACCAGTTACTTAGGGTAGATGAGTGGCACGTTTGGTAGCTCATCTGCCGCTGTTGACGAGATCTTCAGCTGCCGTGCGTGGAGCGGTGCTCCTCCCGGCCAATGAAGAAATTTGCAAATGAGGTTGCCGCGCAGCATCACTGCGGAAAAGGTGGTAGAAAGGATAAAGCGAAGCAAACAGTCAAATCACGGCACCTCTGGTCTGGAGGTCGGCCACGTCCTGAGTGCAGTCATGTCGGGTGAAATGCATTAACCGGCTTGTCTCACTGCTGGCGAGACTCTTCAAATGCCGTGCGTGGAGTGAAGCTCCTCCCGGTTAAGGAAGTAAATGCGGAAAAGAAATAAAGGTTGCTGTGTGGCGCCGATGGGAAAAGGTGGTGGAAAGTGAAGTTTAACCGGTATGTCCAGTAGTGATGATCAAATACGATGATCAAATGAAATAAAATAAAAGGCTGCAACTAAAGCCAAGGTGGAGCTAGGACATTGGAGCTAGGACACTGGAGCTAGGACATTGGAGCTAGGACAAAAAAACAATTATTGTAATGTTAAGCGTGACCTGAATAGGTAAAACAATACACGTCACATAGGGCTTGCCTGATAGTTAAACGTCACATAGGGCTCGCGTGGTACTTAAACGTCACATAGGGCTTGCCTGATAGTTAAACGTCACATAGGGCTCGCGTGGTACTTAAACGTCACATAGGGCTCGTCTGGTAGTTAAACGTCACATAGGGCTCGCCTGGTAGTTGGCCACGTTTTCCTGTTTTCGGCGAGCTTTTCAACCTCACTTAGGGATTTTATGCCCACTAATTTGGCCATACAAGGTTGGCGTATCACGGATACACATAATAACGTTGCATCAAATAAGTGAAGTTGCTATTATCCGTATTTGCTACTGTGTAAATCATTACGAAAGTTTTCTGGCTACCCTTTTTATTTCTCCACATGTACAAACTCGCTACCAATAATATATGCTGTAGCAAAACTTGTTAAAAATGAAATCTTGATGGTATATGTTCACCACGTTACATGTTTACCACATAGAATTGTTTCACTATCTTAATCGTTTCATCAAAATCTTTGTCCTATTTTCAGAAGTCAGCTTATCAAGACTGATAGGTATTTATATTTGTAGCCGAATGTATAGACTGGCGTGGTGTGGGGAGATGACTGTTATGGTTTACACAATAACACGATCACAGCGTGATCAAAGAATCTACAACTTGACAGTGTTATAAGCGTGGCTGCACATGAGCTGGCTTGGTGTGTTTAGCGATATTTAGGTAAATATTATCATTATCATCATCATGTGCCGTGCCGACTGGCGTTGGCTATTATGCTTCTCCAGAGTACGCGATCCTTCATGCAGGCCGTCAGTTCAGTTGGTGATCTCCTCTCACACCATCCCGTCAGACTGTCCAGTATCATTTCTCTTGGTCTTCCTCTTGATCTTCTTCCTTCTATTTTTCCTGTTGTTATAATATTTTCAATGCCCCCTCTTCTCATTGCATGTCCTATGAAAGTACATTGTCTCTCTCTTATCTTTTTGACAAGGTTTTTTTGTCTCTCCAGCTCTTCTCATACATTCTTCATTAGTTATTTTGCTGTCCAGGGGATTCGCAACATTCTTCTAATAAACCACATTTCTGCTGCTTCCAATGATTTTTGTGCAGACTTGCCTATTGTCCATGATTCACTTCCATATAACAAGATAGGTTCAATATAGCATTTTAGGACTCGTTTTCTAACATTCATTGATAAGGATGTTTCTCATTCTCTGAAATGCAGTCTTTGCTTGGCCTATTCTGTTCCTAATTTCTGTTCTGCATTTCCCATCTGAAGTTATTACTGCTCCAAGGCATTTGAATTTCTGCACCTGTTTTAGAATAATTCCGGTTCTAAGGACTGCAAACGCGCCACAAACAGCCTCTGGCAGTCAAGTCCAGCTCATGGCCTTCCTGTGGCAGAACTGTTTAAACTGACAAGAGAAGGGGCGAGGGCGAATATCTGGCGCCTGAAAACCAGTTACTTAGGGTAGATGAGTGGCACGTTTGGTAGCTCATCTGCCGCTGTTGACGAGATCTTCAGCTGCCGTGCGTGGAGCGGTGCTCCTCCCGGCCAATGAAGAAATTTGCAAATGAGGTTGCCGCGCAGCATCACTGCGGAAAAGGTGGTAGAAAGGATAAAGCGAAGCAAACAGTCAAATCACGGCACCTCTGGTCTGGAGGTCGGCCACGTCCTGAGTGCAGTCATGTCGGGTGAAATGCATTAACCGGCTTGTCTCACTGCTGGCGAGACTCTTCAAATGCCGTGCGTGGAGTGAAGCTCCTCCCGGTTAAGGAAGTAAATGCGGAAAAGAAATAAAGGTTGCTGTGTGGCGCCGATGGGAAAAGGTGGTGGAAAGTGAAGTTTAACCGGTATGTCCAGTAGTATCGCTACGAGAGCTATACCACGGCACCTCTGCTCTAGAGGCCGCCCACGTCCGAAATACACCTACACTGGTGAAATATGCCTAAACCGGCACACACCAGGGGTGGAACTTGATGGCTAGACATGTCATGCCACCTCCGCTCTAGAGGTCGGTAACGCCTGATAAACACCCATACTGGTGAATTTTGCCTAAACCGGCTCATACCAGGGGTGAATCTTGAAGGCTATGCATGTCACAGTACCTCTGCTCTAGAGGTCGGTCCCGTCCCAAACACGCCCATACTGGGATAATGCCTAAACCGGCTCAACCCAGGGGTAGAAGTCACTAGTGGCGAGGATTCGTCCTCCTGGACAAAAGCTCCATCCTGGTCACAACTAGGAAGGGTAGCGGCCACGACCGCAAAATGCTGAAGTCGGAGACACTGGACCAGGGAAGTCTAGATAGGCAAACACCTCTCACCCGGCGGGGATGGTTGCGTATCCTAATCACGCTGAGGTTTTCCGGTGAGAAAGTCCAACCCTGGACTGGATGGGCAACCACCTCTCACCCGGCGGTGATACACGGGTATCTCAAAACACGTCGAGGTTTTCCGGTGAGAAAGTCCAACTCCGGCCTGGGTGGGCTACCGCCTCTCACCCAGCGGGGATGCACTGATATCCTAAACACGTCGAGGTCTTCCGGTGAGAAAGTCCAACCCTAGACTAAACTGGTGCAATGAAAACCACGGTGTCACGCAATCCCGCTTCCGAGACCCACCAAGAATACAGGCTAAAGCACTGTGATACTCTGAACCCCTTGTGGTCCTTTCGTGGATCTCGTGTGGTCTATTTTGGACCACACAGGGGACCACGGAACCTAACGAGGACCACAGGCGTGAATTCAGCAGGTTCACAGTGCGGTTTTTGGTGGTAGAAGTGAACGAAGAAGAAGAAGTAGAATAGTTCCGTTTAATTTAATACTGCATGCTTGTGGATTCTGTTTCTTAGATATAACCATAGTCTCTGTCTTTTTGATGTTCAAAGTAAGGCCTTTCTGTTCGCTTTCTTTGGCCACTTTATCCAAGAGATTTTGCAGGTATTGTTGGTTCTCAGCTATCAGTACTGTGTCGTCAGCATACCGAAGGTTGTTAATATTGTATCCTCCAATTTTTATGCCTGGTTCTGTGATGATTGTTCTTAGAATATTCTCGCTATACATAGAAAAAAGGTCTGGAGATAGTACACATCCTTGACGCACCCCTTGTTTTATAGGTTGATATTTTCCAATTCTATTTTCAACTCGAACTGCTGCTTCTTGCTGGCAGTATAGATGTTTTACAATCCTCAGGTCTTTGCCGTCTATACTGATGTCTTCAAGCATTTTAATAATGTCATTATGTTTCACCTTGTCAAATGCCTTGGTGTAATCAATGAAGCATAAGTAGAGATCTTTCTGTACTTCTAAAGCTCTTTCTGTTAGTGTTCGTAAAGGTATAGATTAAGGAGTTCCAATATGGGCGGTACCCCAACTCACACGGGCAATTTCAATATTTGGTTGAGGATGGGGTGGCGTGGGGTGGGAAGTCAGGGGAAGGGTGGGTGGCGGCAAGGAGCATTAGAACCAACAAAATGAAAAATTAAGTGTATGAGGCCTCTAGGGATGTTGCCTGCGATGCAATGGGGTCCTTCCTTCCTTCCTTCCTTCCTTCCTTCCTCGCCTTCTTTACTTCTAAAAGGGAGGTAGGGCCATCAATAAGGGCTCTCAATTTATTTCTGTCCTGGGCTGTTTCTTCCATTTGTATCCAGGTGTAGTCCATATTTTTTTTTTGTATCTTTGGTTCAGGACTCCTCCGCCAGGTGTTTCCAGATCTTTCTTGTTTCCTCTTACCCTGGGAATTCCAGGTGAGAGCCTGTCTGGTTATATTAGTTGTAGGCTTTCGAAGTATGACCTATCCATCTCCAGCGTCTTTTCATTATTATTTGTTTCACTGTGAGGTGATTCTTTTTTTGCCATAGCTCTTCATTGCTGATCTTCTTCTTCTTCTTCGTTCGCTTCTACTACCAAGATCGCCCCGTGATACTACTGAGTTTACTCCTGTGGTCCTTGATTGGTCATGTGGTCCTCCTGCGAGAGGGCCGCAAGAGATCCCCGAGAGGACCACATGAGGTTCAGAGTATCGCGGGGCTTGGGCCTGTATTCTTGGTGGGTCGCAGAAGCGGGATTGCGTGACACTGTGGTTTTCGTTGCACCAGTTTAGTCTAGAGTTGGACTTTCTCACCGGAAAACCTCGACGTGTTTTGAATATCCGTATATCCCCGCCGGGTGAGAGGTGGTTATCCATCTAGTCCAGAGTTGGACTTTCTCACCGGAAAACCTCAGCGTGATTAGGATACGTATATATCCCCGTCGGGTGAGAGGTGTTTGCTTTTCTAGACTACACTGGTCCAGTGTCTCCGACCAGCGTTTTGTGGTCGTGGCCTCTACCTTTTCTAGTTGTGACCAGGACGGAGCTTTTGTCCAGGAGGACGAATCCTCGCCACTAGTAGGTTTCAACCCTGGGTTAAGCCGGTTTAGGAGTATTATCCCAGTATGGGCGTGTTTAGGATGTGTTCGACCTCAAGAACGGAGGTAACATGACATGAGTAGTCATCAAGTTTCACCCCTGGGTTAAGCCGGTTTAGGTATATTTCACCAGTATGGGTGTATATCGGAAGTGGCAGGCCTCTAGAGCAGAGTTGCCGTGGTATGAGTAGCTCTCGCCGCGAGACTACTGGACATACCGATTAATCTTCACTTTATCTTTTCCATCACCTTTTCACAGCGGCGCCGGTCGGCAACCCTAATCGCATTTTCTTCATTGGCTGGGAGGACTTTCACCCCATGCGCGGCAGACGAAGAATCTCGCCAGCAGTGTTTCATTGCTGATGTTATCTAGCAAGAGGGTAACAGGTCAACGAAGTTTGGAAGCCACTTTTATTATTAATACTGTTATTATACATATTATTAGACTGAGGAGTCTAATAGTATGACTAAAGATTGGCGCTTTATAATGAAACAAAGTCCACTTTAAAATGCCATTTTTATGATGGATCACAACAAGTAAAAAACATACGCGAAGGGCTGCGACATTTCGCTCTATAACCAGGGCTAGAAAACCAACACCAGCAGAGACCAGCTGCCCTGTGGCGGTTAAGGTCTGATCTTGTAACTTCCCTTCCTGACATTATATTCAGCTCTGACCACCAGTGATCGCCTTAATCAGTAATTACAGGTAAATTATCCATTTATCCATTTATTCATTCATTCATTTGCATGTCTCTTGAGGAACTTTGCCTCCCTAACAGCACTCCGGTAGGCCTCTCGGTTGTGAGCAAGATGCCCTGCTGCTGATGCATCCATTTGCAGATCATCAACGATGTCTTGCAGCCATCTTCGCCTTGGTCTTCCTCTCTTTCTTTTTCGCATTATGTACCCTTCCAAGACAGTTTTCTCTAGATTATCATGACGTTTAATGTGTCCAAAATATTTAAGTTTTCTCTCTTTAATATCCTCTTTACTAGCCAGCCTTCTTCAATATTAAGTTTTTGTAGTATGGATATATTTGTCCTTTTTTTTGTGTGTCCATGATATTTGAAGAACTCTTCTGTAGCATCTACATTCAAAGGCATTTATGCGTTTCTCAGCTGTTTTTTAAGTGTACAGGTCTCACAGGCATATGTTGCGATGGGAAAAATGCATACCCTTAACAATCTTATTTTTGTAGTTCTATCTGTTCCTCTCCATAGATTCTTTAGTTGCTTTACTTTCTGAAGAGCGATAGATTTCCTCCTTTTAATTTCGCTTATTGTATCTCCATTATTAGTTAGTAGTGATCCAAGATATTCAAAACTCTCCACTTCTTCCAGTTTTTCCTCATTGATACATATTTCAGCTGCCTTGTTTATTTTGTCATTTGTCATCAATTTAGTTTTCTTTGCATTAAGATAGAGGTTCTGCTCTTCGCTGTTCTTACGGACTGACATAATTAGTTTTTCCATTCCATTTTGTGATGTGAACAGTAAAACTGTGTCATCAAAATATCTAATATCTGGTATTTCGTAACCTCCAATTGTTATGGCATCGTAATATTCTTTGTCTACATCTTCTCTAACATTCCTCATCATATTTTCAGTATACAAGTTAAATAAGTATGGCGACAATATTGCACCCCTGACGGACCCCTTGTTTTATGTCAAACCAAGTTGTTGTTTCATCATTTATTCATACTGCTGCTTGTTGGTCTAGATACAGCAGTGATGTTAATTGTATCAAATGTGTTGGAAATCCCATTTTTTCCCCCCATTATTTCCCAAAATTTCTGGTGTTGTATACAATCAAATGCCTTTGATTAGTCTATAAAGGCTAAATATAGATTCACATTAAACTCTCTGCATTACAAAAGAGAAAACAGAAACTTTTGAAGGTCGTCGTTTACCGTAACCGGTTTATATTTTAAAAAAAGTAAGCGGGAAAATCGGACCAGTAGATTGATGATGCTCAGTTCGCATGGAGGAGAATCAGTCAATTTTGACTGTGCTTCATCACGTGAACATTTTATAAAGACTAAATCTCACTGCAAACAAGTTAAGAAAAAGAATTTGACATGAAACTTTAATACCCGCTGATGTTTATAAAATGTGTTTATTAAAAAAAGGCCTTACTTTGAACATAAAAAAGACAGAGACTAAGGTTATATCTAAGAAACAGAATCCACCAGCATGCAGTATAAAACTAAACGGAACTATTCTAAAGCAGGTGCAGAAATTCAAATGCCTTGGAGCAGTAATAACTTCAGATGGGAAATGCAGAACAGAAATTTGGAACAGAATAGGCCAAGAAAAACTGCATTTTAGAGAATGAGAAACATATTAGCTAACACATCCTTATCAATGAATGTTAGAAAACGAGTCCTAAAATGCTATGTTGAATCTATCTTGTGATATGGAAGTGAATCATGTACAATAGGCAAGTCTGCACAAAAATCATTGGAAGCAGCAGAAATGTGGTTTATTAGAAGAATGTTGCGAATCCCCTGGACAGCAAAAATAACTAATGAAGAATGTATGAGAAGAGCTGGAGAGACAAAAAAACCTTGTCAAAAAGATAAGAGAGAGACAATGCACTTTCATACGACATGCAGTGAGAAGAGGGGCATTGAAAATATTATAACAACAGGAAAAATAGAAGGAAGAAGATCAAGAGGAAGACCAAGAGAAATGATACTTGACAGTCTTACGCGATGGTGTGAGAGGAGATCACCAACTGAACTGATGGCCTGCATGAAGGATCGTGTACTCTGGAGAAGCATAATAGCCAACGCCAGTCGGCACAGCACCTGATGATGATGATTATTATTTTTAAAAAATACAGTGCGAATGTTATATTCAGCAAAACCAATATTTCGGAAAGTAATTCACGCAAAGTGAAATATATGTACTGTTGTACTGGTTTCAGTAACTCCTAACGCGATAACTGGCAATGAGTGGTACAGTTGTTAGTGAGCTACCCATTTATCCGAAGGTCGTTTATTTGAGAGGCGTTAATGGATATATTACAGTCAAGCCAGCTGAACAAATGGTTACCTTATTGAATAACAGAAAAGAAAACTACTTGTGCAAATGTACGAGTCCACAGGACGAAGCGCGGCGGAAAGAGGAAAATCGATCATCAGGTAAAAGTCGGTCCTGCAGCTGTGAGACCATGCTAGAGTCCACAGAGGATGAACAGCTAGGACGACATCGACTCCGTTTCATATGGGCGTCTTAAGATGAGTTATAAAAAAATCACAGCTGTCTTTTCAAAACTATAAGAACTTCAGGGGTGGGTACCGTAAAGTAGGACCAGAAAGCAAAATAGTTTTCACGTCATTTTTCGTATTTCCGAACTGGGAACTCTTCGACGTTGAGAACGCTGGGGTCAGTTTTGTTTTCGGCAACTCAGTTTATAAGGTAAGATCCCAGTATCCCTGCCATTGAGGCATATACAGTGTTAGGCCCGTATTTCCATGACCTTCGGCACATGAAATTGTGATGTGGTCAGTATCACACCTGTCTGCATTTACCTTCCCAGATTTCTCTGTGCCTATTTTTAGAGGCTGGGTTGATCCCTGAGCGTATTTTGATGTGGTGGTAGGGAAAAAAATCCCTACTGCTGGGACTTGAACCCGGTACCACCGGATTAGTAGAACGAGCTCTGTACATCAGACAAATTAAGTTCAAGCAGAGAACTATGATGAATTATTATTATTATTCTTAATATCATGCTTCTCCATCTTGCTCGGTCCTTGGTGTTTCCAATTAATTCAGATGCTTTTCTTTTCCCATGCTTCTTGGTCAGTCCACTGACTTCAGCATTTTTTTTTCCTTGACCTTCCTCTCTTTCTTTTTCCCTTGAATTTTCCATTCATTGCTCGTCTCATGACACGTCCAAGAAATTTTGACTGTCTTTTTTCTTATCATTTTAACTAGATTTCGTTGTTCTGATACATCTTTGAGGACCTCTTCGTTTGATTTTCTGTCTGTTCATGATATTTGTTGCTTATTTTTCCAAAACTGCCTCTCTGTTGCTTTCAATTTCCAATCATAGCAGGAGGAGATATGAAATAAAATCAAGAACAGGTAAGGCAAATGCATCTTTTAATGACAATAAGAATATACTAGCAAATAAGATAAAGTAAGGGTGCTAGCAGCGCAGTTAGTTAGTACGCTGCTCTCTCTTGGCTAGACGGCTGCTCGTCCTACCGGAGTCCGCGTTCAAATCCCAGGTAACTCTCTTGTGATTTGTCTTTCTCTCACGTCTCACTAAAGTGCTTTGTCTACGATTTTTAACAGGTCTAATCCTACAAAACTGTGTTCTCTTACTTTGCCGTAAGAAAGCCTCGTTGTTTCCTATTTATAAATAAAATTGTATCAAATAAGATGATCCTCAAAGTAAGGAAAACAGATTTACAGTGATTTATACAGAGCCAGTATTGCTATATGGCTGTGAAACTTGGACAGTCTGATTGACAGTCTCATAAATTAATTAACATTGATTAGTCCTGAAATCAGGAAAACCACAGAAAACAAGCTGAATTCTTTCCAGACTAAATGTTTACAAAGAATTATAAAAATAATTTGCGCCAACACCATAAGAAATAACATCTTGTTAGTAGAAATGCAGATGAAGCCACTGACAGCAATTATTGAGGAATGACGCTGGCGATGGTTGGGACATGTGCTCCGAATGACTCACAACTCACTACCAAAAAATAGCACTAAGATGGACACCACAGGGGAACAGAAGTAAGGGTAGACCAAAAGAGACATGGAGAAGAACAAAAGAGAGTATGTTGACCTATAGAGGGCTCACCTGGGCAAGAGCGGAATAAAAGGCAAAGGACAGGCATTTGTGGAAAACCCTTGCGGATGCCGCATGTGCCCTGGGCACTTAAGGTTGTGAGAGAGAGTGAAAGAGAGAGAGAGTCCTGAAATTAGCTCCATTCTCTCTTTGACCCTCTCCCCGCTGCACACGAAAAGTTAACACAAAGACTCTAAATAACCTTATTAAACAAACATGACTCAGACATAAACTTTGTGAAACTTGCGAATAAAATGTTAAATAAACGTATTAAATCCACATACGGCGTTCATATATAAACCTTCCGAAGCCGGCACACGAATAATCCAAATGTACGCACAAAAACTGAGTCGCAGGAACTTGTTTTAGTGGACTCAACACCTGTCACCCATACATTACTTACCACGTTTGCAAAAAAAAAAAAAAAATGCACACGAAACTGAAAAACAAATTTTTTGTTTGTTTGTTAGTAACCTACGCTTTGTGAAACAGACTTTATAAAACTGTGTACGACATTTGCGCATGTCAGCATCCATTTCTGTGAACTTTCTTGGTCGTACTGTTTTCTCCGGACCAAAATTTTGCTGTGGCCGGATTGTGTGCGCGAAACCCTGAACGCAAGACATAGTCACATAGAACACGTAGAACTAATCTGATGAAAAATCTCACAAATTAATCATGAAAATAGTCCCCCCCCCCCCCCCCCCAACACATACCCACACCCACACAGCCGCATACGAAACCTACACATAAAAAGTCAAAATGACCTTATTAAATTTACATACGGGACTCAGCTGGAAGTGCACACACTCTTGAAAATGGCAAGTATAACAATAACATACAAATCAATCCTCCAGAAATCCGTGCCTAAACTGTTTACACCTTCTGAAACGAGACAAATAAAACTATACACAACTGAAAAAGAAAATATTCGGAAAAAATATACCTTCTAAAAACTGAGTTAATAATGCTTTCTCTCCCCCTTCCCCTGCTGTGTTTAAAACAGACAGCGCGGAAATGGACCAAGTTTGCAGCAGCAAACAAGGACCAGTAAATTGTCAGAAATTGACTATCTTGCTGCGCTGTTACATATACTATTATCGCAGCACGCCCCTACACCAGTAAGAAAGTAGGGCAAGCAGCAACTAGCAGTCGTATTTTGAGGAGAAAAAAAAACAAACAAATAAATAAAAATCTTCTGTTACAAACATGAGGTAGTTTTACTGAGCAGCACAGCTATAGCGTTTAGGACGTTAAGTCTTTCACGGTGGCACAACAACGATAAATACTAAACATTATAATACAACTTAACTAAATATGACTTTGAGTGTGTTCAAGATGAAAGTCGAAACACTTATGTTTTCTGATTAGTTCTTAAATAAAATAATTTATATTTATTAGCAACTTCATGTTGTCGTCTCTATGGCAAAAAAAAAAAAAACCAGATTACATCTGTGAATACGCAAATGTCGTACTCATTTATATCCGCTAATTGTTCAGTTTTTTTTTAGGTCAAAATGCTCGCAATGTAAATGAAAGACTGCTAATCTTTATCAACATCCCTTTCCTCTGTCAAAAGCAGATTAGTCAGTACAGATTAGCTAGCTAGTTTAACTTCAGGTTAAAGTATGTTAAAGTTAGTTAGCTTCAGGTTAAAGTATGTTAAAGATTAGCTAACTAGTTTAGTTAAAAGTATGTTAAAGATTAGCTAGCTAGTTTAGCTTCAGGTTAAAGTATGTTAAAGATTAGCTAGCTGGTTTAGTTAAAAGTTAAAAGTATGTTAAAGGTTAACTTAGGGCTAAGTTAAAGCTAAGTTAGTTTAGTTAAACAGCCAAGAAATATCATACTGGAATAAGGGACAAGAGCAACAAGTAATACTTTTGTTTGGTACTTACGTTATTGACCGTCTTGGAAGAGTACATAATGGGGAAAAAGAAAGAGATTAAGACCAAAGCGAAGATGGCTGCAAGACATCGTTGATGATCTGCGATGGATGCGTCAGCAGCGGGTCATTTTGCTCTCAACCGAGAGGCCTATAGGAGTGCTGTTAGGGAGGCAAAGTTCTACAAGGGACATGAAATGAATGAATGAAAGACTTATGTTACTGTGTTTGTCTGAGGTGTGAATTAATGACGTGTGTTGGGAGCGATGTGCAGTGTAATGTCCTTAAAATGGTGAATCAGGGGCGTTGTTTTTGGTGTGCGTTTGATATAAGTTTAGTATGAGGACGACTCAAAAAGTAACCTTAATTTTGCTCTTAAAAAATCTAAATCGCGTAGAAGACAGCTTCAGTACATTTTGGAAATATGGCGTCAGCAAATCAGATCAAAGAAGGCTCTTCCCTAGTAGAGAGAAGAACAGCCCACGGTTATTCGTCTGTTGGGTAAAGAAGCTGAGAAAGCTGCAGATGGTCATCGCAGAATGAAGAAGATGTATGAGGACACATGTGTGTCGTTTCAGCAGGTCAGTGCATGGCACAAGAAGTTTAAAAAGTGAAATGTCAGATTTGGGGAACGCAGATCGCTCAGGGGCAGCCTGACAATGCGAAAAAGCCTGACATTAAGGCTGAAGTGGAACAAATGATACGGAAAATCGGTGGGTAATAATAGATAAAATGGCTGGAGACTTGAAGATCAGTCATGGCGTAACGCACCGCATCATTCAAGAAGTCCTGCGATACCGAAAAGTCTCTGCCAGCTGGATACCAATATAATATATCCCTGATTTGAAAGAAATTCTTCTAGAAATTCTTTTACGACGTTTTGAAGATGAAAGAGATGGTTTTCTACAAGGTACAGTCACCAGAGAGGACTGCTTGGTACACTACTTCCAGACTAGAGACAAAACGAGCTAGAAAAGAGTGGCGACATTTTCCTCGCCGAAACCATTCTGTACATTGTCAGCCGGAAAATTCATGCTCAATCTCTTCTTGGACTGTAGAAGCTCAGTCCCGGTACCTTACACGCACAGAAGACCCACTATCAAACAGCGAAGCTTACTGTGACCTGCTTGAGAAGCACGTCAACCCTGCAATCAGGGTCACCACGTGGCGGCTTTCTCAGTTCCGGTGTGTTTATGCAGGACGATAATGTGCAGCCTTACACAGCGTATACAACAGCTCAACAAATTAATGAATTTGCGATTGGAATGTTTTTCACATTTTTAATATTCATCCAGCCTAGCACAATATAACCACAACGTGTACAGACTTCTCAAGGTGGCGTTAGGTGAGAAGAAGTTGTGTACAGACGAAGAGATTAAAGTATAAGATCCACCATTAAGAGCAACACATTCGTCTCAGTCTAGCCACTAACTTGTATAAGTATGGACGAAGAGATTTAAGAGGCCCTGCTTGGTTGGATACAGAGTCAGTCATGAGATTTTTCGTTTTTTTTTTTAAATCGAGGAATGCAGCCATTAAGGAAGCAGTGGTAGACCTCCATTGAACATGGTGGAGACTTTGCTGAAAAGCGACATCGTGTTTCCTATCATATTTGTACATTTTTTTTTTCAAATTTTAAAATTAAATTAAATTAATTTTTTTTAAAAACTCATCTTCGTTTGTACTGGTGATTGATGGATGTGTGATACAGAATATCTGATGTATTTATAGTAGTGACAACAGAAACTGTTGCTACTCTGTTTTCCGTAAACATATACCTACAGCAGCGCCAACAGAAACTGTTGTTACTGTGTTTTCCGTAAACATATACCTACAGCAGCGCCAACAGAAACTGTTGTTACTGTGTTTTCCGTAAACATATACCTACAGCAGCGCCAACAGAAACTGTTGTTACTGTGTTTTCCTTAAACATATACCTACAGCAGCGCCAACAGAAACTGTTGCTACTCTGTTTTTCCCCCAAAACAGCGACAAGATGTACTCGGCAGCCAACGTGAAGATGTCGAAACACAATCATCATGTCAGACTGAGAGAAAAGGATTACAATGTCTTGCTTAAAGAACCCAGGGTGGGCTTCAGAAAGCGATCTTCTCGGGGAGGCTCTTGGCCAATTCTGGTTTGTCAGCCCTTTAAAACGCAGGTCGCTTGTTCTCAGATTTATTTTAAAGAGTAAACACTTTCTCTGAAAGTTTCTCACAAGGGATACATCCCGAAGGCGTAACGAAGCATTCTTATCTGGGACGCTGATATATTCCATTGTTGCCTTTTTGTTACCAAGATAGACAGACAGACAGGCAGACAGATAAGACCGACTTGTGAGATTTAACTAGGTCAGTGGTTCCCAAATATTTCAAGTTTGCTGTCCTCTTTCATCTCTTGCAACATCCCTACCACCACCCCTACCCCTGTATATAAAAAAATTGGTTATGATGACCTCTTCCCGCCACTGTTTCCCCAACCAGCCATCTTGATCTTCCTAATACTTCCGGGTAAGGGTGGCAACCCACTTTGTGAACCACTGTAAGAACACAGCAACAAGAAGAATTGCAAAAACGAACACAAAAGAAGGACGAGAAAAACAAAAAGTAGAACAAGGAAAACAAAAGGAGCAAGATAACAAAAAAGAAGAACAAGAGCAAGAAGCACAAGAAGGAGAAGAACAAAAGATACAAGAACAACAAGAAAATGAGCAAGAAGAAGAAGAACAAAAGATACAAGAATAACAACAAGAAGAAGAACAAAAGATACAAGAATAACAAGAAGAAGAATAAAAGATACAAAAATAACAAGAAGATGAACAGGAAGAAGAACAACAACAAAAGATGTAAGAATAACAAGAAGAAGAACAAAGGATAAAAGAAGATGAACAAGAAAGAAGAAGAAGAAGAAGAAGAAGGCGACAGAACTGGAGATCGACTAATTAAACCATTTAAAAAAAACAGACATATACGATGTGCTGAAAGTCAACGGTTGGAGCTGTTTTTCTACAAGTTAGTGGCTAGACTGAGGCGGATATGTTGCTCTTAATGCTGGACCTTATACAAGTTAGTGGCTAGACTGAGGCGGATGTGTTGCTCTTAATGCTGGACCTTATACAAGTTAGTGGCTAGACTGAGGCGGATGTGTTGCTCTTAATGCTGGACCTTATACAAGTTAGTGGCTAGACTGAGGCGGATGTTGCTCTTAATTCTGGACCTTATACAAGTTAGTGGCTAGACTGAGGCGGATGTGCTGCTCTTAATTCTGGACCTTATACAAGTTAGTGGCTAGACTGAGGCGGATATGTTGCTCTTAATGCTGGACCTTATACAAGTTAGTGGCTAGACTGAGACGGATGTGCTGCTCTTAATGCTGGACCTTATACAAGTTAGTGGCTAGACTGAGACGGATGTGCTGCTCTTAATGCTGGACCTTATACAAGTTAGTGGCTAGACTGAGACGGATGTGTTGCTCTTAATGCTGGACCTTATACAAGTTAGTGGCTAGACTGAGACGGATGTGCTGCTCTTAATGCTGGACCTTATACAAGTTAGTGGCTAGACTGAGGCGGATGTGCTGCTCTTAATGCTGGAGCCTTCTCAGCCTTTACACTGTAAGTTCTAGAAAATTAGGAAAGCCATGACAAACTTTAATTTCCAGAACGAGAGGGTCAAAAGTTCGCCACCGTCATCATCATCGTCATCATCGCTGACACAAAACTTTGGAAAAGGCAGCTTGTGCGTATTCATTTGCCAGTTCGCCTAAAGTAACTCCAGACGATTGTCATGTCTAGTTTTCAGTTTAAAGTGTACTGAACTTTCAAAATGACAACTATTACATACTAGTAGACGAAACAAAGTTAGCTTTCTTTGGCCATTTTGAACAACTCTGGGAAACAGATGAAAAACAACTAAAGAAACAGACAATTAGACTCATTTTGAAAACAAATGCCTAAGGAAAATACTCGGTATAAAGTGGAAGGAATTCAAGAACAACGCAGAGATAAAGCAAATGAGCAAACAACAACCTGTCTCACGGGTGATCAGAAAAAGAAGATGAACATACGTCGGTCACGTGATGAGAAGAAACAGTCAGAGAATCCCAGAACAAGCTATCAAGTGGAACACAACAGGCCGAAGAAAAAGAGGTCGACCGCGTGAAACTCTAAAGAGGACACTGTTAAGAGAGGCCAATTTAACAGGCATAAAATCCCTTGATGAGGTTGAAAAGTTCGCCTAAAACAGGAAAACTTGGCAAACTATCATGCGAGCCCTATGTGGCGTTTAATGACACGGGAATGATGTAAGATGTTTCCCCCTAGTTCTTGTTTCCTCTATTTTTCCTGTTGTTACAATATTGTCAATGCTCCCCCTTTCTCTTTGCTTGTCCTATGAAAGTACATTGTCTCTCTCGTGTTTTTTTTTTTTTTGACAAAACAAACAAGGCAGCTGAAATATGTATCAATGGTGAAAAACTGGAAGAAGTGGAGAGTTTTGAATATCTTGGATCACTACTAAATAATAATGGAGATACGATGAGGGAAATTAAAAGGAGGGCATCTATCGCTCTTCAGAAAGTAAAACAACTAAAGAATCTGTGGAGAGGAGCAGACAGAACCACAAAAATAAGATTTTTAAGGACATGCATCTTTCCCATCACAACATATGCCTGTGAGACCTGGACACATAACAAAACAGCTGAGAAACGCATAAATGCCTTTGAGCGTAAATGCTACAGAAGAGTTCTTCAAATATCATGGACACAAAAGAAAGGAAAAAAATATATCCATACTACAAGAACTTAATATTGAAGAAGGCTGGCTAGTAAAGAGGATTAAACAGAGAAAACTTAAATATTTTGGACACATTAAACGTCATGATAATCTAGAGAAGACCGTCTTGGAAGGGTACATAATGAGAAAAAGAAAGAGAGGAAGACCAAGGCGAAGATGGCTGCAAGACATTGTTGATGATCTGCAAATGGATGCATCAGCAGCAGGGCATCTTGCTCACAACCGAGAGGCCTACCGGAGTGCTGTTAGGGAGGCAAAGTTCCGCAAGGGGCATGCAAATGAATGAATGAATGATATTCTCTCCAGGTCTTCTCATACATTCTTCATTAGTGAGCTTTGCTGTCCAGCGATTTCGTAATATTCTTCTGATAAACCACATTTCTACTGCTTGCAATGATCTTTGTGCTGCCTTGTCTATTGTCCATGACTCACTTTCACATAATAAGATAGGCTCAATATAACATTTTAGCACTCGTTTTCTAACATTCATTAATAAGGATGTGTTATACAATATGTTTCCCATTCTCTGAAATGCAGTCTTTTCTTGGCCTATTCTGTTCCTAATTTCTGTTTTGTATTTCCCATCTGAACTTAATACTGCTCCAAGATATTTGAATTTCCGCACTTGATTCATTGAGCTTAGAATACTGCAAAAATTATAAATATCAAACTCACGGCTATACAACGAGACGATCAGGATGGCTATAAGGACGGTAAAGTGCCGCTATGTGAACAAACATCCACGATACTTGTCCCGAACAGCAGTGTTAATTAAGAGTGTGCTTGCTTTATCTTTCCTGACACCGCTTGAGTTATCTCATCGTTATCGTGTGTGTTCCGTGCTAAAAATACAATAAAAGCTAAATGCACTTCAAACACAGACAAACTTCAAGCTGTGACTACGCCATCTGGGGTAAGAGGTTCATCTGTCAAAACTTCATTCAAGGAAAGTAAGTGGTGATGTATTTGTTCCGTAACTGACAGCACAAGTTTTTAATTGAGTCAGATTGTCCGTGTTGTATTGTTGCCGCGGGGGAAGTGAAAAACCTAACGATGAAACATACACTACACAGCGAACTTGCATAGAACCACTATGTCAGAAGTAGCTAAGTGGGCCGGATCTCATATACAAACCCCGCCGCTGACATAAAAATCTGCAGGAATACTGTGGCAGTAGGTGTCTACATTTAGCACTGTCCCAATATCTCAACACTGAAGAGAAGTTTCTTTCTTTCTTTCTTTCTTTTTATTAATGCAATTAATGATGGTTCCGTCTGTGGAGCTTATTTATCTCCTGTTATCTCGAGTAAAGACTTTCCGGGCTGTCTGACATGTGTGCTGGGTGTTCCAAAAGTTCTTTTACACTTTTGGAGGCAAATGTGAGAAGAGAAATGCAGCTACACTGATAAAGTAGAGAAATTCGCAGTTTTCTACGTACCTTACAGGGACTCAATGTGAGCCCTCTTCCCTCCCCCTCCAGTGAACCAAGGCTAGTCAAAACCCCATCCTGCTACCTCGTGGGTGACCCAGGTAAACAAGCTGATGCGCCCTATGATGGTTTAGAGCTTGCAGTGATCCTCTCAGTGACGAAAGCTTGTTTCTAGGGCTCTTTCTTACTCTTTAAGCACAGTTCTATAACCCCCCCCCCCCCCAACAGACACCATGAACATGCTTTACAAGTCATCTTGGCGCTGGCTGCAAAGACCAAAAGTTCCCAGTTTTAAGGAGATCAGAGAAAGAACAAGAGATGGAATTCTTTATAGTTCTGGAGACCATATTTGGCCTATTTAGCAATTGATGTTATTAAGCAGTTTAGCAAAGTAAATGATGCGCAGCTGTAAAACAAAAAGAAGAAAATGTTAAAACGCTAAAAAATTATCATCATATCTGTAAGTCATCAATACGAGACTTTTCTGTCAGCCACGAAGTTCTGATAAGACTGAATCACGTAGATAAGCAACCCAACGTTATCTGAGAAGGAAGCGAGGATCAAACTTGAAATTAAAAGTAAGCAAGAGCAAGGAAACCAGTCTTTCAAAACAAACATTGCTTAAATGTTGCTGTAGCCGATTATGCACTTCCAGCATTCATGGAGTCAGCTATAAGAGTAAGCAGATAAGCAAGATGATGCCCGGCAAAACCAAAAAGCTGATATCTGCCTGCTTTAAAACTGTCTTCTGCTTCTTCTTCTTCTTCTTCTTCAACAACAACAACAACAACAAAAACAACAACAACAAAAGCGTCTGTACAACTTGTATATCATCAGTGAACATCAGATAGTTCTTAACTTCTTCAGTGCCTTTCTGTAAAATAACAGAACACGGTATTGTGTGGTTAGGCCTAAAAAAATCATAGACAAATCACATTTAGACATGAGAGAAAGAAAAATGACAAGAGAATTACGTAGGACTTGAACCACGGACTCCGGTAGGACGAGCTACCGTCTAGTCACAAGAGAACAGCGCATTAATGAACGTAGCCACCCAGAATCCCCCCGTGACATAGAAATCCTGCCGCTTAGATCCTCTCGCCGTGACATAGAAATCCTGCCGCTTAGATCCTCTCGACGTGACATAGAAATCCTGCCCCTTAGATCCTCTCGCAGGTTCCAAACTTGGGACACAAACACATACACCTGGTCTCCTGCAAATGTTTAGTGCAAACGGAACAACAACAACAAAGAAACAAATACTCTTTTTTTACGTAAAGATGGATTCAGTTTATGGTTTCATAAGTTCTAACTATACACTTAAACCAATTTTCATATCTCGGCAGCTACATAGACCAAGAAGGTGACACCAGAAAGGAAGCTAGAATTAGAATTGTAAAAGCAGCCTTGACCTTCAAGAATCGTGAGAACATATGACATTTAAAAGTTATAAGCACAAAAACCAAGTTAAGATTATTCAATTCAAATGTAATATCCACCCTCATTTATGCATGTGAAAGCTGGAAATCAACCAAAGAAATAAACAAGAAATTAAACTTTTTCGAAAACAAATGCCTAAGGAAAATACTCGGTATAAAGTGGAACAATTCAAAAACAACGCAGAGATAAGACAGATGAGCAAACAACAACCTGTCTCATGGGTGATCAGAAAAAGAAGATGGATATATGTCGGTCATGTGATGAGAAGAAACAATCAGAGAATACCAAAAACAAGCTATCAAGTGGAAGATAACAACCCGAAGAAAAAGAGGTCGACCACGTGAAACTCTAAAGAGGACATTGTTAAGAGAAGCCAATTCAGCGGGCATAACATCCCTTGATGAGATTGAAAAACTCGCCGAAGACACGAAATCTTGGTGAACTACCATGCGGGCCCTATGTAACGTTTAGTGGCTCGCGAAGGATGTAAGATATAAGAAAAACTATACAATTCTTTGCTCTGTTATTTTATTGTGCAAAGAATCTTCATGTTTCCTATTTGTAAAATTGTCTTTCTGTGAAAGATGCTCTCAGCAACGTGCTCCGGCCACTGCAACCCCGCCTTCCCCAGCACAGACATCCTCGCTCCCTAAAGTGTAAGGGGAATGAATGAAGGTGTCGAGTGACTGCGAGCGACTGGCGGGAGTGTGATGTCAGAGAGAGAGAGAGAGAGAGAGAGAGAGAGAGAGGTGCATGGCGACCACAAGCAATGTGCATCACTTGTACAGGCTGTTGCTAATCGTGAGTATTGGGCTTTAAAAAAACTCACAGGCCTGCATCATATACATTAAATAAAGTGATAGTTGAAGCATGCAAGTGACGGTGTGTTCGGTAATTGATTTGACACTGATATGTGGAATCTAATTTTCTATGACAACTACATGTGTGTGCCTTATTGAGAACCTCCCTACATGCGTATGCCTTATTGAGAGCCTCCCTACATGTGTGTGCCTTATTGAGAACCTCCCTACATGTGTGTGCCTTATTGAGAGCCTCCCTACATGTGTGTGCCTTATTGAGAACCTCCCTACATGTGTGTGCCTTATTGAGAACCTCCCTACATGTGTGTGCCTTATTGAGAACCTCTCTACATGTGTGTGGCTTAATGAGAACCTCCCTTCATGTGTGTGCCTTATTGAGAACCTCCCTACATGTGTGCCTTATTGAGAGCCTCCCTACATGTGTGCCTTATTGAGAACTTCCCTGCATGCGTGTGCCTTATTGAGAACCTCCCTGCATGCGTGTGCCTTAATGAGAACCTCCCTTCATGTGTGTGCCTTATTGAGAACCTCCCTACATGTGTGTGCCTTATTGAGAACCTCCCTGCATGTGTGTGCCTTATTGAGAACCTCCCTGCATGTGTGTGCCTTATTGAGAACCTCCCTTCATGTGTGTGCCTTATTGAGAATCTCCCTTCATGTGTGTGCCTTATTGAGAACCTCCCTTCATGTGTGTGCCTTATTGAGAACCTCCCTTCATGTGTGTGCCTTATTGAGAACCTCCCTGCATGTGTGTGCCTTATTGAGAACCTCCCTGCATGTGTGTGCCTTATTGAGAACCTCCCTGCATGTGTGTGCCTTATTGAGAACCTCCCTGCATGTGTGTGCCTTATTGAGAACCTCCCTGCAAAAGTATGGCAGTAATTAAGTCCGGTTCCAGAGCAGCCGTTAAGCTGAATATGTTGAAGAAATAGGGCCCCGAATGGTAGAGGGCCTGACATCATGGAAAGAAGAATAAATAAAAAAAAAACCTGCTGAAACGTGTTACTGTTTCCAATGACAGTCGATTATAACTGTTGCTGCTGCACTACCGTGTTATGTTATGCAAGAACAGTAATGTATCAGTTTGTGCTTGGTCTGTGTAATGCGAAGTTAATATAGTAATAGTAGAGATCACGACCATAGGGAAATCGGGTCACATTTCAGGTGATGGTTGGTATAAGGCTAGATAGGAAAGAGCTCTTACTAAGTTTGGAGTAGAGGCCTGGCTGATGGTTAATCCGTCATTAAGTAAGCAGAGTAGTAAGTCTAGGATTACAAGTACATTAGTAGCGTATCTCATACTACAAACAGTTTAAAGTGAGGAGGGAAGTGGGGTGGTGGTTAATTTTTCATCTTCTATGACTCTTGCGAGGTCTGTACTTGATGAGACCGAATTGTGAATGATATCCTATTTTGTCTTTCATCCACTGGATATGCAGTGTAAACACAGAAGCAGAGACTCTCCCGTTTTCTGTGGCAGTGTTGTCCTCTACACAGGGTGTCGAGTACCCGTTCGTACAACTTGATTGAACTGAAGTCGATCCCACCTGTCTTGAGTCTGAAACTGACAGAGAGACGGCATCACTATCGATCTGATCAAATCTACCCCCCATGTTATTAGCATTTACCACTTTTAGCCCTGCTTAGCTATTGTAGGGAGTTGTATAGTAAACTGAAGAACGTACTTGTGTATGGTTTATTTCACGATAATCAAATTTTTCTACTTATATTCTTGCTTCCCTGAATATCCTAGTGTTTTCTTATTTCATTTTTTTTTTCACATGCTTACATTATCCAGATTTTTTGGAAGTATATATGTAAGATGGGGAGAAATAAGAACATAGTAAAGCTAGTTGTGTTGGCAACCCAGAAGCGTAGGAATAAAAATGAGCCAGTGACTGGTCGGTATTGGAGGTGCGCAACTCAGTCAGTCCGACTGATCAGTATATTAAGAAAACGTGAATGAATTTTAATAGGTCGGGATTTGTACGCTGAGTACGTGGGAGGTGCCAGCGGATCGTAGGAAGACATGTTTTCGTCTAAGCACTAATTCGTTGACAGATATATATATATACTAAGCATGAATACGAAAATCAGGATATTTAAGAGTAATGTTCTAAGTATACTACTCTATGGAAGTGAATGCTGGAAAATCACCAAAACCATAGAAAACAAGTTGAATTCTTTCCAGACAAAATGTTTATGAAGAATTAGAAGAATATTTTGGCCAAACACCGTAAGAAATAACATCTTGTTGGCAGAGATGCAGATGAAGCCACTGACAGCAATTATTGAGGAAAGACGCTGGCGATGGCTGGGACATGTGCTCCGAATGACTGACAACTCACTACCAAAAATAGCATTAAGATGGACACCACAGGGGAACAGAAGTAAGGGTAGACCAAAAGAGACATGGAGAAGAACAACAGAAAGGATGTTGAGCAATAGAGGGCTCACCAGGGCAAGAGCAGAAAAAAAGGCAAAGGACAGGCATTTGTGGAAAACCCTTGCGGAAACCCCATGTGCCCTGGGCACTTAAGGTTCAGATATATATATATATATATGTGTGTGTGTGTGTGTGTTTGTTTGTATTGGTTTTATATTCTGTGATGTGGACGCGTGCAGGCTGTGCTGTTGACTCCTCCCATCCTTCCCTACCCACTCATGTATGATTGTGTTAGTTGAATGCCACATGAATAATCATAATTCGGTTATGGTATAATTTTTATATGTGGAAATTGTTGGTTTCGATAATATGCAATGATGGTTTGCATCTGCTCATAAAACATGCACTACTGAATTTTATGTATACGCCTTGTCATATCCTTTTCTCACTCACCAGTGGTTCAATTTGTACAATCGGAATATTCAGTCATTTTAAGGATGATAACGGGAGATAATACAGAAGGGAAGAATTTGTTTTAAATCAAACTAACCCACATTACGTAAGGTGTTTATTGATTTCAGTTTGTTCCATTGTTAGTTCCTCTTGAAAGAACCAATATTGAAAGAAATTGATATGATTTTGTTGATAACAATATAAACTGACGACCCGCTGATTATAACAGAATTTACTCTACCTGGCGCCAACTAACGTAGTGTTGCGCCGTACTAAAACAGTTTCTTCTTATAAATTTTCTTCTTGTTGTTGGTGTTCTAAAAACCACCAAATTTTCTGAATTATACACTGAGAAAATACAACAAGACACCCAGGCTTCCAACTCCACAGAATAATACAAATACAACAACTTAACATAACTTGGCAGTCTTCCAACCAAAACAAACTGGTCAACAATGAGAATTCCAACAAAGCCAATTGGTGTAGTTATATCTTCAGAAACACACATTTATTAATGGACAAAATGAGGGGTGAAATCATGATGATGGGAATGTAGCCATCAGGCTGAACAAAATTCACAGTAACAAATGCCCGGCGTGAGAGAACTCAACGCCATATGGGCGAAAACCTTACAATGTCCTATACACATAATATCATACTCACAACATTCCACCTAAAACCTCAGCCATCAAGAAACCTAATTCCTCCAACTAACTACAACAAATTGCCACTGCTAGAAACTCTTCCTAAACGAGATTTCATCTACATCAAAACTACTAAGGTTCTTCCTACAACACAAACAAGTAAGGCTCCCGCTACAACAAACAAGTAAGGCTCTCTTTCATTCCTTTGCATGTCCCTTGCGGAACTTTGCCTCCCAAACAGCACTCCTGTAGGCCTCTCGGTTGTGAGCAAGATGGCCTGCTGCTGCTGCATCCATTTCCAGATCATCAACGATGTCTTGCAGCCATCTTCGTTTCGGTCTTCCTCTTTTTCTTTTTCCCATTATGTATCCTTCCAATACGGTCTTCTCTAAATTATCATGACGTTTAATGTGTCCAAAATATTTAAGTTTTCTCTCTTTAATCCTCTTTACTAGCCAGCCTTCTTCAATATTAAGCTCTTGTAGTATAGATATATTTGTTCTTTTTGTGTCCACGATATTTGGAGAACTCTTCTATAGCATTTACATTCAAAGGCATTTATGCTCTCTTACTTTGACTAAATCCTGAGTGGTTTTTATACTATCCCTATCCACTCAGTTTTCTCCATGCTGCACGCTTTTCCCAAGACCCCCGCTCAATGGTCTCAACCAACCTACCTTTTAACAAGGGTACTCACTCTATTAATTATTTCCTAAATAACAATCCTGGTTATAACCCCATGCCTATACTGCTATATGATGAAGAATCGTAATCTGTGTTTTTCCTTCTTTATGTGTAATATTGTGATGTGTAGGAATTAATGAGAAATAGCACAGAGCGAAGAACAGATCTCAGGCCAGATACAGTTGATTAAGAGGGAATAAGAGCATACAAACATCAATATCCTGTACCGTTAACATACAAACAGTATAAATAATAAATAGAAACACATACATTTAAATCCATTAATATAAATATAAAATATATACATTTCATTTTTAAAAAATCCTACATATATGTCACATGACTTCTATCATTTTCTGTGTAACATTATACATTGTGATCTGCACTAAAATACAAAATAACACACTACGTACTCGGTTTAATTGATACCGTTCTATTTTAAGTCAAGCGTTTCTTGCAGCTGCAGAAAATGTACGCAGGAGAACATGTGCCCTGCACCAAGGCACACCAAGATAGGTAATGTTCTTATTTGTATTTCGGCGTTGTCGTTGTTACTGCAGTTAACCGTGGTACAGAGATTTCATAAAGTAACTTGT
The DNA here is from genome assembly GCA_009760885.1 of Achatina immaculata. Lineage (NCBI taxonomy): Eukaryota > Metazoa > Mollusca > Gastropoda > Stylommatophora > Achatinidae > Lissachatina > Lissachatina immaculata. Next base: position 33,238,759 of record CM019709.1, read on the forward strand.
TGATGCTTATGTTCTATATAAATGTTCAAATCTTGTTGTTATTGCCGTTAAACGTGACAAAGAGATTTCATAAAGTAACTTGTTGATGCTTACGTCCTATATCTATCTATCTATGCCTCTGACCCCTAGTGGAGCATAGGCCGCCAACAAGAGCTCGCCAGGCAGTTCGGTCCTGGGCCACTCTTTCCAACTGCCTCCATGTCTGGTTCATTATTTTGATGTCCGTGTCCAGACGTCGGCGCCAGGAGTTCCTTGGTCTCCCTCTCCTCCTTTTACCCTGTGGGTTCCATGTTAGGGCTTGCCTTGTGGTGCTGGATGTGTCCTATATAAACAAAAGTAACTATCTAAGTTGACTACTTAAAAAGAATCTAAATTAATTGCTTATAAACTAATTTCCGTGATTAAGCTTTGGTCTCTCTTTAGTTTCATGACCTTGGTTTTCACTCTACTTTTTAAGAAGTGTACGAACTTATCTATACCAATCGTTCTTAACCTCCTTTTTTTTTAAAATCAGACTCAGTGACTGGTCTGTCAAGACCTTACACTGTGCAACTTGGAAACCTCGTGTGAGTGATCCCTGTTGCTGTCATCATGTTGTTCCCTTTTTTTTGGGGGGGGGAACTTTTTTTTTTGGGGGGGGGAATTTTTTTTTTAACCGAATTCAAATGAAAAGGGGTTTTAATATGTCTCTAAATGTCAGAGATTCTTTTTATACTCTCTCTCTCTCCCTTTTTCACTCACTCTCTCCCATAGTCATCTTTCTCTCCGTTGATGTACATAATCCGTTTTTGGCAAAGCCTTCTCTTTCACTCTTGGGATGTACATGAGTTCTTGAATTTAAATTTTACTCTCTCTTACTTCTTTCTTTCTGCCTCTCTCTCATTCCATTATTTTGCTCGATCTTTGCTGGACCAGTCCCGAAAATGTGGTAGGACTAAACGTGCAGACATGAAAACGAGCCCTGTTTCTGCACGTCCACACCAAATACCTGAAATCCGCGAGCAGGACCAGTAACTTGGTGTGTGTGTCCGCCTGAGTTTTAGGGATTGTGTTCAACATTATGGCTCTATAGATGTCTGCTTGTTGTGCCGTGTGTGTTTCTATCGTATTCTGTATTGTTCTTATGGCGGCTGCCACTGTTTTGCATTCGTAGAAAATGTGTTCTTCTGTTTCTAGTACGTTTCTCCTGCACAGGTAACATCGTCTTGTGTTTCTGTGTTTTTCTCCGTGTCTCGTGGGTGTCATATTGTATATGAGCCTGAATGTGATTTCTCGAGCTTTTGGTGTAATGTTTTTGATATGGAGGTTTTTGAACGTGTCGGTGTAGTCTAATATGGGTTATCTAAGTCCCCTCTTGATCCTAAGGTGTAATGGTGGTGCTTGGTCTCTGACCAAATGTTTGTATATGTGGTTTGTTTTGTGTTGGATGAGTGTCTCGTGTCCTTGAATTGCTTGTATGCAATTCTTGTAGAAGGGTACCTCCTTTTAACCCATGGTCGTCCCTTTCGGGCCTGAAAACAGCAGTGTGAAGATTCTCATTAACAATTAACCAGTTAATAGACTTTATAATGGGTCCATGGACCCAAGGTTAAAAAAATTATAATAAAAAAATCCCCACGGATCTGTAAAGATTAATTAATTAAATTTTGATTAGAAGTGAGGCTTCCTGTAACATGGCGACATGGCCACTGCCATTTGTGTTTATAGTCGAGAAAAATGCAATATTATCATGGTTAAGTCAACAGTATATGCCAAGAGAGAGCATAGAACGAGTTCTCCTTCTTGTAAATCTACTTGAAGCGGTAATGTGTCAGGCTGCCGTACGGAAATGCTGCTGAAAACGAGCGAACGCAGTTGACGCGAGTAACGGTGGAAGATGCCAGTTATCGATATATGTGACGCCGGCGTAGCCATAGCGGCATTTGCACTGAGAGATAATGTGTCTGATACCTAAATACATGATTGGCGTAGTTAAGGAAGTAGAATACGTCAGGATGAGATCATGAGAGGAGTTATCCGCTTGTCAGCCCATCTTTCAGCGGTAATATATCCCATGATATGGAAGGACTGCTGGAAACAAGCAGATTCTTACCGACATATGGGTTTTCAGTCTAACCACGGCGACATTTACACGGAATGTAAGGGTATGAAACCCAAGTCCAAAGTGTTCTCGCCCCAGGGACTGAATGGTTTCGGCGAATGTAGTTCATAACGTCAGGGGCCTCTGATGCGAGTAGGGCAGCATCGGGCGGCTAGTTAAGCCTCTTCTCTGGTTTGAGGGCTCTGCCAGAGTGACCGTTTAGTTCCCTTCCTGTAGTACAATATTGCCATGGATTTATCTTTTAATTTACAGAACCATCGCTGGCGCAACGGAGTTCGTGCACTGAGGTCGACGCTGCAGCAACATCTAAATAAGGTGTCAAATCGACCAGAGGAGAAAAAGTAACCATCGTGGGGGAATTTAGATGAAAAGAAGAACATGGAAACGTAAGAATAGAACTAAATCTGAGAGAATGAGGCTGAAAAGCTTAAATGTTGGTTATTGGAACCTGCAGGAGCGCCAAACAACGGGCACCTGTCTTGGAGCGTATGTTGTATTATTTTGATATAATGCTTTTACAGGAAACACAGAATCTCTTCGATTTCCCGGGTTCCAGTGTTATTCCAACCCGGTGAGTGGAGGTTGTAATGGACAGGCGATTCTGATCATAGGGGGATTACAACATGAAATATTAGAGTTGATTGTTGGACTGGAACACGGGCACCGTGGAATTACGAGACCTGCAAGTCTGGAATGGAGGTGTAAGGTGGAATATAATTAATATATACGCTGGAAACAACTCGCTCACAGACAAAGAACAATGGAAGTTCTTGCCTGAATTTGAAGAACTGCCAAGGGATAGACTGCTGGTTTGTGGCGATTTTAATGCTGGAAGTATAAGCTGGGACAGCATCTTGGAAAATACACAGGGTCGAGCATTAGATACTGCATTGTTAGAAATGAACCTATGTGTGGTGAACAGAAAGGAAATGATGCGACTGGCAACAAGAGAGCGCAGGACTCAGATTCAAACACAGACCTGACTTTGGTATCCTCACAAGCCTTGCTGCATTGGGAGGCTCTGACATATAGCGGAAGTATATGCGAATCCCTTGGACAGCAAAAATAACTAATGAAGAATGTATGAGAAGAGCTGGAGAGACAAAAAATCTTGTCAAAAAGATAAAAGAGAGACAATGTACTTTCATAGGACATGCAATGAGAAGAGGAGGCATTGAAAATATTATAACAACAGGAAAAATAGAGGGAAGAAGATCAAGAGGAAGACCAAGAGAAATGATACTGTACAGTCTGACGGGATGGTGTGAGAGGAGATCACTAACTGAACTGATGGCCTGCATGAAGGATCGTGTACTCTGGAGAAGCATAATAGCCAACACCAGTCGGCACGGCACATGATGATGATGATGATGATGATGATGATATGCCCTGTAAGAATTAATAAAGTTGGGAATTGTAGTCATAACAAAGACGAGGCACGCATTTAGATATGAGCGCTCAGATGATCAGGCCCTAGGGAAGATTAGATTGAAAGCTTGGCAAAGGAAAGTAGAGAACAGGGGAATAAGTTGATACAAGAAATAACAGCTGAAAAGTCTTTGTGCAAATTCTGGCGGGTGCAAAGGAGAATGAATAACGAGCCTGGAGTACAAGTGAGTACCAGCGTAAGGTATGAAGAAGGTAATGTACTGAGATCTGACGACCAGAAAAGGAGAGCCCTTTTCCAATGATACTTTAAACAGTTGGGTCAGGGTAATCTTGAAGAGGGGACAATAACGAAAAACACAATAACAAGTTTTATACAGACAGAAATCCTGGAAAGCCCAGTAGACGAGAAGGAGGTAAGACAGACAATTTTATCTGCCACAAATGAGGCACTCAGTCCTGATAGTGCCCGGTACGGACATTTCAAAGAAGATGATGACAAGGTTGTAAATCACGTGACAGAAGATTACAACCTGAGTTTGAAGACTTTTATAACACTTGATGAGTGGCTGCAAAGTTACTTGATTCCCTTACTAAAAATTAGGAAAAGGCAATACAAAACTGAGTGGATGTCGATTACAAAACGCATATAAGCAAGGTAACTGAGAGGATTATAACTGGGTGACTATAAGGCTCACTAAAGACCAGCGGGCTACTATCGAAAACAATAGGAAGTTGTCGTTCAGGAAGAGATACACCCAATAAAGCTAGGATCTTTTTCTTTTCCCCATTATGTACCCTTCCACGACTGTCTTCTCTAAATTCTCATGACGTTTAATATGTCCAAAATATTTAAGTTTTCGCTGTTTAATCTTCTTTATTAGCCAACCTTCTTCAATATTAAGTTTTTTAGTATGAATATATTGTTCTTTTTGTCCCCATGCTATTTGAAGGACTCTTCTTGACGGATTCATTTACATTTGAACCTTCAGTAAGCGTTAATCTCAGAATTTGATGTGGCGGCTAGGAGCATGCTAACCCACGGAGAGACAAAATTCCCAAGACCGGCCCCATTTATAACCCATCAAAATAACTGGATAAAGAATTTATGTTTATTTGTTTTTACAAATTATGCAAAACAAAAAAAAAAGGTTACCACCGTCTGTAACTGAATACTTTAAAAAAAAGTGAGAAATATCTGACAGTTCTTTGTAACTCAATTCAAGTAAATTATCTTTCGTGATTTAATAACTAACTCTGCATATTGCGACTTAAAAAAAAGTGTAAAAATAAATTGTCTTTGGTCTAGCCTAATTTTACAACTTCGAGTCAGTCAGTCAGTCAGTCATTTGCATGTCCCTTGCGGAACTTTGCCTCCCTAACAGCTCTCCTGTAGGCTTCTTGGTTGTAAGCAAGATGGCCTGCTGCTGATGCATCCATTCGCAAATCATCAACGATGTCTGGTAGCCACCTTCGCCTTGGTCTTCCTCTCTTTCTTTTTCTCATTATGTATCCTTCCAAGACTCTTCTTTAAATTATCACGACGTTTAATATGTCCAAACATATTTAAGCTTTCTCTGTTTAATCTTCGTTACTATCCAACCTTCTTCAGTACTAAGTTCTTGTAATATGAATATATTTGTTCTTTTTTTGTGTCCATGATATTTGAAGTACTATTTTGTAGCATTTATATTTAAAGACATTTATGTGTTTCTCAGGTGTTTTATTAAGTGTCCAGGTCTCACAGGTAGTTGTTGCGATGGGAAAGATGCATGCCTTTAAAAATTTTATTTTCGAAGTTCTGTCTGTTCCTCTCCACAGCTTCTTTTAATGGCATTACTAAAACTTGGAGTACATAAGCTATAAAGGTGATAGACTTTACAAGCAACTGCTTCAAGTGTTTGAAAATTGTCTCCAACTAGATCTACATAAATTACCCTTTGCAGAATCTTCCTAATTACGTGCCTAATACCTGAAGAGAAGACTACGGTAAAACTGGTTCTGGTAATGGGAGTAGATGGAGGTGCATGGTTCAATTTTACAAAGAGATTGAAAGAGCGAGGAATGTGGGCACAGAGAAGAGTGCCAGAAAGCAAGATGAGCATATACAAATAAAGAACATTTCTCTCTCTCTCTCTCTCTCTCTCTCTCTCTCTCTCTCTCTCTCTCTCCCTGAACCTTAAGTGCCCAGGGCCCACGGGGTTTCCGTAAGGGTTTTCCACAAATGCCTGTCCTTTGCCTTTTTTGTCTGCTCTTGCCCAGGTGAGCCCTCTATTGCTCAACATCCTTTCTGTTGTTCTTCTCCATGTCTCTTTTGGTCTACCCTTACTTCTGTTCCCCTATGGTGTCCATCTTAGTGCTATTTTTTGGTAGTGAGTTGTCAGTCATTCGGAGCACATGTCCCAACCATCGCCAGCGTCTTAAATAAAGAACATACAACAGTCGAATACATCAACGAAAGCTTTTTTTCAAAGATCACATACAAAAAGCAACACAACAGATAAAAATACGAAAAATAGATTAAAAATATAAACTTAGCTTTTTTTCCATCTACTCCTAATAAGAAAGACGGAAACTAATTTTTATTTATTTTTCATGTTTTTATCTCCTCTCTTGTTTTTGTATCATCATCATCATCATCATCATCATCATCATCATCATCATCATCATCATCATTTCGTGTCGTCTCCACACGGAAGGTTGGCTCTATGCATCTCCACTCTGCTCTGTTTCTTGTCTTCATAGAGAACTCGGCCAAGCCTGTCCCTGTCCATCGCTTGATGTTGTCCACCCATCTACATCGCTGTCGTCCTCTTGTTCTTTTCCCTTCGATCTTGCCCTCAAGAAAGGTCTTCAGTATGATATTGTGACTCTTGACATGCCCAACGTATCTTACCTGTCTTGTATTTTTTTTATGATTTTCAATATTCCTCTTTTTACTTCTAGCTGGTTTATCACTTCGTTGTTTGTTTTCTTTTCTGTCCATGGGATACAACCTATTCTTCTATATCCACATTTCAAGGGCCTTGATTTTGTTTTCTGTTGTCTTAGTCAAAGTTCAGATTTCTGCACTATAAAGAAATATTGAATATATGTAGCATTTTACAACACGTAATCTCCGTTGCTGTGATATTTGTTTTGATGTAAGGATCTTCCTCATTCTGCTGAAGGTGTTTTTGCCAGATCTATTCTTTTGTTAATTTCCGTTTCACATTTTCCTGTCTGCCTCTGATCTTTGCTGTAATTTGCCTTTTAACTCCAGCCTCTCTTAAGACTTCTTCGTCAGTTTTCTTAGCTGTCCATGGTATCTTCAACATCCTTCTTATGAACCACATTTCCATGGCCTCCATTTCTCGCTGTACTCTCTTATTCATGTACCATGCTTCACACCCATAAAACAAAATTGGCTCGATGTAACCTTACCACCCAAGCATAATAACACACGAGCCGTGTTTTATGGGAAGAACTTCACTCGCCTCAAAGTTTTTCAAGTCAACCATGCTCTCATTGACTCTGCGAGGACCTTGACTCGTTGTGAATCTTAACACGACTATGGGTTATGAGCTAATAACCTGCCGGGTTTCCTCGATGAGGCTGATCACAAGTTCTGTATACCGAATATATATATATATATATATATATATATATATATATATATATATATATATATATATATATATACAATATGTGTGTTATATGTGTGTGTATCACTTTTTGCTTGTGTTTTGTATTTGTGGTTGAATTACACTGAATAATATCAAAATATTTCAACTGCTAAAACATGTTCATAATCACAAAATTTATTTCAAAGTTACTGACTTATAAGGATATGCAAACGAAACAGTAATAATTATTTTTAAAATATGCAAATTATTATACAACGTTTGGTATATATCACCGCGCTTCAACTGACTTAATAACTATACCAAAAGAACAGGCGATTATTCTTTTAGTTTTGTAATCTCTGTTCAGTTTTTTTGTTCATAAGACCATGCTAAATTTTTGCTTGTTTGTTTGTTTGGTGTGAACATTTATATCTCTGTTACTTAATTTTAGTGCGTTAGTCTAATTTTTAAAAATCTTTCAGTATAATGTAGTACCGGAAAAAAATGTCCGTTTTTTTTAGAACGGATAATATTCAGGCTGACATTTTAACATACAGATTTTTTTTCTTTTATTTTGTACACTTTCAATAATAGCAGCAAAACTGAACACACTTTATTAGGTCTAACCTCTATTCTCAGTACTTTACGCCAAAATACTGCCATTATCAATAAATATGAATAAAGTATAAGTTGTTTTTTTTTTTTACAAAATACGAAAAACTAAATTCTGTAATAATTCTTTCAACCAAAAACTAAAAATTTCTGGTTTCGGTACTTTATCTTTGCCAGCAGGAACATTTTTTTTTTCTACATAATATTTACCAGAGAATATATCACGTATAACCAATTACCACTTCAATTTGTACCTTTAGAGAAAAAAGAAAGTTATATAATGAAAAGGGTAAATGTAACGACCAATACTTTTATAATCCTGCAAGTCTTACTCATCACAGCGACTTCGTTAGCGTCAAACGTCTCTCACTGTGCATCATTTTTACTTCTTGTATTACTTCTTACTCTTCTAACGTCTATTGTTTCATATTAATGATACTGATAAAGATGATGACAATGATGAGGACGACGACTGTGATGATGATAACAAATTCATAGTCTATCTTATGATTTAAACGTTATAAATTGTTGTTAATGCTTTTTAAATTAATGATAGGACATGTTAGACCTTACTTAGCATAATCGATTTTGAAATATTAAGTATTCATAGAAGGGGAATCCTGCCTCCAGCATGTATTTTATCTGGAGCAAAAGTTCCTTCGCTCTAAAAAGTTTTGGAACCTCTGGTAAGCAGCTTCGTACAGCTCTAAATAATAGACATAAATAGATCGATATACTGTAAATTACCGTTCAGTAGAAATATTTGTTTCGGTATGAAAAGAGACATAGTTTTTATTTGGATTGTAGAAAACAAAAAAAATAAACTGCAAATTCATACGAAGCGAAACAAACACAACTTTACTTCTGAAAATTATTCTAGGAAGCGTTCGGATACAGATGCTAAAGTGGTCAGAATGCATTAATTTTAAATCCAAGCAGCAAAACGTATAGATGTACTTTATCTAGGACTCAATACAGGAGCAATTATAGCTCATCTTTCGCATGTAGTAGGTGATAAAATGTTGACGTAAGGTGACCTCCATTATTTTGTGATGGTCTGACAAAAGGATTTTCATCCTGTATTCTACGCACAGGTGAGCAATTCTGCAAGTTTTCAGTTTTGTGAAGAACATGCTCGGAATGTCCCCACCAGAGGTTTATCTTTATTAGCTTTTAATAAGACATAGTACTTTCTTTCAGTATATTTCCACTTTATATATATATATATATATATATATATATATATATATACTTTTTGTTTTATCGTTTCTGCTGTTTGCATTGGTTCTTCTTCTTCTTCTTCTTATTCTTCTATCTCTCTCTCCCCCCCCCCAACCCCCACGTATCTGATCTTACTTTGATGATATTGCGAAGTCTGGTAGCAATTTTATTACAGTTTGTTTATAATAATAAGTGGACTGATTCTCCTGCATATAGTTTCTCCATTCTGGGTTAATAATCTACATATTGTCTATTGTTTTTTCCTTATTATAGTAAATGGTCTTTCTCCATCCTATAGGTTATTTATTCTGTGTTAATAATCTACACATTGTCTGTTCTCTTTCCTTTCTCTTGCTGAACCTTTTAAGTGCTTGAGGCATGTAGGGCTTCTGCAGTGTTGCCCAGCTGAAACATCTGGTTATACATCCTCTCTGGTGTTATTCTCCATGTCTCCTTTGGTCCACCCTTACTCCTGTACCTTTGAGGTGTCTCTTTCCTTTAACATAGGTTAAGGGTCTTTGCTTTCATTTATGAGAGCCAGTCAAAAGGTAACTGCAGTGGAATAGTAGATAGTTGTAGTTATGTTATGCCCTCCCTCATTAGATACTTTTAGTAGAGGCATGTTGGCTATTTTAAAAAAAAAATGTCTGCTCAAGAGAGAAATAGGGCACAGTTATTTGTTTATTTTGTAGTGAAGGTGAAAAACCTGGAGATAATCATCACAGATGAAGTAGCAGTATTGGGGCATTGGCAGGTATATGAGTGGCACAGGAAGTTTAAAAACAGGGTATTAGATTTGACTGATACAGCTTGCTAAGGCCAGCCTCACAATGTGAATACACCTGACACTAATACTGAAGTGGAATGGATGATACAGGAAAACCAGAAGGGGGGGGGGGAGGGAAGGGAGGGAGGGAGTTGATGTTGGTTGGCACCATCAGTGAGGTGGCTGAAGTGGTGGCAGGTTGGCATTCAACATAGGACTATTTTGACAAGTGATAAGGAGTTTTCAATCACATTTATACATTTTTTTGTTAATTAAAAAAAAAAGTATTGTTGTTGCTTTTTGACTCAGCCTCAAGGTTCTAGTTTATTTATTGTTTGTCTTCTATCAATTGTCTCATCTTTTTCTTTTAACACACTTTTGTTCTCAGACTTTAAGCATTTGTAATCATATTTTTTTATGTCTGTCAGATTTGTGCATGGTTTTTAACGTCTTTACAGTAGTGTTTATCCCCATTTTTCTATTGTTTGGCTGAAGAAAAAGAAGCACATGCCATGTGTGAGGTGCACAGGGAATATAGTGTTGGTGATCAAATTTTCTTTGATATATTCCAAGCCATTGAGGCACAATGGAGTTAATGCCAATATATGAGGGTGGAGATGCTGTCCAGTTTGGTGGTCAGTGATCCATAGCTGACATGCTAGTGTCAGGGTTGGTGAACAGAAGCTGGCCAAGATCCTGTCCTGCATCTTCACTGGTGCCCCCAGTACCATTAGCCTGTGATGGGTAACAGGACAGAGATGGCTTTTGTCGCCATGGTGGTGGAGTCTGATAAAGAAGCATTACACGCCCCCTGCTTTTTAGCTCAACTCAGGGACTGAAACAACAGCCGGTGTAACCCGCTGCCAAAGTGACACGGTGCTGCGCCACAGCATCTTCATTACAATGGCAGCAAAGAAAAGTATTGTCCTTGACCTTTTGGCCACAGATAAGTAATGTAACACAAACAGAAAGAGCTTTACAGAAAGATCTCTACTTAAGCTTCATTGATCACACCAAGGCATTCGACAAGGTGGAACATGATGAGATTATTAAAATGCTTGAAGACATAATCATAGACGGCAAAGACCTGAGGATTGTAAAACATCTATACTGGCAGCAGGAAGCAGTGATTTGAGTTGAAAATAAAACTGGAAAATATCAACCTATAAAACAAGGTATGCAACAGGGTTGTGTACTATCTCCAGACCTTTTTTCTTTGTACAGCAAAAAATATTCTAAGAACAATCATTACAGAATCAGGTATAGAAGTAGGAGGATACAATATTAACAACCTTCGGTATGCTGATGATACAGTACTGATAGCTGAGAACCAGCAAGACCAACAAAATCTCTTGGATAAAGTTGCCAAAGAAAGTGAACAGAAAGGCCTTAGTTTGAACATCAAAAAGACAGAGACTGTGGTTATATCTAAGAAACAGAATCCACCAAAATGCAGTATAAAATTAAATGGAACTATTCTAAAGCAGAAACAGAAATTCAAATACCTTGAGATGGGGCATTGAAAATACTATAACAACAGGAAAAATAGAAGGAAGAAGATCAAGAGGAAGACCAAGAAAAATGATACTGGATGTCTGACGGGATGGTGTGAGTGGAGATCACCAACTGAGCTGATGGCCTGCATGAAGGATCGTTTACTCTGGAGAAGCATGATAGCCAACACCAGTCGGCACGTCACCTGATGATGATGATTGAAATAATGTGGCCAGAACTATGCCTGATTGGTTTTGCTTTCTTGAATCTAGAGGAATCATCTACCCATTTATACAGCCCAATAGAGGAGTCATCTACCCATTTATACAGCCCAGTAGAGGAGTCATCTACCCATTTATACAGCCCAGTAGAGGAGTCATCTACCCATTTATACAGCCCAGTAGAGGAGTCATCTACCCATTTATACAGCCCAGTAGAGGAGTCATCTACCCATTTATACAGCCCAGTAGAGGAGTCATCTACCCATTTATACAGCCCAGTAGAGGAGTCATCTACCCATTTATACAGCCCAGTAGAGGAGTCATCTACCCATTTATACAGCCCAGTAGAGGAGTCATCTACCCATTTATACAGCCCAGTAGAGGAGTCATCTACCCATTTATACAGCCCAGTAGAGGAGTCATCTACCCATTTATACAGCCCAGTAGAGGAGTCATCTACCCATTTATACAGCCCAGTAGAGGAGTCATCTACCCATTTATACAGCCCAGTAGAGGAGTCATCTACCCATTTATACAGCCCAGTAGAGGAGTCATCTACCCATTTATACAGCCCTAGAGGAGTCATCTACCCATTTATACAGCCCAGTAGAGGAGTCATCTACCCATTTATACAGCCCAGTAGAGGAGTCATCTACCCATTTATACAGCCCAGTAGAGGAGTCATCTACCCATTTATACAGCCCAGTAGAGGAGTCATCTACCCATTTATACAGCCCAGTAGAGGAGTCATCTACCTATTTATACAGCCCAGTAGAGGAGTCATCTACCTATTTATACAGCCCAGTAGAGGAGTCATCTACCTATTTATACAGCCCAGTAGAGGAGTCATCTACCTATTTATACAGCCCAGTAGAGGAATCATCTACCTATTTATACAGCCCAGTAGAGGAGTCATCTACCTATTTATACAGCCCAGTAGAGGAGTCATCTACCCATTTATACAGCCCAGTAGAGGAGTCATCTACCTATTTATACAGCCCAGTAGAGGAGTCATCTACCTATTTATACAGCCCAGTAGAGGAGTCATCTACCCATTTATACAGCCCAGTAGAGGAGTCATCTACCTATTTATACAGCCCAGTAGAGGAGTCATCTACCCATTTATACAGCCCAGTAGAGGAGTCATCTACCTATTTATACAGCCCAGTAGAGGAGTCATCTACCTATTTATACAGCCCAGTAGAGGAGTCATCTACCCATTTATACAGCCCAGTAGAGGAGTCATCTACCCATTTATACAGCCCAGTAGAGGAGTCATCTACCCATTTATACAGCCCAGTTGGCTGGAACACCTCTGAGCAGAGTACTGGTGTAAGAAACACATGCACTAACTATATACATGCACTCCATATGCTTAGCTGATGTATCTTCTTACTTCAGTGAGCTAAGTAGTGTTATTATTTAATTATAGACAAATGATAAGTTATACCTTCCTCCTCCTCCTCTTTCTTCTTCTTCTCTACTCCTCTTCCATCTTCTTCTTATCCTCTTCATCTCCTCCTCCTCTCCTCTCCTTCTTCTTCTCCTCCTCCTCCTTCTTCTTATCCTCCTCCTCCTTCTTATCCTCTTATCCTCCTCCTCATCTTCCTCTCTTCTTCTCCTCCTCCTCTTCTTTCTCCTCCTCAGCTGCTTGAGCCATTAAGACTCATTGCTGCGGATAAAGTTCACATATTCTTCTTCCTCCAACTGATGACACCAATTTCCTTTATATCCTCTCCATCTCTTCCTTTATATCCTCTCCATCTCTGTCTTTATATCCTCTCCATCTCTTCCTTTATATCCTCTCCATCTCTGTCTTTATATCCTCTCCATCTCTTCCTTTATTCCGTCTCTTCCTTTATATCCTCTCCATTTCTTCCTTTATATCCTCTCCATCTCTGTCTTTATATCCTCTCCATCTCTTCCTTTATATCATCTCCATCTCTGTCCTGGTCAGCCTCTTGGTCTTGTTTCCATCATCAATTATATATACATCTTTTTTGTTTGTCTATTCTCTTCCATTCTTTCTGCATGACCCAAACTTTTTTTTTTTTATTTTCCAGAAGTAAAGTTTCAAGTTTTATTATGATGAATTAAGGTACAAGTTCTTACTGATTTGGGCCTTATGTTTCACTTTAGTTCACTGGATTTCAGAGAAAAGAAGCAGTTTTCATGTAGGAGCTAAAGTATGCATGACACACAAGACTTGTAAAATCTAAAGCAGGAAATTATGACACAAGTTGTGATTGTAAGAGAAAGACAGCCATAGTTCATCAGCCATGTTTAGACTGAATTTAAACTGTCACCTGATAAGAGCCCTTCGCAGAGATTCGGCTCTGCAACTCTTGACAAATGCTCACAGACAGGGCCTTGTTCCATGTTGCTGTCAACAGATATCAGCACCATTGTCATCTTTGTCTGCTTCTGTAGACACAAAGGTGCCCACACAGTCTCGAGTTGTAATATGTGGCGGCGGTATCTTGGGCTCATCTGTGGCTTATCATCTGGCAGAGAGGGGATGGACAGATGTTGTGATTCTCGAGCAAGGAAGGTGAGTCACAGTTGACTTTATGTGTCTAAAACTTCCACTACTGGAGGATTACTAGGACTGTAGGAAGGGTAGAACATCAGGACATTATGTTTTGATCAACAGTTTCTGTCTCTGTGTTACATCCATCACAGTTAAAAACCATAATCCTGTCATGCCATACAGGCACTTTGGATTATATTGTTGGTGCTCATATTTTTACTTGACCTGACAGCACACACCTGGCTGCCTTTCCTTCTCAGGCCTCAGAATGCACCAGGTACCTGTTTCTACAGCTGGGTGTCTGGGGCGCTTTGAGTTTTAAATGTTGCTCCGCAGTGACTTATTGGTTGGCGTGGTGGTGGGTGAGATGGTTATATGAAACACAGATGTCACATTCAGCATGGGCAAAATGTTACTACTTTTCCTGTCTAACACTCAACAGGACCCAGTGGAATACTACGCTCAGTGGAATAAGACATTATAGTCAGTCAGAGCCCTTTTAATAGATAGGACATTGATGATGATGAACTCCATGAATGAAGCAAGTCATATATCTCTAAATGTGGGCTGGCAGATGAGGAACACAGAAAAAAAAATATGGTCCAGCAGTATAAAAAACGCCAGCCACTCTCAAGATAACACAGAAACATCTGCAAGACCAGGTTTGCATCCAGCAACGATACGAAAACACACTTTCTGACAGTGAGAGTCTGGATTACAGCCTCCACACTGTCCAACAGTTAGACTGACTTAACAAAACTTAACAGCCCCACACTGTCTAAGAGTTAGACTGACTTAACAAAACTTAACAGCTCCACACTGTCCAACAGTTAGACTGACTTAACAGAACTTAACAGCCCCACACTGTCCAAGAGTTAGACTGACTTAACAAAACTTAACAGCTCCACACTGTCCAAGAGTTAGACTGTCTTAACAAAACTTAACAGCTCCTCACTGTCCAAGAGTTAGACTGTCTTAACAGAACTTAACAGCCCCACACTGTCCAAGAGTTAGACTGTCTTAACAAAACTTAACAGCCCCACACTGTCCAAGAGTTAGACTGACTTAACAGAACTTAACAGCCCCACACTGTCTAAGAGTTAGACTGACTTAACAGAATTTAACAGCCTCACACTGTCTAAGAGTTAGACTGACTTAACAAAACTTAAGTCCAAAATTCTTCCAACTTTTCCAACACTTTTCTCATGTTTCATAACTTGAACCAGTGAGTTCTTCAATGGGAGATGCATGTCCTAACCACCATGCCACTCAGGTGCCCAGTCACAGTTAAAGATCAGAGCTACTTGCTTGACTATCTTTGTTAGAATTGTATGTAATACATAAGGCTTGATAAAAAGCTGCTGGTAATACAGAAAAGAAAAAAAAAACATGGCTGTGGCTTAAACTCTCAGCTGGCTAAAGATGCAAGAATACAGTCAGTAATATGAGCCAATAAATAAGTCATAAAATGAGCTAGAAAAAAAATGACTGCATGCGCTTCCCTCAGATTTTTTTTTTTAGATGTAATCCCCCTTTACATTCAGACACTTATCCCATCATTTCACAAGTCCTTGGAAGCCAGCATCAAATAAGGTTTCTGGTTGCTGCCGCAGCCAACAAGTTACCTCCTTGGCACCGTCTTCATCTTGAGGGAAGTGACGACCACCTGGGTGATTCATTCATTGCTGAATTTATGTATACGTGGCATTTCTTGACATTCACTTTTCACCATACGCTTCAAACATTTCTTTGTGCATTTCCTCTGTGGGCAGTCCTTTGACCCACAGATAAAGCACAAGTCCTGGCTGTTCTTCTCATGTACACGCATGTAACACACTTGCCACATTAAAATGTTAAATAGCCATGACATGCTGGGATATAGCTGTGGTTCTGATTTCATGCTGATTGGTGCTACGTTATGCAGACAGAAAATTCCGTGAATTTTCATTTGTTTTTAGTCTGGTGGATTTGCGACTTATTTATTGACCTGCTCTCATTCGTACTGAGTGACTCGATGAACATGCTAAGAAAAATTCAACCGGCTGTGTAAGCAGCATTGGCTTAGAATCCCTGCAGCTGGCACAGGTCTGTTGGTGACCTTCCTTTCTGTACTAGGCCATGCAGGTGTTGAAAAGAAGTGAAAGAGGGGAGCAGTGTGCTGATTCATCAGTTGTTGAGAAAGGTCCGGCAATGAATCAAGCAGACATCAGAGCAGTAAAAGCAGCGGTTGCATTAACTGGCACTTACCAGTAAATTGCTGATTTTAAAACAAAAAAGAAGAAAACCTGGAACTTTTGGAGGTCACCGGTTACCATAATCAGTTTGTATCATCAAAAGCCAAGTTAAAAAAAGCAATCAGCAAAATCGACTGGAGGAGAATCAGACCAGTAGACTTATGATGCTGAGTTTGTTTGGAGGATAATCAGACCAGTAGACCTATGATGCTGAGTTTGTATGGAGGATAATCAGACCAGTAGACCTATGATGCTCATTTTGTAAGGAGGAGAATCAGACCAGTAGACCTGTGATGCTCAGTTTGTATGGAGGAGAATCAGACCAGTAGACCTATGATGCTGAGTTTGTATGGAGGAGAATCAGACCAGTAGACCTATGATGCTCAGTTTGTATGGAGGATAATCAGACCAGTAGACCTATGATGCTGAGTTTGTATGGAGGAGAATCAGACCAGTAGACCTATGATGCTCAGTTTGTATGGAGGATAATCAGACCAGTAGACCTATGATGCTGAGTTTGTATGGAGGAGAATCAGACCAGTAGACTTATGATGCTGAGTTTGTACGGAGGATAATCAGACCAGTAGACCTATGATGCTGAGTTTGTATGGAGGAGAATCAGACCAGTAGACCTATGATGCTCATTTTGTAAGGAGGAGAATCAGACCAGTAGACCTGTGATGCTGAGTTTGTATGGAGGATAATCAGAGCAGTAGACCTATGATGCTGAGTTTGTATGGAGAAGAATCAGACCAGTAGACCTATGATGCTGAGTTTGTATGGAGGATAATCAGACCAGTAGACCTATGATGCTGAGTTTGTAAGGAGGAGAATCAGACCAGTAGACCTGTGATGCTGAGTTTGTATGGAGGATAATCAGAGCAGTAGACCTATGATGCTGAGTTTGTATGGAGAAGAATCAGACCAGTAGACCTATGATGCTGAGTTTGTATGGAGGATAATCAGACCAGTAGACCTATGATGCTGAGTTTGTACAGAGGATAATCAGACCAGTAGACCTGTGATGCTCAGTTTGTACGGAGGAG
The DNA here is from genome assembly GCA_009760885.1 of Achatina immaculata. Taxonomy (NCBI): domain Eukaryota; kingdom Metazoa; phylum Mollusca; class Gastropoda; order Stylommatophora; family Achatinidae; genus Lissachatina; species Lissachatina immaculata. Next base: position 33,255,975 of record CM019709.1, read on the forward strand.
AATCAGACCAGTAGACCTGTGATGCTGAGTTTGTATGGAGGATAATCAGACCAGTAGACCTGTGATACTGAGTTTGTATGGAGGATAATCAGACCAGTAGACCTGTGATGCTGAGTTTGTATGGAGGATAATCAGAGCAGTAGACCTATGATGCTGAGTTTGTATGGAGAAGAATCAGACCAGTAGACCTATGATGCTGAGTTTGTATGGAGGATAATCAGACCAGTAGACCTATGATGCTGAGTTTGTACAGAGGATAATCAGACCAGTAGACCTGTGATGCTCAGTTTGTACGGAGGAGAATCAGACCAGTAGACCTGTGATGCTGAGTTTGTATGGAGGATAATCAGACCAGTAGACCTGTGATACTGAGTTTGTATGGAGGATAATCAGACCAGTAGACCTGTGATGCTGAGTTTGTATGGAGGATAATCAGACCAGTAGACCTGTGATGCTCAGTTTGTATGGAGGATAATCAGACCAGTTTTGACTTTGGTTCAGTATGTGAGCTATTTTGAGTAGACCTGTGATGCTGAGTTTGTATGGAGGATAATCAGACCAGTAGACCTGTGATGCTGAGTTTGTATGGAGGATAATCAGACCAGTAGACCTGTGATGCTGAGTTTGTATGGAGGATAATCAGACCAGTAGACCTGTGATGCTCAGTTTGTATGGAGGATAATCAGACCAGTTTTGACTTTGGTTCAGTATGTGAGCTATTTTGAGTAGACCTGTGATGCTGAGTTTGTATGGAGGATAATCAGACCAGTAGACCTGTGATGCTCAGTTTGTATGGAGGATAATCAGACCAGTTTTGACTTTGGTTCAGTATGTGAGCTATTTTGTAAATTTGAGCAGGAGATCCTCATAGGAATCCAAGTTTCTCCTTCGTTCTTCTCTCTCAGGGCCACACCTTGGCTCTGAGGTGCCCGTATATGACGCAGGTCTGTAGTATGTGCTCAGGAGGCCACTCTGGCGCATGCATTGGGCTGTTGGTGCAGCCTTTATCTTGTGGATCTGAGCATTGAGTCTGCAGTGTCAGGTTTTTAACCTGAAGATTATGCTTTGCTGTTGTTTGTTTGGTCTTAGTACGGGCTCCTGTTTGTGGTCTGCTTCCAAGGTGTTGTGGCATTTCCTTTTGACTAATGTTTTCACTTCCATTTGCGAAATTCTGTGCCTGAATTGTTTTGTTTTTTTTTACTTCGTGCTTTCCTTTGCTAGTCTGTCAGTTGTTTCATTTTTCGAAAGATGATCATGAATACACAGAAGATGATGGAGGAGTGGGAGGAAACTGAGAGAGAGGGTGATTAAACAGGAAGTTACTTAAGACAAGAGCTTGGGAGTAGCTGAACTAGTGTTTGATAGCTTCTCTTGCAAAAAAAAAAATAGTCGATCCAGCTGCAAAATGTTTACACTCAGGAGAAGCCGAGAGAGGAAGAGAGGCGTGCATGAGTGATATGATTGAGGAAGTTGATAGAGAACTTTCATTGTTTGAAAATTTCTGATTTTATTTGACACTGGAGCTCGAGCAGAGTGGATCTTGTAGGTCAAGTTTGAAAGTTGTGATAGTATTTTGACATGAGAGAGTGGATCTTGTAGGTCAAGTTTGAAAGTTGTGATAGTATTTTGACATGAGAGAGTGGATCCTGTAGGTCAAGTTTGAAAGCTGTGATAGTATTTTGACACAAGAGAGTGGATCTTGTAGGTCAAGTTTGAAAGTTGTGATAGTATTTTGACACGAGAGAGTGGATCTTGTAGGTCAAGTTTGAAAGTTGTGATAGTATTTTGACATGAGAGAGTGGATCTTGTAGGTCAAGTTTGAAAGTTGTGATAGTATTTTGACATGAGAGAGTGGATCTTGTAGGTCAAGTTTGAAAGCTGTGATAGTATTTTGACACGAGAGAGTGGATCTTGTAGGTCAAGTTTGAAAGTTGTGATAGTATTTTGACATGAGAGAGTGGATCTTGTAGGACAAATGTGAAGTTTTTAATTGTTTATATGTGAGAGCATGAGGGAGTACAGCTTATAGAGTACTGCATGTCATGCAAAGGGAGTGGATTTTAGATTAACCTTCAGTGGCATTTGGGAAGTTTGTTGAACAATGGTCAGATGACTTGTTGAAAACAAGCCTGTCTCTTGAAAAGTGAATACTCTAACACTAGTCACTATGAAGTAATGAAACACTAGTCACTATAAAACAGTGAAACACTAGTCACTATAAAACAATGAAACACTAGTCACTATAAAGTAATGAAACACTAGTCACTATAAAGTAATGAAACACTAGTCACTATAAAGTAATGAAACACTAGTCACTATAAAGTAATGAAAGTGGCCAGGAATCATTTTTGACATAAAAGCTACATAAAACAATTTTGTGAGTGTTTCATGAACAAGAATAAAGTTTTATATGTTAACTCTTACAGTCTTGCATGCGGTACAACCTGGCATGCGGCAGGTCTGATTGGTCGCTTCAGGAGCACACGCACAGAACTTAAGATTGTTGATTACAGTAGACAGCTTTATGAACGCTTAGAAAAGGAAGGCCATGGTATAGGTAAGTTTCCTGTTATTTTGTTTGAAAACAATAACAACAACAGCAACAAGAATAAAAATCTCACTGGCTGCCAGAATGGAGTCTCCTTCAGTGTTGTCTCTTAGGTTGTCAAGGTGGAGGAGTTTTAGATTTATGCTAGCAGTGATAGAGCTGCTCTGAATCCTGACGAGTTAAAGCATAGGATATTAGCCTAAGGGAGACACAAAGGTTGGCTGTGTGGGCAAAATAAATGGTAGATGGTACTCATCATTACACCCTGGACAAATCTGTAAGTGCTTTAGTCTTATATAAAGGGAGTAGAATGGGTGTTTGTAGAGATCTCAGCATGTATTTCATAGGACCAGTGACAGAAGTCTCATATTCAAGCCAGCTGCACATAACCACAGGCCAGATGATGCAGCACAGTTGTTAAGCAGCAATTTTGCTTCACTTATAAGCATCTAAAGGATCCATCATTTGACACTGGAGATCAGCTGTCTTTGTTTTGTGGAGCTAGAGTGTAGATGAGATGAGTAAACATATTCTTCCACTTTCTGAATCATTTAGGCTCTTTGATACAGATGAAATCACTAGAAAAGAGAATAACGGCATTTGAAATGAAATGTTACAGAAGGGCACTTAGAATATTGTGGATAGAAAGAAAATCAAACAAAGAGATATGAGATTAGGTGTCACAGGAAACTGGCTTGTTAACACCATAAAAATTAGAAAGCTGAGACACTCTGGCCACATCTAGAGGCACAAAAGCTTGGAGAGGCTGATAGGAGAAGGCATAGTGCCTGGCAAAAGAGGAAAGGGACGACCTTGCCACAGATGGACTCAGGACATCACGGAAAGTCTGAATATATCACTTCAAGATGGCAGTCAACTTGTGCAAGACCATATTGCATTCAGGGAGACTAAGAGGGACAGCGTTCTGGAAATGACATGTCACATGAATGAATGAATGAATGAACGAACGAACGAATGAACAAACAAATGAATGAATGAATGAATTTTGCCTCCATGTTGCTGGCATTCTCCTGCTACTTGGTGACTGATAAGTTCTTACTTATCATCATCAGTACTTGCTCACTCTTATTCATTTTCTGAGGCTTAAAGCCACTGTCCATAGATTGTTTGCCAATTTATATGAAAATCTGTTGTTTGCGTTTCTTACTTCAGGCTGGAAACAGTGTGGAAGTTTAAACGTTGCACGAACCAAAGATCGTCTGATTGATTTCAAGAGAAAACACGCCGTGGCAAAGCAAGTTATTTATTAGTTTGTTTTTTGTTTTTTTTTAAGAGTTTTGTATGTGTGTATGTGCCTTTTAAATATTTTTCTTTTTAATGTATCTTCTGCAAAGTGGACAAAATTCATTATTCGTTGAACTGAATGTGTATTTCATATTTCCCCCTTGTTCACATTGAATGCAGTTAAATCTAGTGTGCCTCATTGTGCAGGCAGATGTTCTACATTTTCAGAGGTGATTTTACTCAGTACGGTGAGCAGGGTACTGTTGCAGACACATTGGGTTGGGTATCATCATTCAGATTTAGACATATTATTGAATGCATTTTTATACTTGAGTTATCTGTCATCATTCTAATTAGGTATATTGCTGACCGTATTGCAATAGAAACAGTGGGATGTATGTTGTTGTATGTACTGCTATAGAGAAGTCTCTAATTTAGATATTTTGATGAATGTACTGCTGTAAAGACAATGAAAGGTATATCAACATTCTAATTTAGACATATTGATGCATGTGCTATTATAGAGACAGTTGAGGATATATCAACACTATAATTTGATATTTTGATGATTGTATTACTATAGAGACAGTGGAGGGTATATTAACACTCTGATTTAGGCATATTGATGTACTAATTTAGACAAACTGGTTTATACATCTCATTCTAATTGATACATATTGTTGAATGAACTTTCATAGGACTGCTGGTGTTGAGACACATATCATATCACCCTCAGATGCTAAACAGCTGTGCCACTTGCTGCACATTGATGACTTGGAGGTTAGTTTATATGTGATCATCATCATCATCACCACCACCATCTTCTTCATCATCATCCTATCACTGACTAACCCTGACCTGAACTAAATCTACCTAACCTGACCCTAAACCTGTCCTTAATTAACCCTAACCTAAATCTACCTAAACTGACCCTAACCTAAATTGACCCTAACCTAAATCTACCTGACCTAACCCTAAACATGTCACTAACCCTAATCTAAATCTACCTAACCTGATCCTAAACCTATCATTACCTAACATTAACATAAATCTATCTAACCTAACCCTAAACCTGTCCCTAACCCTAACCCTAACCTGAATATACCTAACCTAATAATAAACCTGTCACTAACTAACCTTAACCTGAATCTACCTAACCTCACCCTAAACCTGTCACTAACTAACCTTAACCTGAGTCTACCTAACCTCACCCTAAACCTGTCACTAACTAACCTTAACCTGAGTCTACCTAACCTCACCCTAAACCTGTCACTAACTAACCCTAACCTGAATATACCTAACCTGATAATAAACCTGTCACTAACTAACCTTAACCTAACCTAAATGCACCTAACCTAGCACTAAACCTGTAACTTCACCTAACCCTAACTTTATCGAAACACTATACTAATCCTGACCTAACTCTAATTAGCCACATTCCATGATTTGTACTATCTCCCTGTAATTTTGAGATGGTGTTCTTTGCAGCCGATGCTGTAGAGGTGTTCAGCATCATATTGGCTTGGGAGCAGGTTATGACAGCTACTTTTTCAGTCCCGGAGTATAGCTAAAAAGCAAGGGGTGTGCAGTGCTTCTTTAGCAGACTCCACCACCAGGTGGGACTATGGCTATCCCTGCCCTGTTAGCCAGGCAGTGCCTGTTACTGGGGGTACCACGGAGAGGTAGGACAGGGTCTTGGTCAGCTATGGTTCGCTAACCCTGACACTAGCATACCAGCTATGGATCACTAACCCTGATGCGAGCATATCAGCTATGGGTCACTAACCCTGATGCTAGCATATCAGCTATGGGTTGCTAACCCTGATGCTAGCATATCAGCTATGGGTCGCTAACCCTGACTCTAGCATATCAGCTATGGGTCGCTAACCCTGAAGCTAGCATATCAGCTATGGGTCGCTAACCCTGACGCTAGCATATCAGCTATGGGTCTCTAACCCTGACGCTAGCATATCAGCTATGGGTCTCTAACCCTGACGCTAGCATATCAGCTATGGGTCACTAACCCTGACGCTAGCATATCAGCTATGGGTCGCTAACCCTGATGCTAGCATATCACTATGGTCACTAACCCTGACGCTAGCATATCAGCTGTGGGTCACTAACCCTGATGCTAGCATATCAACTATGGGTAACTTATTGCCTCATCATACAGCATCTTCACCCCTCCACCTTCCATGATTTTAATTTAAAAAAAGTATATTTTTGTACTGACTTAACCCTACAGCATAAGTTTTTCCATACTTCAAGCAGTTATTTGTTTGTGTGGGTTCCGTATGAATCAACTTTTTTTTCCTTTCTTTCTTGTACATTTCACTTTTTTGGGCAGGGAGCAATATGGATCCCTCATGATGGAGTTGTTACTGCCCCTGATGTGAACATAACTTTGGCAAAACTGGCAAAAGCAAAAGGTAAGTTTTCATGAAAATTTGGAAGTATATCATTTCAAGGAAATACCTAAGGAAAATACTCGGTATGAAGTGGAACGAATTCAAGAACAACGCAGAAATAAGACAGGTGAGCAACAACAACCTGTCTCATGGGTGATCAGAAAAAGAAGATGAACACATGTCGGTCACGTGATGAGAAGAAACAATCAGAGAATCCCCCAAACAAGCTATCAAGTGGAACACAACAGGCCGAAGAAAAAGAGGTTGACCATGTGAAACCGAAGACAGGAAATCTTGGCAAACTACCATATGGGCCCTATGTGATGTTTAACGGCATGGAAAGGATGTAAGATCATTTCAACAAGATGTCATGATGGACTACAGTGAAAGGGAGTGAATCATGGACAATAGGCAGGTCCGCACAAAGATCATTGGAAGCAGTAGAGATTTAGTTTATCCAAGAATGTTAGGAATTTCCTGGGCAACAGATAACTAATGAAGAATATATGAGAAGAGGAGGAGAGACAAAAAAAAATGGAGGTCACCAGCTGAACTGACGGCCAGTATGAAGAATTGGGTACTATGAGAGATATAATGGCCAGCACCAGTCAGCATGGCACCTGATGATGATGATGAGCAGATCTGTCCGCCATTTCATTTCCATGTTCTGCCACATAACCTGGACATTAAATCCACCTTAGACTTATCACATTTGACTGGAGTAACAGATGAACTCATTCTTTTTTAAAGCAATTTCTTCTCAGTTTTACTAAGCATAACGCTGTGAATCTGTCACAATGACATCATTAACTACATCATGGGCTAATAGCCTTTCCATTGCTGCTGACACAGCCTCAATTTCCATTGAATATATGGGTGGAAGTGAATGCTGGAAAATCACCAAAACCATAGAAAACAAGTTGAATTCTTTCCAGACTAAGTGTTTACAAAGAATTAGAAAAATATTTTGGCCAAACACCATAAGAAATAACATCTTGTTGGCAGAAATGCAGATGAAGCCACTGACAGCAATTATTGAGGAAAGACGCTGGCAGTGGTTGGGACATGTGCTCCGAATGACTGACAACTCACTACCAAAAATAGCACTAAGATGGACACCACAGGGGAACAGAAGTAAGAGTAGACCAAAAGAGACATGGAGAAGAACAAAAGAGAGGAAGTTGAGCAATAGAGAGCTCACCTGAGCAAGAGTGGGAAAAAAGGCAGGCAAAGGACAGGCATTTGTGGAAAACCCTTGCGGAAACCCCATGTGCCCTGGGCACTTAAGGTTCAGAGAGAGAGATGTGGGTGGATGCTGTGACATGCGGCAGAGCATGTATGGGGCTGTCTTGAACACAGTGATGCCCGAGTCTGAATTTTTGAACCTTGAACTTGGTTTGTTTGTTGCTGTTGTTCAATCTCCTTTGAATTACAAGCAGGATGTTGGTAGCAGCCAAAGCATTGAAGTTGTTGGAACACAAGGCACCGTTTTGAATAGGGAGTGGGTTAGGGTGACTTGCTTGAAGGACCCAGAGTAGACCCCAAAAAAGCAAACTTATTAGCAGCAAAAGTGGACCCAAGAAGCAGACTTATTAGCAGAGTCCACCATGGGGAAGATGGCCACCACATTCTTCTTCTTCTTCTGTGCTTGAGTATTGATTGGAATGCTGTGTCTGCAGCCGTGTCATCTAACGAAGTCTGCCGTATTCTCCAGGCTTGAGTGGGAGCCCCCATAGAGTATCTTTCAGATCCTCTTCCTTGGGCCAGATCTGTGCTTGGAGGCTTGAGTGGGAGCCCCCATAGAGTATCTTTCAGGTCCTCTTCCTTGGGCCAGATCTGTGCTTGGAGGCTTGAGTGGGAGCCCCCGTAGAGTATCTTTCAGATCCTCTTCCTTGGGCCAGATCTGTGCTTGGAGGCTTGAGTGGGAGCCCCCATAGAGTATCTTTCAGATCCTCGTCCTTGGGCCAGATCTGTGCTTGGAGGCTTGAGTGGGAGCCCACATAGAGTATCTTTCAGATCCTCTTCCTTGGGCCAGATCTGTGCTTGGAGGCTTGAGTGGGAGCCCACGTAGAGTATCTTTCAGATCCTCTTCCTTGGGCCAGATCTGTGCTTGGAGGCTTGAGTGGGAGCCCACGTAGAGTATCTTTCAGATCCTCTTCCTTGGGCCAGATCTGTGCTTGGAGGCTTGAGTGAGAGCCCCCATAGAGTATCTTTCAGATCCTCTTCCTTGGGCCAGATCTGTGCTTGGAGGCTTGAGTGGGAGCCCCCATAGAGTATCTTTCAGATCCTCTTCCTTGGGCCAGATCTGTGCTTGGAGGCTTGAGTGAGAGCCCCCGTAGAGTATCTTTCAGGTCCTCTTCCTTGGGCCAGATCTGTGCTTGGAGGCTTGAGTGGGAGCCCCCATAGAGTATCTTTCAGATCCTCTTCCTTGGGCCAGATCTGTGCTTGGAGGCTTGAGTGGGAGCCCCCGTAGAGTATCTTTCAGGTCCTCTTCCTTGGGCCAGATCTGTGCTTGGAGGTTTGAGTGGGTTGGATAGGTCTGCAGGATGTGCTCTGGTGTCTGGATACCAAAGCTGCATGGACCTAGCCCAATCTCATTAGTCATGCTAAACCTCTTGCTAAAAACAGCAGTGAGGAGGTGGGACAGGGTCTTGGCAAACTCTGGCTCATTAGTCCAGGGCCAGCTTTAGTCACTGGCCCTGGTTAGATCTAGTTCATTGGCTCCGGTGAGCTGTAGCTCATTAGTCCTAGCTAGCTCATGTTCACTGGCCCTTGCTAGTTCAAGTTCACTGGCCCTTGCTGCTGTAGTTCACTGGCCCTTGCTGCTGTAGTTCACTGGCCCTTGCTAGCTGTAATTCATTGGCCCTTGCTAGCTGTACTTCACTGGCCCTTGCTAGCTGTACTTTAATGACCCTTGCTAGCTGTACTTCACTGCCCTTGCTAGCTGTATTTCAGTGACCCTTGCTAGTTGTACTTCAGTGACCCCTGCTAGCTGTGCTTCACTGGCCCTTGCTAGCTGTACTTCATTGGCCCTTGCTAGCTCAAGTTCATCAGCCCCTGCTAGGCCAAGTTCACTGGCCCTGCTAGGCCAGGTTCACTGGCCCTTTCTATGCCCCCTTGCTAGCTGTAGTTCACCAGCCCTGTCCAGTCTAGTTCACCAGCTCTTGTTAGCTCCTCTGATTCACCAGCTCTTTCTAGCTCTAGTTAACCAGACGTGTCATGCTGTAGTTCCCAGACAACAATACTGTTAATGTGGCACATCCATTTTTTTATTCTCTGGTTGGCTCGTCTGGTAGGGGTAAAACTTCAGCACTTGATATTCTGTGGTGAAGATCTTGAAACATATATCGAAGAGTAGGTGGTTTTCTTTCAGTTCCTGGAGTAGACCCAAGATACTGGTTTCTCAGAAGGCTCCACTTCTGTTGGGAGCATATTGATCCCTATCTGAGTTAACTAAGCTGAAGTGGCACAACAGCTAATTGCTAGGAGGACCATGAGACAGTAGAACGGGGGGGGTCTGTGAATTCCTTGCTTCAGTAACAATACCAAACCTCTGGTGCAGTTGTCTATGACATCGTTATCATCATCATTGCCCGTCACTCCCCTAGGGAGTATAAGCTACAGACAAAGTCTCTCTAGTTTTCTTTATTCTTGGATGTGTTTTTTTGTCCTCTGTTTCCCACCATGTGTATTCCTTGTCTCCGAGCACCTTCATAGTTACTCTTCTTCAAATAGATTTGGGCATTCCTAGATTTCTGTTTCCCTGAGGCGCTCCATGTCAGCTTGTTATGCTGGTGTATGGTTTCCTCAGTGTGTGGCCAATCTACCTCCATTTTCTAGACATAATTTGTAGGTCCATATGCTCTTCTCCTACACTTTAATAGACCTCCTTGTTCCTGATCTTATCATGCCATTTGCAATTTATCATCTCTTATCATCTATTATTATATATATTATTATATATATCATCATATCATCATCTATTATATATATTATTATATATATAACGAAAATGGAAAGTAGGTGAGGAAGTGACCACAGCCAGGGAAACGTAGGAGCTGAAAGAAGTAATAGGGTACACCCAGACCAACAGAAGGAAATCAAATGGTGGTCAAAGGCCTCCTGCAAGGAAAGAAGGGATATGATCATCAGTGAAGTAAGGAATTCAGAGGATGACAAGCAGGTCCAGAAGGCAGTCCAACAATCACAACAAGGGCAATGGACAACATGGGAGGAAGTCCTGCAGAGATCACTAACATGGAATGACATCTGGAAAATGGCACCCTTGAGGCTCAGCTTCATCATCAGAGCTACTTATGACCTTCTGCCTACAGGCTCCAACCTATACAAATGGGGTGTATCAGAAGATACAAAGTGCCCTCTCTGCAACAAAAGGCAAACATTGGAACATGTGCTGTCAGCATGTAGAATGTCTTTAAGGCAAGGACGGTACACCTGGCGGCACAACAGAGTGTTGCAGGAACTAGCAGCCATCGTAGACAGGGCAAAAGATAAAGCAAATAACAGCAAAAGAGTTGAGGTCCACCTAAATACTTCATAGGTGCTGGTATGACATCAAATATTGAAATCAGGGACATTCCCTTACCATCACTGCTAGATGATACAAATGACTGGGATGTGATAGCGGACCTTCCAGGAAGAAGAGAATACCCAACTGCCATCAAGAACACATGAATGCGACCAGATATTGTAGTGTACTCCACAGAAAAACAGGAATTAATAATGATCGAGCTTACGGTCCCATACGAAACTAGAATAGAGGAACAGCATTTATTCAAATGTGAGAAGTACAATGATCTGGTCAAGCAACTGAGGCAGGGGGCAGGAGTCAGGGCAAAAGTGATAGCTGTAGAAGTGGGAGCAAGAGGATTCGTAGCAACATCAGCATATGACCTATGTAAGCAACTGGGCATAAAGGGACAAGCAAGGGCAAGGGCATTGAGAAGCCTTTCAGAAACAGCAGAAACGGCCTCATGCTGGCTGTGGAGTATGTGAAACAAGCATTGGGAACATAAGTAATTTCATTTGCCACAACCAATACCAGTCCTCCGTAGCTAAATCGCTAAAGACGCACTTCAAAAAAAAAGTGCAGTGGCAACTGGAAGATCATGGGTTCAATCCCGGGATCGGGGGAAAAAAAGCAACAACTCACAAGACCTCTGGGAGCCATGACCCAGAGGGGCCTACCCCCCTTAGAGTGTCAGGAGTTTAAAGGGCCGAAACACTTGTCTGAGGGGGGGTACTTCCTCTGATGATCTGAAGGAGTTGTGTTGTTGTGTTGTTGTTCCGCTCTCTACGGTAGAGAGTTTCCTGCATATATATCATCTATTGTTATATATATTATCGATTACAAAAATATGCAAAAAAAAAGTCATCTTCTTCATAGTAATGCCACCACATGTTTGTGTCCCTGAAGATGATCTTAGGTGCTGTCTTTGATACCATTCCAGGTGTAAAGATCTATGAGGGTGTGACTGTTCAGAGAGTGTTGACCACACAAGGACACGTGACTGAGGTAGAGACCTCCAGTGGAAACATCAAGTGTGAATTCTTTGTTAACTGTGCTGGACAGGTGAGAAGCATCAAGTGTGAATGTGTTTGTTGGACAGGTAGTTGCACAAGCTCCCTGTAACTGCGAGCTGTTGTTCTTTGCAGCCAGTGCTGTAGAGATGTTGAGGCACATTATCATATCAACGTGGGAGTGGGTTATGGCGGCTGCTTTTCCAGTCCTGGAGTACAGTTAAAAAGCAGGGGGTGTGCAGTGCTTCTTTAGCAGACTCCACCACCATGGGACTATGGTGATCCCTGCCCCATCAGCCAGGCTAGGCCTGTTTCTGGGAATACTAACAGAGAGATGGGATAAGGTCTTGGTCAGCTATGGGTCGCTAACCCTGACACTGGCATATCAGCTATGGGTTGCTGATTATCTTATCGGGTGTCTTCACCCCCATGCTGGACAGGTGAGAAGCATCAAGTGTGAATGTGTTTGTTAACTGTGCTGGACAGGTGAGAAGCATCAAGTGTGAATGTGTTTGTTAACTGTGCTGGACAGGTGAGAACCATCAAGTGTGAATGTGTTTGTTAACTGTGCTGGACAGATGAGAACCATCAAGTGTGAATTCTTTGTTAACTGTGCTGGACAAGTGAGAAACATCAAGTGTGAATACTTTGTTAACTGAAATGTGAATGCTTTAACTGTGCTGGACATTTCATAACATGAAATATAAGTACTTTGGTAACTGTGCAGGACAGATGGAAATGATATAAGATAGACCTTTTTGTAGGTGGACTGGGAAAAAGTACAATGTGTTGACATGTGACTGTGGAAGATATGAGTATTTTGACACATCTGTGAGGGAGATGTAGGGAAGGAGTATTTTGACACATCTGTAAAGGAGATGTAGGGAAGGAGTATTTTGACACATCTGTAAAGGAGATGTAGGGAAGGAGTATTTTGACACATCTGTAAAGGAGATGTAGGGAAGGAGTATTTTGACACATCTGTAAAGGAGATGCAGGGAAAACAGGGTATTTTGACATATCTGTGAGGAAGATGTAGGGAAGATAGAGTATTTTGACATATCTGTGAGGAAGATGTAGGGAAGATACAGTATTTTGTGAGGAAGATGTAGGGAAGATAGATTATTTTGTGAAGGAACATGTAGGGAAGATAGAGTATTTTGTGATGGAAGATGTAGGGAAGATAGAGTATTTTATGAAGGAAGATGTAGGGAAGATAGAGTATTTTGTGATGGAAGATGTAGGGAAGATAGAGTATTTTGTGAGGAAGATGTAGGGAAGATAGAGTATTTTGTGAGGAAGATGTAGGGAAGATAGAGTATTTTGTGATGGAAGATGTAGGGAAGATAGAGTATTTTATGAAGGAAGATGTAGGGAAGATAGAGTCTTTGTTCTGTCTGCCTGGAACTGTGAGCAGGGTCTGCATCAGTGTGGCGAAGTTGTTGAAGCACAGGATTGCATCGAATGGCCAGCAGGTTACATTGGCTATTTTTCCCCCATGGGTGGAGCTAAAACAGCAATGAAAAGGTACATTGCTTCTTTAGTAGACTCCACTGTCATGGGGAGCTATAGTGATCCCTGCCCCATTAGTCAGACTGAATCTGCTGCTGGGGACATCATTAGAGAGGAAGGACTGGTTATTGGTTGGCTGTGGTTAACCATCGCTGACTGCTAACCTCAGTGTCTTCACATCAGTTGAGTTAGATGACATGGGAAAGGGGAAGACTGAGATATACAAGTATAGAACATGGGAAAGGGGAAGACTGATATATACACGTATAGAACATGGGAAAGGGGAAGACCGAGATATGCAAGTATAGAACATGGGAAAGGGGAAGACTGATATGTACACGTACAGAACATGGGAAAGGGGAAGATATATATAGAACATGGGAAAGGGGAAGACTGAGATACACAGGTATAGAACATGGGAAAGGGGAAGACTGAGGTATGCAGGTATAGAACATGGGAAAGGGGAAGACTGCGATATACAAGTATAGAACATAGGAAGAGGGAAGACTGAGATATACAAGCATATAACATGGGAAAGGGAAGACTGAGATATACAAGTATAGAACATGGGAAAGGGAAGACTGAGATATACAAGTATATAACATGGGAAAGGGAAGACTGAGATATACAAGTATAGAACATGGGAAAGGGAAGACTGAGATATACAAGTATATAACATGGGAAAGGGGAAGATTGAGATATACAAGTATAGGTAAGCATGATGTAGAATGAGCTGACGTATGGAATTACTCAGCTGTAATTTTTTTTTTTTTTCCTTATGAACAGTGGGCCCGGTCTGTTGGCAAGAAGACATATCCCAAGGCAGTGAAAGCCCCCTTACATTCCTGTGAACATTATTATCTTGTTACTAAACCTCAGGAAGGCATTGATCCTATGATGCCAGGTAAGTTGCTGATGTGGAGACAGAGGACGGTATGGACTGTATCACACAAGTTCATCTTGTGTGGTCTTACAAGTAACTACAGATGTAGAGTTCCTTTAAGCTGACAAAAGATTTATCACTTTGGACTAGGAGTGGCTTTAAAAAAAAAATTGGAATGGACCTATGAAAGGCACTTAGGATCATAATCTTCTGCACCAAAGAACATGTTAATCCTAATGATCACGTTCTTCTGCATGTTAATCCTAACACAAATGACCCCAAGCTGAAATTTTTAAAAAAGTGATCTTGTATACTGAAAATATAATGAGGAATGTTATAGAAGATTTAGACAAAGAATATTATGATGCCATAAAAATTGGAGGTTATGAAATACCAAAGATTAGATATGCTGATAACACAGTATTACTGTCCACAACACAAAAAGGAATGGAAAAACTAATTATGTTAGTCCGTAAGAACAGCAAAGAGCAGAACCTCTATTTTAATGCAAAGAAAACTAAATTGATGACAACTGACAAAACAAATAAGGCAGTACAAATATGTATCAGTAAGGAAAAATTGATAGAAGTGGAGAGTTTTGAATATCTTGGATCACTGCTAACTAATAATAGAGATACAATGAGGGAAATTAGGAGGACATTTATTGCTCTTCAGAAATTAAAACAACTAAAGAAGCTGTGGAAGGGAACAGACAGAACTACAAAAATAAAATTTTTAAGGGCATGCATCTTTCCCATCGCAACATATGCCTGTGAGACCTGGACAGTTAACAAAACAGCTGAGAAACACATAAATGCCTTTAAATGAATATGCTACATAAGAGTTCTTCAAATATCATGGTAAAAGAAAAAAACAAATATATCCATACTACAAGAAAGTTGAAGAAGGTTGGCTAGTAAAGAGGGTTAAAGAGAGAAAACTTAAATATTTTGGACACATTAAACGTCATGATAATTTAGAGAAGACTGTCTTGGAAGGGTACATAATGGGAAAAAGAAAGAGAGGAAGACCAAGGCGAAGATGGCTGCAAGACATTGTTGATAATCTGCAAATGGATGCATCAACAGCAGGGCATCTTGTTGAAAACCAACAGCCCTACAGAATAGCTGTTAGAGAGGCAAAGTTCTGCAAGGGACATGCAGATGACTGTCTGATGTGTTCCAAAGAAGATTGTTAGAATAAAGACCAGGGTCTTGAACAAATGTGATTCTCAAGTCCTAGCAGTTGTATCATTACTCCGACATAGTTAGAACAGCTAGCAAATTTAGACTGCTGTAGCTCCAGTCAAAACCGAAACAAAGGTCAGCGTTTGGTGTGAACTAAAGCAGGGGAGCAGTGTTTCGTACGTCGGTGCTGAAACGTGTTGGTGATTATGTTTCTCCATTCTGAATGATCCTTAGTCTTTTCAATCAGCTTATTCGCCTTTCTTTTCTAATCTCACGTGGTCAGCCTATAAATGTATTTGTCTCCTGGGTTCTTTCTTCTCCCCCCCCCCCCCCCCCCGTTTTCCATTGATCGTCATGTTCTTTTCCAGTGTCAAAAAAAATTTCACATGATTTTAATTAATTTTCACCTGAACAGTTTTTGGCTGTAAGAGCCAAATTTCTGGCAATGTAAGATACACTTTTCCCCCCCTGGAAAACTCCATAAATTACCCTACATTCTATGCTCCAGTGCCTAGAGTCTGATTTTGAACCTTTGGAATCAATTTGATCAGTGCTGTCACCAGAAAAAAAAAAAACCTGGACAAAACTGTGGATTGCTTTCAGGTAGCAGAAGTTCTGGATTTAGTCTGCCTTGCATGCTGAAGATGTCGGGGCAAGCTGATGTGAACAGAGAAGAAAGAAATAGCTAATGTAGACTCAGTCGTTATTAATGGTAGGCTAGAACTAAATCTGTGAATGTGTATCTCAGGGGCAGATAATGCTGATGTAAAATCGAGTTTAAAACTTTGACTTTTGACTTTTCCGATCCCCGGGTTTATGAGTTTTCACTCTCTTTCCCTTGTGCCAGATAGTGAGACGCACAGGTCCTCTTCAGTTGTTCTACATCTTTATACAGAATGTCGTTGGCTGAGGAGTTTGGTGGTATCAGGTTCTTCCGAAGGTCCTTCAATGCACTGCAGTCCAGCAGATGGTGTTTAACAGTTTCTTTTTCTTGTCTGTTGCAGTGCATGCAGTATGGTGTGTGGCCAGTGGTCACTCTGTGTAAGTGATTATTAAGGATAATGTGTCCTGTTCTCAACCTGAAAATTGTGCATTGGTCTCTACGACATAAGCCATTGATGTGGTCTCCGGGGTTAGGCTTTGGCAGGTGTGTATATAGGGATTTTCCAGATTACTGGCCCAACTGTCCATCCACTGCTGCTTGCAGTTGTTGTGTTTACCTGTTCTCATGTTGGTGGAGATGTGGGGCTGTGACATGGTGGCTCCACTCTTTGCCAGTCTTTCAGCACGTTCATTTCCTCTGATATCTGTGTGCCCTGGTACCCACTGTAGAGTGGTCTTGATATCAAAGGAGGTGAGTTGGTTTATTGCACTGAGTATTTCAGTTGTAATGTGATCAGCTGATGGTATCCAGTTTTCAAGGGCCTAGAGAGCAGACTGGAAGTCTGAGAAAATAATGAGGTTTTTTTAAGATAAGAGGCACAGTTTTTGTATTTGGTGGTAGTGGCTGCCAGGGCTGCCAATATTGCCTGCATCTCTGCATCATAACTGGAGCAGCGAGGTCCACAAGGAGCAGAAATTTGGCTTGTTGTCTTGTCTGGAAACATTATGAGTACCCCATTACCTGCATTGTCTGTTTCCTTGAATGTTGACCCATCAACGTATGCATGGATCCAGTCCTTGGGGTAGGATTCTATGGTCTCCAGTGCACACAGCTTTAGGGTGTTGGGATCTGATGATTTTGTTCACTAATTTGTTCTTGAGTCTGGTGTTAGTGTGAGGAAGTGTGTAGTTTGTGTTTGGTAGGATGTCTAGTACTTTTGTATTCTGTCTTCAGGGAATTTGTGTCTTGTGTTCAACTGTTCCACTATGTGCACTGGAGTTTTCAGTTTCAGTCTGTTATTATATTTTCATTTATCAACCACTATTCTGTTAGGATGATCTGGGGCCATGCGTTTATATCTTTCTACTGCCTCAATGGTTGACTTTTCGCGTCTTATATCTAATGGCTCTATGTTTGCATCAATTTCACATGCAGCTCCGGGTGTTGATCTCATTACCCCACAAATGAAATGAACGGCTTGGTTCTGGATTCTGTCTACTTGTGTACGAGACCTCCTTGATGCTGTGACCTGTAGGGGTGGGTTGTAATCTATTATAGATCTAACATATCCTGCGTACAGTTGTCTGAGTGTTGCTTTGTCAGCTCCCCAGGATGTACTTGCAAGTCACTTGAGTAAGTTGGATGCTTTTTCTGCTAGTCCATCTATGAACTCTTTAAAGTTCAATTTTCTGTCTAGTTTCACGCCAAGGTATGTTGGATTTTTTCTTTCATGATTTGAGCACCATCAAGAGTTATTTTCAGTTCAGTCTTTGCTAGTTTGTTGCTAAGAGTGAAGACTGCACATGTAGTTTGATCTTCAGTCTCTAAGCAGCCAGCTGCAGGTCTGTTCCACCAGTCCATATGACAAGGTCGTCAGCAAACATGGCTTTGTGGGTGTTGAACAGGTCAAGGAGGTCATTTATAAAGATTAGGAACAAGTTGCAGCTAAGATAAGAACCTTGTGGCAGACATTCCTCCAGGATGCATTTGTCTGATGGTCTGTTACTGATCTGAGTTTGTATGGTCCTGTTACTCAGTTTTTAACCCATTGATCCATTTTTCCATGTATGCCCATGTTTTGCATCTTTAACAGTAGGCCTTTTCGCCAGATCCTGTCATATGCCTGTTGGAAGTCTACAAAGATGGCTACAGAGTTTCTCTTGTGTAAAAAAACTGTCTTTTATACTTTGAGTGAGGAGAAATAGCTGTTCTTCGGTTCTTGATCCTTTGTGGAAGCCTGCCTGAAAGTTATTGAGGGACCCTGAGGATTCCAACCACAAGTACAGCCTATTGTTAAGCATTCATTCTGCTAGCTTACCAATGTTGGAAGTCAGTGAGATCGGTCTAAAGCTTTTCAGGTCATCTTCTGGCTTTCCTTTTTTTTCAGGATTGGTCTAACCATGGCTGACTTCCAGGATTTTGATAGCACTCCACTTTGCCAGGTCTTGTTAATATCTGGTTTAAAAATATATGTTTAGGAGATCATGTTTCAAAGTTGGAACATGTTGGGAAAAAAAAAGCATTAAAAGTTACAAATCTTGGGCTTAATTATGTGGGCATGTATGAGAAGACAGAGGTCATGACTTAGGAGATATCTGGGCATTTTTCTTAGATTTTTTGTTAAAGAACTGCAATATTACATCAGATTAACAGAGCATAGTATTGTACAAACTAGGAAAAAAGTAGGAACAGCTTTATTAACTAACGAGCACACATTTGTGATGTTTCGGTGTGAACCTTAATCATACAAAAACGCACAAGGATGAAGAAATAGAGAAAGAAGATTTTTTTTAAGAAATGAATTCACATGAATGCTATATAAAAAGTAGGAATGGAAAAAAAATAGAATAAATAAAATAAATGGAGCACTTTGCTATGGCTAGTAAGAGGCTGTGACCAGAAAGAGCCCAGTATTGTATGGTTCATTCATTCATTTGCATGTCCCTTGTGGAACTTTGCCTCCCTAACAGCACTCTTGTAGGTTCTGAGCAAGATGGCCTGCTGCTGATGCATCCATTTGCAGATCATCAACGAATTGTATGGTTAGACCTTGGGAAAAAATCAGAAACAAAGCACTTTAAGACATGAGAGAAAGAAAAATGACAGGAGAATTACCTGGGACTTTGAACCACAGATTCTGGCAGGATGAGCAGCTGTCTAGCATGAGAGAGCAGAGCATTAGTCAACTTAATCACCTAAGCACATAGAATTACCTGGGACTTGAACCACGGGCTCCAGTAGGACGAGCAACCATCTGGCAACAAGAGAACAGCATATTAATCAGCTGTTTAGAATGTACCTCGCGAAAGCCTTGTTGTTTCCAATTTGTAAAAATTTTGTATCTGAAATAACATTACATCACTGTATGTTTTTTTGGTTTATTTAGACTAGATGTTTACATTTTATATCCCCCCTCCTTTGTGATCCCTTGTAATTTTACACATTCTCAATTTTTTTCAGTGGTCCGAGATTATGATGGACATGTATATTTTAGAGAGTGGAGTGGAGGGATGCTTGCGGGGGGTTTCGAACCCAACCCTAAACCTTGTTTTCATAAGGGAATTCCTGACAAGTTTGAATTTCAGCTCTTGCCTGCAGACTGGGATCACTTTCGTGAGTACAAGAATGTTCCAAGAACATTGGCATTTTCAGTAAGACTGAAATTCTGTGATAAGATTTTCATAATGAAGAAAAAATTTTTTTTTGCTGTTTCTATTTTTTTCACGACACAGTGATATCCTATAGATCAGTGTTTCTCAAAGTGGGGTGTCTGTGATATCCTGTAGATCAGTGTTTCTCAAAGTGTGGTGTTTGTGATATCCTGTAGATCAGTGTTTCTCAAAGTGGGGTGTTTGTGATATTCTATAGATCAGTGTTTCTCAAAGTGGGGTGTATGTGATATCCTATAGATCAGTGTTTCTCAAAGTGGGGTGTTTGTGATATCCTATAGATCAGTGTTTCTCAAAGTGGGGTGTTTGTGATATCCTATAGATCAGTGTTTCTCAAAGTGGGGTGTATGTGATATCCTATAGATCAGTGTTTCTCAAAGTGGGGTGTTTGTGATATCCTTTAGATCAGTGTTTCCCAAAGTGGGATGTATGTGATATCCTATAAATCAGTGTTTCGCAAAGTGGGGTGTATGTGATATCCTATAGGTTTCCCAAGGTGGGATGTATGTAATAACCTATAGGTTTCCCAAAGTGGGGTGTATGTGATAACCTATAGGTTTCCCAAAGAGGGTATATGTGATAACCTATAGGTTTCCCAAAGTGGGGTGTATGTGATACCCTATAGGTTTCCCAAAGTGGGGTGTATGTGATACCCTATAGGTTTTCCAAAGTGGGTTGTATGTGATACCTTATAGGTTTCCCAAAGTGGGGTGTATGTGATACCCTATAGGTTTTCCAAAGTGGGGTGTATGTGATACCCTATAGGTTTCCCAAAGTGAGGTGTATGCCTTACAGGGGAGCAATTAGATTATAACTATGTTATTCAGAATTTGGTTGACTTTTGGATTATAGGGGAAGATGCAATTATATTATATTTATTCAGAATTTGGTGAATATTATGTAGAGGGGGCATGATCAAAAAAAGGATGGGAAACTGCTATAGATTAAATAGAAAAATGAATGTCTTCATCATCACATGCTATGGCAGGTATTGTTTGCAATAACAACCCTCCAGTGATCTTGACTTTCTGATGCTTTCCATCAACTCAATTGATCTTCTGTAGTTACTTTCTTCCTCTGCCTCTTGTACCATGTATCTTTGCTGTGGCTACATTCGCCTTTTTTTTTTTTGTTACATGTCCAGCTGAGGTCAAAGAAGGCATCATGAAAATGTCTTGATTTCCTGCAGGACTTGTGTAGTCACCACATTTCCTGTATTGTCATGCAAAGGTTGTGGTTGGGGGAGGGGAGTGGAATGCTTTTGAAAATGGAAAATGTCTGGTTACAGGGTAAGACACACCAGCAATGTACAGTACACATAAGGGGGGGGGATGGTTTTGAAAATGGAAAATGTCTGGTTACAGGGTAAGACACACCAGCAATGTACAGTACACATAAGGGGGGGGGGGATGGTTTTGAAAATGGAAAATGTCTGGTTACAGGGTAAGACACACCAGCATGTACAGTACACATGAAGGGAGGGGGGAAGAAACAGGATGTTTTGTTGAAATAAGTGCCACAAATATGGGATTATAACCTCATTCACAGTATATGAATGAAAAAAAAAATCTCTCTTACAGAAGTGAAATCATGGTTTAAAGATTATTTTTCTATTTTCTTAGAAAGGGAGCAAAGATGACTGCTAATGTGTTGGTACAGTTATTAGGGCCAGTTGACCATTTCGGGCCAAGACTGTTCTCCTCTTATTCGTCGGTGTTTCTGGTAAATAGCCCAGCCTGGTTAACAGGTCAGGGCTGACTGTGCTGCCCATGGTGGTGGAGCCTACTGAGAAACTTGCTCCAGGTTTTCAGATTACCTGTCGCCAGTATGAGATGCGTAATCTGTCAAGAGCATTCTACTTGCAATACTTGGTGCAATAGAGGAGCAACAGCAAAAGATTGTGTGAGTGTAGAAATGTTGAAAATTGTTAATCTTCATCGACTAAAATCTTGCAAAGATGTGCCAGGGCACCTCAGAGTTTGAGAAACCTCACGCAGAGAGGTCCAGACCGTGGCAAAGAAGTAATTGTTAGAATTGCCATAGCATCATCATCATCAGGTGCCATGTTGACTGGCGTCTGCGATTGTTTCTCCATAGCACCTGATCTTTAATTCAGGCCATCAATTCAGCTGGTGATCTCATCTCACACCATCTCATCAGACTGTCCAATATCATTTCTCTTGACATTCCCCTGGCTCCTCTTTCCTCTCTCTCATATTTTTTTTTTAACAAGATTTTTCTTGTGTCCCACCCACTCTTCTCATACATTCCTCATTTGCTGTCAAAGAAGTTTGCAGCATTCTTCTGATAAAGCACCTTTCTGTTGCTTCCAGTGATCTTAGTGCAGACTTGCCTATTATCCATGATTCTTGAACTCTAATTATCACCAGGGATGTTAACTTTGAGAATGAAGAGTGTCAACGAAGGTGTCATTTTATTTTCACAGAAATTCTGCTGGATGGTATAATTCATCGCATACCGTTGCTGTCATCTGCTGAGGTCCGCCAGTTGACGAATGGGCCTGAAAGTTTTACCCCTGACTCCAGATGGCTGCTGGGAAAATCTCCTAAGGTAACGAATAGAAATGGTCTGCTGTGGTGTTTTTACCTTACCTTTATCCTGCCACTTGGTCAGCCAGTTAAGATATATCTCTATATCTCATGTTTTTTTTTTTCCCTTGAGTTTTCAAGTGAGAGTCACATTCTCAGACCTTTGTTGTCTATGAGAAAACATGTACTGTAACTACTTTAAAATATAGCTATTTAGAGTCTTTTCTAAATTCTAGTTATCTAGAATCAGCATTTATAGAATTTAGTCATTTAGTAGTAAAAATAGTTATCTAGAATCTGCATTTCTAGAATCTATTCATCTGGTAACCAAATTAGTTATCTAGAATCAGCGTTTGTAGAGTCTGTTCATCTAGTCATGAAATTAGTTATGTAGGATCTGCATTTCTGGAATCTATTCATCTTGTCATAAAATTAGCTATCTAGGATCTGCACTTCTGGAATCTAGTTTCCTAGCAATAAAACTAGTTATCCAAAATCTGTATGTAAAATAATAACCTTATTGTATGAGGGCAAGTCAATAAATAAGTCACAAAATGAACAGTTCATGCCTGACTTTTTTGACATAATCCCTCTCTTATACATTCATACATTTATCACAAGTCCTTGAAAGATGGAATCAAAGAAGATTTCTGGCTGTTGCTGCAGCTAAAGAGTTACCTTCTTGGCACTGTCTTTGTCGTCTCAGAAATGGCACCACCCACCCAGGTGGTTTTTCAGGGGCCCAAAAAAAAAAAAAAAAGATAGAAATAACTGGGGGGGGGGGAGGGGCTAATTCTGGGCTATAAGGTGGATGCTCCAGGTGTTCTAAACTGGAAGATTCTATAACTCCATAGTTGTTCTGGCTGTGTGAGGGTGATCAGTGTCATCATGGAGAATCACACCCGTGCTCTAGAGACCAGGGCATTTTCAGCGAATGGACTGCTGCAGTTTCTTCAAGGTGACACAGTATGAGGTGGCACTGACAGTTTCACCATGAGCCCGGAATTCAGCTATTATGATGCCCCTGTGAGTCCCAAAAAATGCTTAGCATAACCTTGTGTACCGACGGGATAACTTTGAGCTTTTTGGTGACTGGGGAGGAGGGGTGTTTCCATTTCCAAGGAGGCTCACTTCAACCCCAGTTGAAAGTGGTGAACCAAGATTCACTCCCCTATAACAATCCATTTGAAGAAGTCCTGCCTGTCTGCGTGATATTGCAATAGGTGCTGCATGGACAAGCCCATTCTGTTCAGTTTTTGCTCAGCAGTCATCTGGTGTGGGACCCATCATGGGCAGACTTTATGGAATTTTGATGTTGTGGGCAGTTCCACGTGAGCACCCCACGCTACCAGCTGCATTGTCTGTTGACGCACATCAGTCAGCATGGATCATCTCTTCCACACATTGAATTGTGGCCTCGGTTGCAACCTCTACAGGACGACCTTGATGCTCCTTGTCCGTGATGCTAGTTCGTGGGTGGAATTTATAGATTCAGTTATACAAAGTTTTTCATGACGTAAACTTTTTCACCGTATACTTCAAGCATTTCTTTATATGTTCTTCCTTTGGGTGCAGTCCTTTGGCCCACAGAACCACACAGCTCCATGATTTTCATTTCGTGTGCATGCATGTAGCACTTGCCATATTAAAACAGTTGCTGGTAAATAACCGTGACATGCTGGGATATAGCTGTGGTTCTGATGTCACACCAGTCATTACTACTACACGCAGCCAAGAAATGCACTTTGAATTTTCAGTTGTTTTCAGCCTGTGCAGATTTGCAACTTTTTTTGTTGACTTGCCCTCATATTGAAGTGTTTCTAGAGAATTAATTTGATTGTGCCTGTTTGTTTTCAAATGTTAACATGCCTTCAACTCAGACATGACATAGATCCATATCTTGTGTGTATGGGACAGGCACTTACAAGGACATGTTCTTATATGGCTTGACAGCAGGATGTTCAGTGAATTCTTGTGCTTCTTGCCTTTAAGATAGACACTTCTGAAAAGCTGTTTCCTCTAACACAGCATGCTGGACCCCCCTATTTTTTTATACCTTGATTGAAAGATCCAGAGTGGCAGTGAATCACAGGCTTGTTGTCTTCGCATGCACAGTCAGTTCAGCCACTGTCCATGCCCATTTGAGTGTTAATTTTATTTAATGTGTGTGTCACTAGCCAGCTGATTTATAAACTGTTGTTGTCTGTATGTCCAGGTAGAGAACTAATGTTACTGTTGTCTGTGTCCATGTAGAGAACTAACATTACTGTTTTTTTTTGTGTCCAGATAGAGAACTAATATTACTGTTGTTTGTGTCCAGGTAGAGAACTAGTATTACTCTGCAAAGTGTGTCTGGTAAGTAATGAGTCCATAAAATTCGATTTGTTCAAGATATACTTACATATACTTAAAATTCCTTGAAATAATATCCTTGAACATCAGTACACTGTTGCCAGCGGTTCTGCCACATGTTGTACTGACCTAGAAGTCTTAAATAGGGATCTCCTTCAAAGCACTCACCACAGCAGCTTGTACGTCATTAACAGTCTCAAAATGGTGGCCTTCCAAGCTTGGTTTCAGCTGTGGAAACAAAAATAAGTCGGGCGGGGCCGAGTCTTGGCTGTGGGGAGGTTGGCACAGTGATGCTACAGTTTGTTTTGTCAGAAACTCTCTCACATGGCTTGGTGCAATGTCATGGTGAACCCAGGTGTTTGCGATCTCTGGGGGGACATGTGTGAGACTCTGTTCTCGGCTGTTTCAGCACTTCCACATAAATTGCTGTGTTGACCATTTGTCTGGGTGGTGCGAACTCCTTATGGACAACACCTTTAGAGTAAAAAAAGACAATGAGCATCAATTTCATCTCTGATTTGCACATTTAATAGGTGCCCTGTACGTTGTTCATCCTCGACGCTCGCTCTTCCATCGTTAAACATCTTGTGCCACCGAAACATTTGTGCTTTCAATAAAGCATCCTTCCCATAGGCTTTCTGTATCATAGCAAGTGTCTTGGTGGCGGATTTTTCAAGTTTAACACAAAACTTTATTGATGTTTGACACTTCTCTGCATTTTGACTGTTACACGATGCCTAAACAGCTGTCCACTTCACAAGCGATCTGCACTCTGTAAAAGCTCAGAGCCAAATGACAAGATATCAACCCTTTACCTAACATTCCCAGGTAACTTTCAGCTGATTGGCTGAATAAAATAAATCTCATTACTTCTGGACACACCTTGTATGTCCAGGTAGAGAACTAATACTACTCTTGTCTGTGTCCAGGTTGAGAACTAATATTACTTTTGTCTGTGTTGAAGTAGAAAACTAATATTACTCTTGTCTATGTTCAGGTGTAGAACTAATATTACTCTTGTCTGTGTCCAGGTAGAGAACTAATGTTACTCTTGTTTGTGTCCAGGTAGAGAACTATTTCATTGCAGCAGGAATGAACTCTAGTGGTATAGCTGGAGCTGGCGGAGCAGGAAAACATATTGCAGAATGGATCATTGATGGGGAAACAAGTCTTAACCTATGGGCTTATGATGTTCGACGATTTGTACGTCTGCATAACAACAAGAAGTTTCTCCGAGATCGTATGACCGAAGCATTAGGTAGTCTTTTCTTATTTACTTTTGTGTGTGTTTATTTCTCACATTTATCTTTCTTTCTTCTTTAGTTTCTTGCTGTAAGCATTGCTTTATTCTTCTTGTGCATTGTCTGGTAGATTCCCATTTGCAGTAATCATAAAATAGTATTGAAGTGTATCTTTTTTTTTCAGTTAGATTTAATGCATACAAATTAGTTTACATAGCCGATTTAACCTTCTTATTAGCTTTCAGAGCCGATTTAACCTTCTAATTAGCTTTCAGAGCCGATTTAACCTTCTTATTAGCTTTCAGAGCCAATTTAACCTTCTTATTAGCTTTCAGAGCCGATTTAACTTTCTTATTAGCTTTCAGAGCCGATTTAACATTCTGTTTAGCTTTCAGAGCCGATTTAACCTTCTTATTAGCTTTCAGAGCTGATTTAACCTTCTTATTAGCTTTCAGAGCCGATTTAACATTCTGTTTAGCTTTCAGAGCTGATTTAACCTTCTTATTAGCTTTCAGAGCTGATTTAACCTTCTGAACCTGAGGATAATATTTCAGTCAAACCATAAATCCCAACCATCAGTGGAAGACTGAAGGGAAGAAGAAAGAGGAAGACTAGAGATGAAATATTTAAACATTCTTAAAGAGTAGCTCAAGAAAATAAATGTAAATGCAGTAGATCTTATTATACAAGATGTGGATAGTAAGTACTGGAAGTAATTTTCTCCCAGCATGTTGAGAACAGCTCGCGATCCTGCTCGAATTTCCTCCGCCATCTGAAGCCTTTCTCCCCTTCAGCTTCGTTTTCAGTTTTGGAAACAAGAAAAAAGATGCAGGGTGCAAGGTCCGGTGACAGGGGAGGATGAGGCACCAGAGTCACGTTGTTTGCTGACCAAAAAACTAGTGAGCCTGGAGGGCAGCATGGGCTGATGCATTGTCATGGTGGAGAAGCTGTGTCTCACTAGAACACTGACTTAATCAATGGTTCATTGATGGTCTTCACAGATAATTTGATGCTCTCTCTCTCTCAGTAATTTCTAGCATTGAGCTGAGCACTGGTTGACCTGGATGTTTGTTATCATCAACCAGTGTTCTACACCCCCCCCCCCCCCCAAACGAGGAAAATCACTCAAATGTCTTGGAACGACTCATAACCTGTTCCCCAGAGGCTTTCCTCAACATTTAATAGCTTGAAACGGGACATGATGCAAACGTGCTGTTCATGAAAGTCCACCATGTCGCAAATTGCAGAGAGACCACTTAGCATATATTTGTAAAACTTTGGTTGCGTCACTTCTGTCGCATATGAATTGCCCGTTTTCAGCACACTGGCCAGTCATACATTGGAAGTCATGATCTTAGTGTCAGAATCATAACTGCTCTCTGTTCAAGCATGGGGAGATTCAGTCCTGGTATTTATTGACTGTACTTTGTAAATACTAAAGCCCCAAGAAGATAGAGAAATGTGATTGCCAGTGCCTTGTTGGGATAGCACCTAGTGAGTGAAAAACTAGAATACAATCTGGCACCCTAGGATTTGTTCAGGTCAGAATTATGAACATTTTAAAGTAAATATTCTTTTAAAAACAAATTATTTAGTCTGTGTGGTTTTCCTTGTTTAAAGAAAAAAAAAAAAGAATCTCAGAATGGGATCAGTGAGAAACAAACCAAATAATAATTGTTGGCGTGTGTCTGCAGCTGATCATTACCTGCTGAAATATCCAAGAGAAGAGTACAAGACTGGCAGGAAGCTTCGTTGCTCACCCTTACACACTCGACTTGAAGTTGCTGGAGCTGTCTTTGGTGAAACAATGGCATATGAGAGGGCTATATATTTTAACTTAGAAAGTAAGTTTCTTGACTTCTTTTTTTTTTTTTGCATGTATTTGTTCTACTGTGTGGAGAAGTGCTATAACTTATACTATGTGGAGAAGTGCTATAATTGTTATACTGTGTGAAGTGGTATAACTTATACTATGTGGAGAAGTGCTATAACTGTTGTACTGTGTGGAGAAGTGCTGTAACTGTTATACTGTGTGAAGAAGTGCTATAACTATTATACTGTGTGAAGAAGTACTATAACTGTTATACTGTGTGGAGAAGTGCTATAACTGTTATGCTGTGTGGAGAAGTGCTATAACTGTTATACTGTGTGGAGAAGTGCTATAGCTGTTATACTGTGTGGAGAAGTGCTATAACTGTTATACTGTGTGGAGAAGTGCTATAACTGTTATACTGTGTGGAGAAGTGCTATAACTGTTATACTGTGTGGAGAAGTGCTATAGCTGTTATACTATGTGGAGAAGTGCTTTAATTGTTATACTCATGTACTGACATTTACCTCTGACAAAGGGCGTGTTGCCTTTACTTCTTTGTTCTCCCTCGTTTGAGTATGTGGGCAGTGGTGACCAAGACATGTGATGAAGGGGGTGGTGGACTAACATTTATAACAGTTTATGTTATAGGCTGTCACCATCAGCTGCCATCATCATCTAGTTCCACCAGTTAAACCTCTTTTATGTATCGTCAGCACTGGGCTCTGTTGTTATATGCAACTCATGATCTTTGTTGTTATATGCAACTCATGATTTCTGTTGTTTTATCCAACTCATGATTTCTGTTGTTATATGCAACTCATGATCTCTGTTGTCATATGCAACTCATGATCTCTGTTGTTATATGCAACTCATGATCTCTGTTGTTATATGCAACTCATGATCTCTGTTGAGAGAAATGCAGGGAGTTTAATGTGAATCTATATTTATCCTTTATAGACTACTCAAAGGCATTTGATTGTGTACAACACCAGAAACTTTGGGAAATAATGGAAAAAATGGGATTTCCAACACATTTGATACAATTAACATCACTGCTGTATTTAGACCAACAAGCAGCAGTAAGAATAAATGGTGAAACAACAACTTGGTTTGACATAAAACAAGGGGTCCGTCAGGGGTGCATATTGTCACCCTACTTATTTAACTTGTATACTGAAAATATAATGAGGAATGTTAGAGAAGATGTAGACAAAGAATATTACGATGCCATAACAGTTGGAGGTTATGAAATACCAGAGATTAGATATGCTGATGACACAGTATTGCTGTCCACAACACAAGAAGGAATGGAAAAACTAATTATGTCAGTCCGCAAGAACAGCGAAGAGCAGAACCTCTATCTTAATGCAAAGAAAACTAAAGTGATGACAACTGACAAAACAAACAAGGCAACTGAAATATGTATCAGTGAGGAAAAACTGGAAGAAGTGGAGAGTTTTGAATATCTTGGATCACTACTAACTAATAATGGAGATACAATGCGGGAAATTAAAAGGAGGACATCTATTGCTCTTCAGAAAGTAAAACAAATAAAGAATCTGTGGAGAGGAGCAGACAGAACCACAAAAATAAGATTTTTAAGGGCATGCATCTTTCCCATCGCAACATATGCCTGTGAGACCTGGACACTTAACAAAACAGCTGAGAAGCACATAAATGCCTTTGAATGTAAATGCTATAGAAGAGTTCTCCAAATATCGTGGACACAAAAAAGAACAAATATATCTATACTACAAGAGCTTAATATTGAAGAAGGCTGGCTAGTAAAGAGGATTAAAGAGAGAAAACTTAAATATTTTGGCCACATTAAACGTCATGATAATTTAGAGAAGGCCGTATTGGAAGGATACATAATGGGAAAAAGAAAAAGAGGAAGACCGAAACGAAGATGGCTGCAAGACATCGTTGATGATCTGGAAATGGATGCAGCAGCAGCAGGCCATCTTGCTCACAACCGAGAGGCCTACAGGAGTGCTGTTTGGGCGGCAAAGTTCCGCAAGGGACATGCAAAGGAATGAATGAATGAATGAATGATCTCTGTTGTTATATGCAACTCATGATCTCTGTTGTTATATGCAACTCATGATGTCCTGGTAAAGTATGAAAGATACTTGGGTGATTGTCTGAATGGAAGTTATCTGTTTAGAGAAGGCTTACCAATACTGTAAAGGTTGATCAATACTATCTGCGGTAAAGGGGCTGTTTACACATTTCTTTAGAAGAAAGGTGGTAGCCGCTGATCTTACATCCTTCCCTAAACATCATGTAGGGCTCACAAGGTATTTATTTGTATGATTAAGGCTCACGCCGAAACGTCACAACTTTGTAGTCATTAAGTAATAAAACTGTTCCTACTTTTTTTCCTTCTTACATCCTTCACGTGCTGCTAAATGTCACATAGGGCCCGCATGGTAGTTGGCCAAGATTTCCTGTCTTCGGCGAGTTTTTCAATCTCATCAAGGGATGTTATGCCCACTGAACTGACCTCTCTTAACAGTGTCCTCTTTAGAGTTTCACATGGTCGACCTCTTTTTCTTCGGCCTGTTGTGTTCCACTTGATAGCTTGTTTGGGGATTCTCTGATTGTTTTTTCTCATCATATGACAGACATACGTCCATCTTCATTTTCTGATCAGAGACAGGTTGTTGTTTGCTCATCTGTCTTATCTCTGTGTTCTTGAATTTGTTCCACTTCACACAGAGTATTTTCCTTAGGCATTTGTTTTTGAAAGAGTCTAATTTCTTGCCTATTTCTTTAGTTGTTTTCCAGCTTTCACATGCATAAATCAGGGTGGTTATCACATTTGAATTGAATAATCTTAACTTGGTTTTTGTGCTTATAACTTTTGAATGCCCTTGAAGGTCAGTGCTGCTTTTGCATTTCTAATTTCCTTCCTGGTGTCACCATCCTGGTCTGTGTAGCTGCCGGGGTAAGCAAATTCTAGATCACCAAAAACTAACCCTCAGACAAGTGTTTAGGTCCTTAAGACACTAAAAAGGAGAAGGGGGGAGGGTGGCCAGTTGGTTATAACACTAAGGATTCTGCAAGTTAGATTATTGTTTTCCATTCTTTCTTTCTTTCTTTCTTCCTTTTTTTTCTTTTTCTTCCATCATAATGTGGTATCTGTCAGAAACACATTAGCTATTCTACCATACAGGTCAATGTTATACATGGAGATCCTTTCAACAATAGTTCACAGGTTCTCAAACTTTGTATTTGGCCATATACCACACATTAATAAACCTTAGTTTAGATAAAGTTTGCAGATTTAACTTTATTACGTTTTTATCATGCACAGATGACACAGTCGTCAGCGACACAGGTCCAGCAAGGTCATTTTCTAAACCAAACTGGTTTGAAGCAGTGCAGGAGGAGTACTGGGCCTGTAAGGAGAGAATCTGCCTCATGGACATGTCCTCATTTTCCAAGATCGAAGTCCGAGTAAGTTGATGCTGCTGGAGCTTGATTCTTATTCCTCATTTTATTGGTCTGAGCTGTCTTGGCATACTGGTATTATTACTAGTTGTAACTAGTCAAAATTTTGAGGGGAAAAGAAATGAAATTATGATTTTTTAAGTGTTTAATTTTACCATTCCATGAGAACAGCATCAACAATTATTATTGAAAAAAAAATGCATGCAAATGATAATTGCCGCCAAAAATCTATCTAAAATTCTTTGAACTGTGCTTACCACATCTCACTATAGGTTTAAACAATCTTCCAACTTCCCACATACTTCTTACCCTCTCTTTCTGTCCTTGATTTGGAGCAGATCAGCAAACCCACAGATTTACAATATTATGCAGTTAGATTTGAATGAGATAGGAGTTATTGATTTCATTTTATTTGGATGTATGCATCCTATATTAAACTGGCTAATTGAGCTTTGTGTATTTCTGTTAAGTGCAAGATAATTTGAAGGAAGAAATTTGTATTCTGTGTAATTTGAAGGAAGAAATTTGTGTTCTGTGTAATTTGAAGGAGGAAATTTATATTCTGTGTTCCATTCATGATAATTTGAAGCAAGAAGTTTAAATCTTGTTCGTGTTCAAAATGCTTTCATTTAACTTTATTGCCCAGGAATAAACTTACAGTGAGATGTGGTGAGCATAGGTCAGTGAACATTTCGCTGGATTTTCAATACCAGATATCAGTGTTTTTATGCCTAGTGATGTGAACTGATCTGTAAAAAAAAAATTTTTTTAGGAAGGCCAGCATGGCAGAAAAGAAGATATAGGGTAGACTAAAATGGAAGTAGAGTAGGCCAGCATGAAAGTAAAGAAGATGTAGGGTAGACTAAAATAGAAGTAGAGTAGGCCAGCATGAAAGTAAAGAAGATGTAGTGTAGACTAAAATGGAAGTAGAGTAGGCCAGCATGGAAGTAAAAAGGACTGAACTGGAATGGAAGTAAAGTAGGTAAACATGGAAATTATGAAGATGTAAAGAAGATTAGAATGGAAGTAAAGAGGGCTTACATGAAGTAAAGAAAATGTAGAGTAGACTAGAAGGGAAGTAAAGAAAACCAGCATGGAAGTAATGAAGATGTATGGTAGACTAGAAGGGAAGTAAAGAGAGCTAGCATGGACGTAATGAAGATGTAAGGTAGACTAGAAGGGAAGTTAAAAAAAAAAAAGCCAGCATGGAAATAAGGAAGAAGTAGAATAAACTACAGTGGAATAAAGAAGATATAATAGAGTTACCAGGGGTCGTCATGTGATATCCTGTTTTCCTAGGCCAAAGTGGTAGACTTTGGTGTGCACCTTCCAGTAGTGGAGCCTGTTGAGCAGTGTGCAGTTTTTAGATGTGCACAGAGAAGTTTTAAAAATCCGTCATAAGCTCATCCTAATGCCGGTAATTTTCACCATTGGCATCAACTGACAAGAACCCACCATTGCACTTACAGTGAGAACCTACAAATAACGTTATCAAGTTTCTCTAGCATGTAGTCCACCATTCAGTTTGTAAGTAGGTTTCATGAATTTATTTTTAATCTCGGATAGTTATATTATGTGATATTACCATGGTGGTGCTGTGGTTAGTGACTCACCTGCTGATCAGAAGGTCCTTGGTTCATTTTCGCACTCGGGTGGAATTTTTGTGGACAGACTGGATCCGGGGGTCATCCCAGTCTTAAAGAACGGATACTTGGTTCCTCCCTTAGGAAGACAAAGGCAACGAGGACAGGTACTGGCGTCCCAACCTCAAATGCCGTAGTGGCCTAGAAATGTGAAGGCACTAACACTTCTGGCAGATGCTACAGGCCATAGATATTCTTATCTTATATCCTTCCCGTGCCGTTAAACATCACATAGATGGTAGCTCGCCAATTTTTCCTGTTTTTGGCGAGCCTTTCAACCTCATCGAGGGATTTTATGCCTGTAAATTTGACCTCTCTTAACAATGTCCTCTTCAGAGTTTCACGCAGTCTGC
Organism: Achatina immaculata; assembly: GCA_009760885.1. Taxonomy (NCBI): domain Eukaryota; kingdom Metazoa; phylum Mollusca; class Gastropoda; order Stylommatophora; family Achatinidae; genus Lissachatina; species Lissachatina immaculata. The sequence continues at coordinate 33,288,978 of CM019709.1, forward strand.
CTCTTTTTCTTTGGCCTGTTGTGTAGATATTACTAATTACTGTATCATTTTATTTCCAATTTTATTTCCTTATTTTTTTCAATATGTGAAAAAAAGCACTTGGTGTGATTCTATTTATTCTTACATAAATGATTGTTCCTGCGGTTTCAGTTTTCCATACTGGAACAGATCTTGTGACTCCAGTTCATCTTAGCTAAATAGATCTCACTGTGCCTTATATTACTTATACAAATAGTTCTTGTTAGTTTTTCAGTACATGGACAGTTCTTGCTGTTATTTTGATTTTCATTTGCATAAACAATTCCTTCTGTGGTTATAATTGCCCTTGCATGAACAGTTCTTTCTGTGCTTCTGATTGCCCTTACACAAACACTTCTTCTGTGATTACAATTGCACTTACATAAACATTTCTTTCTGTTGCTCTGATTGCCCTTATGTAAACAGCTTCTTGTAGTTTTTTTTTTTTTTTATTGTGTGTACAGTTCTTGAAACACATAAATGCCTTTGAATGTAAATGCTACAGAAGAGTTCTTCAAATATCATGGACACAAAAAAGAACAAATATATCCATACTACAAGAGCTTAATATTGAAGAAGGCTGGCTAGTAAAGAGGATTAAAGAGAGAAAACTTAAATATTTTGTACACATTAAAAGTCATGATAATCTAGAGAAAACCGTCCTGGAAGGGTACATGATGGGAAAAAGAGAGGAAGACCAAGGCGAAGATGGCTGCAAGACATCGTTGATGATCTGCAAATGGATGAATCAGCAGCAGGCCATCTTGCTCACAACCGAGAGGCCTACAGGAGTGCTGTTAGGGAGGCAAAGTTCCACATGGGACATGCAAATGAATGAATGAACAGTTCTTGCAGCCAGATGTGATTACATTACATCACTCTCTAGTGTGCACCGACAGGTCAAGGGAAATATGAGTACTAATACCATAACCCTATGTACCTCTAAGGCATTATAGTATTACCTTTAATTTTTTTACCTGCAGTTAGTGCTGTGAATTTGAATTTTGTTTTCACATAAATAATCCTTTCTGTAGTTCTGATTGCCCTTACATAAACAGATTTTTTGTGGTTCAGACTGTCCTTACATAAACAGTTTCTTTTGTGGTTCATATTGCCCTTACATAAACAGTTCTTTCTGTGATTCTGATTGCCCATACATAAGCAGATTCTTTTGTGGTTCAGATTTTCCTTACATAAAACAGATTCTTTTGTGGTTCATATTGCCCTTACATAAACAGTTCCTTTTGTGGTTCATATTGCCTTATCATAAACAGTTCCTTTTGTGGTTCATATTGCCTTTTCAGAAACAGTTCCTTTTGTGGTTCAGATTGCCCTTACATTAACAGTTCCTTTTGTGATTCAGATTGCCTTTACATAAACAACTCTTTCATCTTATTGCCCTTACATAAACAACACTTTCAGCTGATTACCCTTACATAACAGCTCTTTCAGCTGATTACCCTTACATAAACAACTCTTTCATCTTATTGCCCTTACATAAACAACACTTTCAGCTGATTACCCTTACATAAACAGCTCTTTCAGCTGATTACCCTTACATAAACAGCTCTTTCAGCTGATTACCCTTACATAAACAGCTCTTTCAGCTGATTACCCTTACATAAACAGCTCTTTCAGCTGATTGTCCTTACATAAACAGCTCTTTCAACTAAATGTCCTTACATAAACAGTGTTGCTCTTGGTTCTAATTTTCCATGTGAGAAGTTCATGATTGTTCTGTGTTTCATGACAGTCTAGGGGAGATGAGGCAACTGCCTACCTTCAGTATTTATGCTCAAACAACATTGACCATGAGATTGGTACTATAGTCCACACAGGAATGCAAAACGTCCATGGAGGTTTTGAAAATGACTGCACAGTGGCCCGGCTGGATACAAATCAGTAGGTATATTTATGTCACTTTACCACAACTCTGTCTGTTTTTGGCAGCCAGCGACTCATATATTTATGTCACTTTATCACTACTCTGTCTGTTTTGGGCAGTCAGCGACTCATGTATTTATGTCACTTTACCACAACTCTATCTGTTTTTGGGCAGTCAGCGATTCATATATTTATGTCATGCATTTATGTCCAACAAAGAGTGTTGGAAAAGGGCAAAATGTCAGATAGGCCTGCAGGCTCAATTCTTCACCCTTTGCTAATAAAGTTTATTTAATAGTCTGTTCATTCTTTATTCTGTTTGGTCTGTGGCATTTATATTTTTATTGGTTGCTTTTATTTTCCAGTGCACTTGGTTAGCTTGTTTGGATATTTTTTCCTTTCGCTTCTCTCTTTTTCTTCTAGTGACAAGTTTTCTGTGATTGTCAGGTTCTCTAACTTCCATCTTCTCCTGATATTGACCAGAGAGTCATACTCCAACTTCCACCTTCTCCTGATATTGACCGAAGAGTCATTCTCCAACTTCCATCGTCTCATGATATATCCAAAGAGTCAGGTTCTCTAATTTCTGTCTTCTGATGATATGATCAAAGAGTCAGGTTCTCTAATTTCCATCTTCTCATGATAATTACCAAAGAGCCAGGTTCTCTAACTAACATCTTCTCATGATATGTCTAAAGAGTTTTGATTTTATTTTTTTCCTTCTGGTTTTAGTTATGTTTTCTGTGTTCAGTAGTTTCTTAAATAACATCATCCGCAACTCATAAACACTTCAGAAACAGTTAATACGGGGCCTTTTTGTTTAAAACATGATACTTAGCATTCTGATTTTACGGTGTTTAAAACTGTTCTTGTTAGATCTTTGAATAAAATGCAAGGATGCAAGACAAAATAAAAAATAGAATCCTGAAGTAGTTTAATCATATTTTGCTTTGTTGTAGTATAGGAAAAAATCAGATTTTTAAGGGCATGCATCTTTCCCATCGCAACATATGCCTGTGAGACCTGGACACTTAACAAAACAGCTGAGAAACACATAAATGCCTTTGAATGTAAATGCTACAGAAGAGTTCTTCAAATATCATGGACACAAAAAAGAACAAATATGTCCATACTACAAGAACTTTATATTGAGGAAAGCTGGCTAGTAAAGAGGATTAAACAGAGAAAATTTAAATATTTTGTACACATTAAATGTCATGAGAATCTAGAGAAGACTGCCTTGAAAGAGTACATAATGGGAAAAAGAAGGAGAGGAAGACCAAGGCAAAGATGGCTGCAAAACATCGTTGATGATCTGCAAATGGATGCATCAGCGGCAGGCCATCTTGCTCACAACCGAGAGGCCTACAGGAGTGCTGTGCTATTAGAGAGGCAAAGTTTCACATGGGACATGCAAATGAATGATGAATGTAGTATAGTTAGCTTCCTGTCTTCTGTCTAGAGTTGAAGCAGCTGTATTGTTTTCAGTATTAGCTACCTTTATCTTCATTTTCAGTATTAGCCATTGTATCTGTGTTTTCAGTATTAGCCATTGTATCTGTGTTTTCAGTATTAGCCATTGTATCTGTGTTTTCAGTGTTAGCCATTGTATCTGTGTTTTTAGTATTAGCCGTTGTATATATGTTCTTGATGTTAGCCATTGTATATATGTTTTCAGTATGAGCCATTGTATATATGTTTTCAGTATTAGCCATTGTATATATGTTTTCATTATTAGTCATTGTATCTGTGTTTTCAGTATTAGCCATATTATCTATGTTTTCAGTAATAGCCATTGTATATATGTTTTCAGTAATAGCCATTGTATATATGTTTTCAGTAATAGCCATTGTATATATGTTTTCAGTAATAGCCATTGTATCTGTTTTATCAGTATTAGCCATTGTATCTTTGTTTTCAGTATTAGCCACTTTATTTATTTCATTACTAGCCACTGCATTGTTTTCAGTTTTGGCTGCTGTATTTATTTCAGTTTAGCCACTGTATTGTTTTGAGTAGTGAGTATTATTGTAATTGCTTTCATCTAATGATTATAACATTGTTTATCTATTAGCAACGTTGCTGTTTTCTATATTAATCACAATACCGGTTTATGTTTTTTAGCATCAGTGTAACTGACTTGTGTCTTAATGATTGTGTCACCATTTCTATGCAGCTATTATATCATCTGCCCTGCGACCCAACAGACACGTGCCATAGCATGGATGAACAAGCACCTCCCGCCTGATAGTTCGGTGCAAGTCACTGACGTCACCTCAATGTTCTCCGGCATTAATCTCATTGGACCTCATGCGCAGCAGCTGCTGGCTGACGTTTCTGATTTCCCCACCAATAAATCAGATTTCCGCCCTATGACAGTTCACATCATTGATGTAGGCCATGCCAGCAGCATCCGTGCTATGAGACTAACTCACACAGGAGAGGATGGCTTCATTTTATATATACCTTCTGAGGTGAGCTTTGTGTCATGCTTACCTTCTGAGGTGAGCTTTGTGTCATGCTTACCTTCTGAGGTGAGCTTTGTGTCATGCTTACCTTCTGAGGTGAGCTTTGTGTCATGCTTACCTTCTGAGGTGAGCTTTGTGTCATGCTTACCTTCTGAGGTGAGCTTTGTGTCATGCATACATTCTGAGGTGAGTTTTGTGTCATGTGTACCTTCAGAATGAGAGTTGTTTTGTGTCTTCTGAGGTGAACTCTGTATATACATTTTGAAGTGCTTCATTCTGTTTTTGTGTTAGTCCTTCAGGGGTGTGCTATAGTTCCTTTTAATCTTTCAGAAGTAAGCTATGGCTCTAACATTCTGATAGCTGTGTCATATCTTTGACATTCTGATAATTGTATCATATCTCTGTCATTCTGATAACTGTGTCATATCTCAGACATTTTGATAGCTGTGTTATATTTCTGACATTCTGATAGCTGTGTCATATCTCTGACATTCTGATAGCTGTGTTATATTTCTGACATTCTGATAGCTGTGTCATATCTCAGACATTTTGATAACTGTGTCATATCTCTTGTTTGTGTAGCATTCTGATAACGGTCATATTTCTGTAACATTCTGATAACCTGGTGTTGATGTTGTTCACTGATGGCAGAAAACTTTTTTAAGATTTATCTTTACAGATTTCTCAGACACAGAGTAGTGGCAGAAGTGTTATTTTAAGTGTCACTGAACAGTTAGCCCTGTCCCATGCCCTTGAGGCCTGTAGGGAATATGGTGGTAGTTCTCGTAGCTGTCTTGAGCTTTTTGGCACACAAGACACTATGTGGTCAGTATCATTCCTGGCTACCTTTCAACCCTGTGTATTGGCAACAGTCAGGTGTCTGTTTTTGCAATAGCCAGAACAGAAAAAAGCAAATATTGCATGAATCATAATAAAACAAGCAAATATTGCATGAATCATAACAAAACAAGCAAATATTGCATGAATCTTAATAAAACAAGCAAATATTGCATGAATCATAATAAAACAAGCAAATATTGCATGAATCATAACAAAACAAGCAAATATTGCATGAATCTTAATAAAACAAGCAAATATTGCATGAATCATAACAAAACAAGCAAATATTGCATGAATCATAACAAAACAAAAGCAAATATTGCATGGATCTTAACAAAACAAACAAATATTGGATGAATCATAACAAAACAAGCAAATATTGCATGAATCATAACAAAACAAATATTATATGAACCACAACAAAGCAAGCAAATATTGCATGAATCATAACAAAGCAAGCAAATATTGCATGAATCATAACAAAACAAAAGCAAATATTGCATCATTCATAACAAACTCCCATTGAGTTAATTTTTACTCCACAGTATGCACTCCATGTGTATGATACACTGATGACTGCTGGGAAGGACTATGGTATACGCAATGCTGGTTATTATGCCTTACGACACTTGCGTATAGAAAATTTCTTTGCATTCTGGGGCCTTGATTTGGATGACAAGATAAGCCCCCTGGAGTGTGGCAGAGGATTCAGAACGAAGCTTGATGTAGGATTTTTTTATTTATGCTTTGTACCATTTAAATATTAATGTTATCTGCTGCGGAAATTTGGGGAACGTTTTACTTCCTTTTTTTTTTTCCTAAAAGAATGCGAATCTGTAGATGAGTAATATTGTTTTTACAGCCTATAGGAAGGTTTGTAGAGTGTGGGAGGTTATAGGAAGGTTTGTAGAGTGTGGGAGGTTATAGGAAGGTTTGTAGAGTGTGGGAGCTTATAGGAAGGTTTGTAGAGTGTGGGAGCTTATAGGAAAGTTTGTAGAGTGTGGGAGCTTCTAGGAAGGTTTGTAGAGTGTGGGAGCTTATAGGAAGGTTTGTAGAGTGTGGGAGCTTATAGGAAGGTTTGTAGAGTGTGGGAGCTTATAGGAAGGTTTGTAGAATGTGGGAGTTCATAGGACCATTGCTGAACAATCCATCAACTCTCTGATGTGACTGGAATCAGGTAAGGAATCTGCCAGGAGATCCTGACATGCATCACATTTCTGTGAAGTTTGTGTGTCCGTCCCCCCCCCCCCCCCAGCTCTTGATCAGAAGCAAAGACATCTTGACCTATGCCGTGGGTTCCGTGAAGTGGCTAATGATGGATCCAGCTTTCATCTCTAGGATCTTCATGGGCAGTGCTTATCAAAATAGTACTCAGCAGTGGCACAAACAGTTAACATTTGTCTGCAGCAAAATTTTCCTCAAAGGCGCAAGAAAGTACTGTTGTTATTGTGCTTGTCTCTAAGGCTTAATGCTTGTGTTGTCAACATTCCTACAAGGCCAGCACTGTCTCTTTAACAGGAGAATGATGACTTTATTGGAAAGGCAGCCCTGCTGAAGCAGCGACAAGACGGGGTCAAGAGGAGGTTCACCCAGTTTTTGCTGGACGACTTTGATGTCCACCATGATCTGTGGCCTTGGGGGGGAGAACCTATCTACAGGAACGGCCAGTTTGCAGGAGTGACCACCACGTGTAGCTATGGGTGAGTGGTGTTTCTGTTTGTCATGACTGCCGCTACTGAGGGCAGCATGTGCGTGCTAGCCAGTGCTCTGAATGTTGGTAATTAATGCCCTATAAAGTTTTGAAGTTCATGCGCAAGGTTCTCAGCCTGTGTGCAGGTAGTATCATAATACCATTTTGTGTGCAAATGTGCATTTGTAATGTTGAATTACAAAAAGCAACTTAAGTTCTCATGGAAAAATATTAAAATGTGAAGAAATTGGGAAAACAAACTCATGTAGCTGTATTTTTCTTCAGCACTACAGTAGTTCAGAGTAATGCCAGAAAATTGAAAAATGAAGGTATCAGTTTTATTTTATTCTGCACAGCATGTAGAATTTTATATATAGCATGGTTGTGTGGCCGTGCTGCTTAGGGGAACTTTGCTGGTAATAGTGGTTACACCAGTGTATATTGGTGACAGTGCTAGCTAGCCTTAACCATGAGTCTTAAAGACAATAGTTCTTGCTGGTCATAGCTCTGTGTATTGGTGACAGTGCTAGCTAGCCTTAACCATGAGTCTTAAAGACAATAGTTCTTGCTGGTCATAGCTCTGAATATTGGTGACAGTGCTAGCTAGCCTTAACCATGAGTCTTAAAGACAATAGTTCTTGCTGGTCATAGCTCTGAATATTGGTGACAGTGCTAGCTAGCCTTAACCATGAGTCTTAAAGACAATAGTTCTTGCTGGTCATAGCTCTGAATATTGGTGACAGTGCTAGCTAGCCTTAACCATGAGTCTTAAAGACAATAGTTCTTGCTGGTCATAGTTCTGAGTATTGGTGACAGTGCTAGCTAGCCTTAACCATGAGTCTTAAAGACAATAGTTCTTGCTGGTCATAGTTCTGAGTATTGGTGACAGTGCGAGCTAGCCTTAACCATGAGTCTTAAAGACAATATTTCTTGCTAATCATAGCTCTTTGTATTGGTGACAGTGCGAGCTAGCCTTAACCATGAGTCTTAGAGACAGTGGTTCTTGCTACTCATAGCTCTGAGTATTGGTAACAGTGAGTGTGTGCTAGCTAGCCTTAACCATTTTTTTTTTTTAAATTGCTTAAACTTTCTCTTTCTCTGATTATGTCACCAGTTTCACCCTGGAGAAGATGGTCTGCCTTGGCTTCGTCAGCCAGATGGATGAGAATGGTGAGATGGTGACCCAGAAGAACATCAACGAGTGGGTGATGAGCAAGAATGCCAAGTATGAGATTGACATTGCTGGGACCCTCTTCCCTGCCAGACCTGGCATTTACACCCCAAAGATGTCCATACAGACACAGGAGCCCTTGTTTGTGCCTGCACCCAATATCCTCCATCCCAAGCAGATGTTCAGTGCACCCAAAATCTCCCAAACCAAACAGTAGTTCAGTGCACCCAAAATCTCCCATACTGAACAGTAGTTCAGTGCACCCAAAATCTCCCAAACCAAACAGTAGTTCAGGGCACCCAAAATCTCCCAAACCAAACAGCAGTTCAGTGCATTTAATATCTAACAGATTGAATAGTAGTTCCTTGCAACATCTCCCAAACCAAACAGTAGTTCAGTGCACTCAGTATCTAACAGACCAAACAGGTAGTTCAGTGTACTCAGTATCTAACAAACCAAACAGTAACAGTGACCCAACATCTCCCAAACCAAACAGTAGTTCAGTTCACTCAGTTCAGTGTACTCAGTATCTAACAAACCAAACAGTAGTTCAATGCACCCAGCATCTCCCAAACCAAACACTAGTTCAAATCTTGCCACTGGACCCTTCTTTCTTTTAAGAATTTTTAACTTTAAGACATTTTTCTTACTATATTTATGCACAACAGTTGTAGCTGGAATATATTTTTAATTTGTTATGCAAAATCACATTAATTTATAAGCAGAACTTGACATTTGTTGTGTACTTTATTTATTTATTTTTTTTTTTGTGCTTTCATCTTCTGTGAACTTTGGCGAAGTCCTTTAATTCATGGGACAGATCTCTGTGTGATATCCTATTTTCCCCATCATTTGAGGCGAGCCATGAAATGTAGTGAACTACATTTGAAAAAGCTCTGGAAGTTTTGTTAGCTAAGATCATTATCACTGCACTCCAGACATACCTTTAAGTGTATGCAGATACCTTCCTTGTTGTATCCATCAGAGACTGATGGCACTAGTTTGTGTCTGCCTCATTTTGGGCATGCTATTGAAGGACAAAGATAAAAATGGAAATAGCAGATGAACAGTTTGGATTTGTTGAAGGAAAGGGAAGATACAATGCCATTTATGCTTTACGAACACTAACAGAAAGAGCTTTAGAAGTACAGAAAGATCTCTACTTATGCTTCATTGATTACACCAAGGCATTTGACAAGGTGAAACATAATGAAATTATTAAAATGCTTGAAGACATCAGTACAGACGGCAAAGACCTGAGGATTGTAAAACATCTATACTGGCAGCAAGAAGCAGCAGTTCGAGTTGAAAATAGAATTGGAAAATATCAACCTATAAAACAAGGGGTGCGACAAGGATGTGTACTATCTCCAGACCTTTTTTCTCTGTATAGCGAGAATATTCTAAGAACAATCATCACAGAACCAGGCATAAAAATTGGAGGATAGAATATTAACAACCTTCGGTATGCTGACGACACAGTACTGATAGCTGAGAACCAACAAGACCTGCAAAATCTCTTGAATAAAGTCGCCAAAGAAAGTGAACAGAAAGGCCTTACTTTGAACATCAAAAAGACAGAGACTATGGTTATATCTAAGAAACAGAATCCACCAGCATGCAGTATTAAATTAAACAGAACTGTTCTAAAGCAGGTGCAGAAATTCAAATACCTTGGAGCAGTAATAACTTCAGATGGGAAATGCAGAACAGAAATTAGGAACAGAATAGGCCAAGCAAAGACTGCATTTCAGAGAATGAGAAACATATTGACCAACACATCCTTATCAATGAATGTTAGAAAACGAGTCCTAAAATGCTATATTGAACCTATCTTGTTATATGGAAGTGAATCATGGACAATAGGCAAGTCTGCACAAAAATCATTGGAAGCAGCAGAAATGTGGTTTATTAGAAGAATGTTGCGAATCCCCTGGACAGCAAAAATAACTAATGAAGAATGTATGAGAATAGCTGGAGAGACAAAAAACCTTGTCAAAAAGATAAGAGAGAGACAATGTACTTTCATAGGACATGCAATGAGAAGAGGGGGCATTGAAAATATTATAACAACAGGAAAAATAGAAGGAAGAAGATCAAGAGGAAGACCAAGAGAAATGATACTGGACAGTCTGACGGGATGGTGTGAGAGGAGATCACCAACTGAGCTGATGGCCTGCATGAAGGATCGTGTACTCTGGAGAAGCATAATAGCCAACGCCAGTCGGCACGGCACATGATGATGATGATGATATTGTAGGAAAGATTAACAGGCATAAAATCCTTTGATGAGGTCGAAAGACTCGCTGAAGACAGGAAAAATTGGCGAACTACTTTGCGAGCCCTGTGTGACGTTTAACGGCACGGGAAGGATATAAGATAAGTGTAGGAAAGACTTAATTAATGAAGTTAATGAAGCAATATGTGAACAACAGAAATGTACTAAAGCAGGTGCAGAAATTCAAATACCTTGGAGCAGTAATAACTTCAGATGGGAAATGCAGAACAGAAATTAGGAACAGAATAGGCCAAGCAAAGACTGCATTTCAGAGAATGAGAAACATATTGACCAACACATCCTTATCAATGAATGTTAGAAAACGAGTCCTAAAATGCTATATTGAACCTATCTTGTTATATGGAAGTGAATCATGGACAATAGGCAAGTCTGCACAAAAATCATTGGAAGCAGCAGAAATGTGGTTTATTAGAAGAATGTTGCGAATCCCCTGGACAGCAAAAATAACTAATGAAGAATGTATGAGAATAGCTGGAGAGACAAAAAACCTTGTCAAAAAGATAAGAGAGAGACAATGTACTTTCATAGGACATGCAATGAGAAGAGGGGGCATTGAAAATATTATAACAACAGGAAAAATAGAAGGAAGAAGATCAAGAGGAAGACCAAGAGAAATGATACTGGACAGTCTGACGGGATGGTGTGAGAGGAGATCACCAACTGAGCTGATGGCCTGCATGAAGGATCGTGTACTCTGGAGAAGCATAATAGCCAACGCCAGTCGGCACGGCACATGATGATGATGATGATATTGTAGGAAAGATTAACAGGCATAAAATCCTTTGATGAGGTCGAAAGACTCGCTGAAGACAGGAAAAATTGGCGAACTACTTTGCGAGCCCTGTGTGACGTTTAACGGCACGGGAAGGATATAAGATAAGTGTAGGAAAGACTTAATTAATGAAGTTAATGAAGCAATATGTGAACAACAGAAATGTACTAAGAGTAGATAGCAGGTTAGTGAGGGAGGTCAACGAATTTGTATATCTTGGCAGTAGAGTAGTAGAAAATGGAGACAGCACAGAGGACATCAACAGCAGACTTACTAGAGCAAACCAGGCTTTTGCAATGCTGCAGACTATATGTAAATCTAAAAAACTATGCATGAAGATGAAAATCAGGATATTTAAGAGTAATGTTGTAAGTGTACTACTCTATGGAAGTGAATGCTGGAAAATCACCAGAACTATAGAAAACAAGTTGAATTCTTTCCAGACTAAATGTTTGTGAAGAATTAGAAAAATATTTTGGCCAAACACCATAAGAAATAACATCTTGTTGGCAGAAACACAGATGAAGCCACTGACAGCAATTATTAAGGAAAGACGCTGGCGATGGTTGGGACATGCTCTGAATGACTGACAACTCACTACCAAAAATAGCACTAAGATGGAACCACAGAGGAACAGAAGTAAGGGTATACCAAAGGAGACATAGAGAAGAACAACAGAGAAGATGTTGAGCAATAGAAGGCTCACCTGGGCAAGAGCAAGAAAAAAAAGGCAAAGGACAGGCATTTGTGGAAAACCCTTGCGGAAGCCCCATGTGCCCTGTGCACTTAAGCCAGCCTTCTTCAATATTAAGTTCTACTAGTATGGATATATTTATTCTTTTTTGTGTCCACGATATTTGGAGAACTCTTCTGTAGCATTTACATTCAAAGGCATTTATGTGTTTCTCAGCTGTTTTGTTAAGTGTCCAGGTCTCACGGGCATATGTTGCGATGGGAAAGATGCATGCCCTTAAAAATCTTATTTTTGTAGTTCTGTCTGTTCCTCTCCACAGATTCTTTAGTTGTTTTACTTTCTGAAGAGCAATAGATGTCCTCCTTTTAATTTCCCTCATTGTATCTCCATTATTAGTTAGTAGTGATCCAAGATATTCAAAACTCTCCACTTCTTCCAACTTTTCCTCACTTATACATATTTCAGCTGCCTTGTTTGTTTTGTCATTTGTCATCAGTTTAGTTTTCTTCACATTAAGATAGAAGTTTTGCTCTTCACTATTCTTACGGACTGACATAATTAAGGAAGAGCAAGAGAATAAAAAACATATATGGTGAACAGTCTAATATGATGGCACAGTTAAAAGTCACCAACTGAACTGATGGAAAATATCAAGATCTGTACCTGCCAGCACCTCACTGAGTCACGATGATGACATTTGTCAACTACCAACTCTCATCAGAGCCAGAAGTTCCTAGATGTAAGTGTAGGAGAGAGAAGTCTCATCAGAGCCAGAAGTTCCTAGATGTAAGTGTAGGAGAGAGAAGTCTCATCAGAGCCAGAAGTTCCTAGATGTAAGTGTAGGAGAGAGAAGTCTCATCAGAGCCAGAAGTTCCTAGATGTAAGTGTAGGAGAGAGAAGTCTCATCAGAGCCAGAAGTTCCTAGATGTAAGTGTAGGAGAGAGAAGTCTCACCAGAGCCAGAAGTTCCTAGATGTAAGTGTAGGAGAGAGAAGTCTCACCAGAGCCAGAAGTTCCTAGATGTAAGTGTAGGAGAGAGAAGTCTCATCAGAGCCAGAAGTTCCTAGATGTAAGTGTAGGAGAGAGAAGTCTCATCAGAGCCAGAAGTTCCTAGATGTAAGTGTAGGAGAGAGAAGTCTCATCAGAGCCAGAAGTTCCTAGATGTAAGTGTAGGAGAGAGAAGTCTCATCAGAGCCAGAAGTTCCTAGATGTAAGTGTAGGAGAGAGAAGTCTCATCAGAGCCAGAAGTTCCTAGATGTAAGTGTAGGAGAGAGAAGTCTCATCAGAGCCAGAAGTTCCTAGATGTAAGTGTAGGAGAGAGAAGTCTCATCAGAGCCAGAAGTTCCTAGATGTAAGTGTAGGAGAGAGGATTCTGCAGACATTTTATGATATGTAATAATACATATATACAGAAAGATATATATATAGTAATAAATATATACAGAACCTAATGAAATTCATTGGAAATGGTTAGTGTAAAATGTGAAATAATTCATTTGATATAATTCAAGTACATCAGTCATCACATCTGTAGGCCTGCATCCATCTCTTCTTAATGCTACTTCTAGCTTGAAATTATGAGTTGTATGTATTGTGATTCTTAGTTCACATTTCAAACATGGAGAAGATGGATGTGTCTCCTATAAAAAGGTCAAGGCCACTGGACACTGTTGATGAAAGGGGGGAATATATGGAAGTGTAGGTGCAACTCTGTGAAGATGGCTGTAAGACATGGTTGATAATCTGCAAATGGAAGCATCAGCAGCAGGGCATCTTGCTTAAACCGAGAGGCCTACAGGAGAACTGTTAGGGAGGCAAAGTTCCTCAAGGAACATGCAAATGACTGACTGACTGACTGATTGACTGATTGAGGTGCAACTTGTAAATGTAAGGCAGTGTCAGTCTTGCTTCCACTATTCCTCAGTGTGTTGTATGTATATATATATATAGAGAGAGAGAGAGAAAGAGGAGACAGACAGACAGAAAGAGAGACTGAGATAAAGAGATAGACAGACAGAGAGATAGAGACAGACAGACAGAGAGATAGACAGACATGAAACTCCTTGTTGCACAGAGTAAAACAATAACATAACCCCTCAGATAGAAGAGAAGTATACACACCCAGTCCCCTCTTTGATAATCTCCAGAACTCTGTAATTTGTTGGTTTACAATCACATCATGATGCTGAAGGTGCTGTTTGGAAAGTCCATGTTAGAGAAACATGTATGTGGGAATGTCAGTCATAAACAAGCACCCAATTATCTTTGTCTAATACAATATTATATATATATATCTTACATCCTTCCCGTGCCATTGAACGTCACTGTTAAACGTCTGAAACAGAAATGATTCTAATGGCTAACAACAAAGATGCAGGTGAAGATGAAATTGAAATAACAGTCGAAATGTTAAAAGCTATTAACAGTGACAACATGAGCCAACTACAAAGAATGTTTAAGAAAATTTGGAAAGAAGAAAAAGTCCCTTCTAAATGGAAAAAGGGAATCATTGTTAAAATACCCAAAAAAGGCAACCTAAGTGACTGCAATAACTGGAGGGGTGTAACCTTCAGTTATTGCAGTCACTTAGGTTGAATTTAAGACTATATGGAATATCATCTAAAATTGTCAACATCATTAGAGATCTCTACAATGGATGTGTTTGTGCAGTCAAGACAGAAGAAGGAATTAGCAAATAGTTTCAGATTGAAACAGGCGTGAAACAAGGATTTGTATATTATCTCCATTGCTTTTTGGAATTGTCATAGACTTTATAATGAAAAGATGCTGCAAAGGTAAAATGGCATTGATTGGGTACATGGGACCCAAATAGAAGACCTTGATTTTGCAAATGACATAACTCTTATCAGTAGCAATGTGAAATTGATGCAGGAAAAAACAGATTCCCTGTCTTCCTTGGCTAGCAAAATAGGTCTTGAAATTAACAAAGACAAAAGAAAACTAATGAAATTTCTCATTAATCAAGAAGGAAAAATATACTTAGAAGGAACAGCTGTTGATGAAGTAAACAATTTGCATATCTCGGCAGCTACATAGACCAGGGTGGTGACACCAGAAAGGAAGTTAGAATTTGAGCTGCAAAAGCAGCATCATCCTTCAAAAGTCTTGGGAACATATGGAATTCAAAAGTTATAAGCACAAAAACCAGGTTAAGATTATTCAATTCAAAAGTGATATCCACCCTCATTTATGCATGCGAAAGCTGGAAGTCAACTAAAGAAATAGACAAAAAATTGGACATATGTAGGCCATGTGATGAGAAGAAACAATCAGAGAATACCAAAACAAGCTGTCAAGTGGAAGACAACAGGCTGAAGAAAAAGAAGTCGACCACGTGAAACTTTAAAGAGGACATTGTTAAGAGAAGCCAGTTTAGTGAGCATAACATCCCTTGATGAAGTTGAAAGACTCGCAGAGACAGGAAAACTTGGCAAACAACTATGCGAGCTCTATATGACATTTAAGAGCACAGGAAGGATGTAAGATGTTAGATATACATATATATGGGATTGGCCATAGAGAAGCAGCCAATAATTTTTGTCTAATAACATAATAACATGGTGTGTGAAGGAAGTGGTGATGATTTGCCAGAAAATTAAACTGAAGGAAGTCAAATCTTCGCTTGACAACTCTGCTTTCTGGAATTGTCATAGACTTTATAATGAAAAGATGCTGCAAAGGTAAAATGGCATTGATTGGGTACATGGGACCCAAATAGAAGACCTTGATTTTGCAAATGACATAACTCTTATCAGTAGCAATGTGAAATTGATGCAGGAAAAAACAGATTCCCTGTCTTCCTTGGCTAGCAAAATAGGTCTTGAAATTAACAAAGACAAAAGAAAACTAATGAAATTTCTCATTAATCAAGAAGGAAAAATATACTTAGAAGGAACAGCTGTTGATGAAGTAAACAATTTGCATATCTCGGCAGCTACATAGACCAGGGTGGTGACACCAGAAAGGAAGTTAGAATTTGAGCTGCAAAAGCAGCATCATCCTTCAAAAGTCTTGGGAACATATGGAATTCAAAAGTTATAAGCACAAAAACCAGGTTAAGATTATTCAGTTCAAAAGTGATATCCACCCTCATTTATGCATGCGAAAGCTGGAAGTCAACTAAAGAAATAGACAAAAAATTGGACATATGTAGGCCATGTGATGAGAAGAAACAATCAGAGAATACCAAAACAAGCTATCAAGTGGAAGACAACAGGCTGAAGAAAAAGAAGTCGACCACGTGAAACTTTAAAGAGGACATTGTTAAGAGAAGCCAGTTTAGTGAGCATAACATCCCTTGATGAAGTTGAAAGACTTGCAGAGACAGGAAAACTTGGCAAACAACTATGCGAGCTCTATATGACATTTAAGAGCACAGGAAGGATGTAAGATGTTAGATATACATATATATGGGATTGGCCATAGAGAAGCAGCCAATTATTTTTGTCTAATAACATAATAACATGGTGTGTGAAGGAAGTGGTGATGATTTGCCAGAAAATTAAACTGAAGGAAGTCAAATCTTCACTCGACAACTCTGCTTTCTGGATAGAACCTATTGTGTCTTAGCAGATGGTGTAGGAAACCAAATGTCAGCCAGAGCCAGAGTAAAAGTTTATTGTATTGCATAGCAAATGAGAAATGTTCTGCATCTTGGCAGGTCAATCATCAGTCAATCAAGGTAGAATTCACATAATGGGATGTGCCTGGAAATGATGTATTTTATTTGAAACTTTCACAGCCTTTTTTGTCCCAGGTGTTGGTTAGTACAACCTGAATTTGTAAAAAATAATCAGATACTTCTATTTTTTTTAACTCACTGCACTTACAAGGTGTCTCAAAAGTTCCTTTACATTTTTTTTTAATGCCACTGTAAGAAGATAAAAGCAGCTATGTGGAGAAAATGTGTTATTTTGTAGAGAAATTATCAGATTGTGTCATGGCACACATCAGTGCAATAATCAGGTTCTTTTCAGTTTTTATGCAGTGTATCTGGAGTAACAGTTTTGATGACACCCGTAATTTGTTGCTTCAGAATGTCAGATCCTGTGAAAGTGGGGCAAAACATTGTCTGTAATGTGCCCCCATAAGAAAAAGTATGACTGCTCATAGCTACATTGGTCTTCCTACAGCGGCATCCGGAAAGCGTAAAGGAATTTTTGAAACACCCTGTATGTATATTTTACATTAACTCTATATAGCTCAGTTCTTGATGTCCAGAAAATTCAACCATGAGGCCATGTTGTACATTGAAGACTTGTACATGAGGCCATATTGTACATTGAAGGCTTGTACATGAGACCATGTTGTACATTGAAGATGTGTACACAAGGCCATGTTGTACATTTAAGATGTACATGAGACCATGTTGTACATTGAAGACTTGTACATGAGGTCATGTTGTGCATTGAAGACTTGTACATAAGGCCATGTTGTAGGGAGGAACCTTTTCTGATCTAAAAGGCTGGACAGTATATTGGGGTCCATGGCCTGACATGTGTTCCATCAAAATGTATTGTGTCAGCAATGTATGTATGTATATGTGTGTGTATATAGCATTGACAAAATGGTTTCATGTGCAGCAACAATGTATGTGTATGTTAAGCAGCTGCTGAGTGATGCTGTATTTGTTGAGTGATAACTTTTGTGTTAAGCATTTACTGAATGATTGCATGCATGTAAATCTTGTGTGGAGCAACTGCATGTGTCATTTACTTCTGTGGTGTAATCATGTATTATACAAATGAACCATTTTAAGAAACTACATTTGATCTTCCAATGCTTTAAGATAGCCATGAATTTTTTTGTTTGTTTGAAGATCAAGTTTCTGTATTTGCTCATAAAATGATATAATGTTTATATCAGTTATCATATAATTCAATAGAATTTTGCATCATTCATCATTTTTTTTTTTATTCTAGTCACCTTTGAGTAGATGTATGCCATATTGGATAGATTTACAAGATTTTCATGCTCTCATTATTGATTTGTTGTTATTATCAACCATTTCATGAAGAGCATATGAGATAAACAAATGCCTAAGGGAAATACTCGGCATCAAGTGGAACAAATTTAAGAATAATGCAGAGATAAGACAGATGACTGAACAACAACCAGTCTCATGGGTGATCAGAAAAAGGAGATGGACATATGTTGGTCACTTGATGAGAAGAAATGATCAGAGAATCCCAAAACAAGCTATCAAGTGGAACACAACAGGACAAAGAAAAAGAGGCAGACTGCATGAAACTCTGAAGAGGACATTGTTAAGTGAGGCCAAATTAACAGGCATAAAATCCTTTGATGAGGTTAAAAGACTCACCGAAGACAGGAAAAATTGGCGAACTACTTTGTGAGCCCTGTGTGACGTTTAATGGCATGGGAAGGATATAAGATATAAGATAAGATTTGAGATAATGGAAACTTCTTCAACAGCTTGTGGTTGTGTATCACATAAAGACTACTGAACATCCAGTGCCGTCATTTCTAGAATATTACGGCATTTTTTGGTTAATTTTCTTGTCCCCTCAAGGTCAAGGTGTTGCTTCTCCTTGACGCTGACCACATCCCCCTTCTGGTCTGGCAACCAGGTCATGGAAAATACGGGCTCTGATATTATAACCTCTAAATACAGGGGGCGTCCATGCCCATTGTGGGTATGGGAACCAAATCTTGATAATATAGGAACTAAATCTTGGGGGTATAGGAACTAAATCTTGGGGGTATGAGAACAAAATCTTGATAATGTAGGAACTAAATCTTGGGACTATAAGAACTAAATCTTGGGGGTATGAGAATAAAATCTTGATAATGTAGGAACTAAATCTTGGGACTATAAGAACTAAATCTTGGGGGTATGAGAATAAAATCTTGATAATGTAGGAACTAAATCTTGGGAATATAGAAAGTTAATCTTGGGAGTATAGGAACTAAATCTTGGGGATGTAGGAACTAAATCTTAGGGGTGTAGGAACTAAATTTTGGTAATATAGGAACTGAGTCTTGTGAGTATAGGAACTGAATCTTGGAGCTATGAGAAATTTTGAACAAAAAAGTTGGATTAGAACTTTCTACCTTCCCTTCTGTACCTAACTCTCGATGTGAGTAGTAAAATCAAACCATTAACATCTTTGGAAGTTTAGCCAATAAGACTAGTGAGGATGATGATGATGATGATGATTTTGACAGTCTGGTGAAGGGAGTGGTGACATGTTAGACAATCCACTGAAACTGTAGTCATGAAAAGACTAAGAAAAGAACTCTGCTGAAGTGTCCCCCAAAGGTCAGGGAAACCCTGCCAAGCCCCACCCCGTGCACATATAAGACCTCAAACTTCATTAGGTTAGTCCAGCTTAGCTCAGTATACCTGTGACAGGTGACTGCTGCTGGCTGCTTATATTCAGTCTGGGGTATCTAGCAAGCATCACCCGTTTCAGTGGTTTCTCAACCCTTTGTGGCCCACGCATCATTTTTTATCATGTCAGAAATTTCTCTCTCTCTCTCTCTTCCAAGATTATTTGGCTCAAAAGGTTCATTCCAAATAATGTGGATATAATACTCCAACATTTTGAGTCTCTCAGTCCAAGGCCCCAAAAATTCTTCTCTGGTTGAGAAGCCCTGACCTATTTTTCCCTCATCCAAGATATCAGCTACTTTTTTTTTTAATAACTTTATTTTCGTTCAACAATTACGAAGCCCGTGAGATGAAATAATGAAGTGGTGGGCTTTTACAGATCATGAGATTATAGTCATTCGTATGATAACGGTAATAATTTATACATAAATTGTACATTTTTTATAACAAGGGTGTACACGAATTTCATCTCTCTCTCTCTCTCTCTCTCTCATACGCTTGCTATCATCAAGGCAAGATATCGGCTATAGGAATCTTGATGCGCACATAAATCTGATGACTTTACATAGACATTTAACGTGTCTATTTTCTTTTCAATGATTCAAATGTTGCATAATAAACAGTTTTTCTTACCAAAAAAAGTTTACTTGTCATAGTATTTTGATTATTCTGTTCAAAATGTTTGTTTCACATCATTTATTGTTTTAAAATTGCGAATATGAAAAACTACCAAGGTACGCTGCGTTTTATCTCCCTTCGTTTACATGGTTTGAAATGACGCAGTAGGAAGGCCAAGAGAATTTAATGATACTGGGATGTTAGATGAGATCACCAACAACACTGATGGCCTAGTTTGATGAGATGTGTTAGGTGAGATCTCCATCTGAACTGATGGCCTGCGTGAAGGGTCGGGTAGCATACTTCATCCCACACTATTTTGAAACCAACACTTTAATAACTAAGAGCACTCAAAATCTACTGGAAGCAGCAGAGATATGGTTCTTAAGAAAAAAAATGACGAGAATAAGGACAGCAAGAAAACAGATGAAGAGGTTCTAACCGAGGCTGGGCAAAAGAGAGAAATTATGACAAAATTCAGAACACGACAATCCAGATTTGTAGGACATGTTTAGAGAAGAGGCAGGCTGGAGCACCCAGTGACAACAGGAAAACTGGAGGAAAACAAAGAAACAAGGTACTTGACGGACTAAAAGAGTGTCATGGAGCATTGTCCAATATATATCTTATAGAAGGAGAAAAAGATAGTAAACACGGGTTTTGGTTGCCGTTTATCTAATTGTTATGCCTTAGTGGCTCTGAGCTTCAATCTCCACTGTAATTTGACTCCATAGTATTAAACAGTGTATCAACGACAGACAGTCAAGATTTCTCTCTTTCAAACAGTCGAGGTCCATCTCTTTCGCCGTTGCTTCCTTGTCGGCTTTAGTACCTGCTTGGAGTCTGGTGGGTGTCTACTTGGTGTCTGGTTACTATACGCTTACATACTCCTAGAATCGGACAAACACTCAGTGGCAACGCAAGTAGCAGCTGTGTAGATTATGATGGCTTTATTTGGTGCAAGTGGTGACATAATGGCGATGACGATGAGTGGAAAACAGTGGCAGTGACAACTCTAAATAACACTACATGAAGTTACTCCAGCAAGACAACGTATATGATTCCAGGCGTCTACTAACGACAAGAAGACTTCGACGCCAACAGAATCCTACCACATAATAGACTCACAATTCTATACTGAAAAAAAAAAAACCACTGCCGACAACTAAAACACAGACTAAGTTCCTACACTACAAACCACGTCATACGCTAACAAAACTAAGACTCAGACTCTAACGAACGCAAAACTAAGACTGACCCTCAAAGCCAAACTTTCCTCTCTTGATCAGCTGATCAGTCTCTACTTCCACGAGCTCCACGGCCACGCCCCTGATATACAAACACAAGGTTAAAAGGGACTGAACGATAAGAAGAAATCTACGGGACCTAACCTTGTTTATACCCAACTTTTAGATTCCAAAATGACTTACCTAACTTCCTATGTTCAAAAATCCCATATACTATTATAATAGATGGTTGTGGATATCAGCGAGCTAGCATGGACCAAAGAAAGATTTTAAAACCGGTTACGCCAAGTAAGCTTCTTCATATCCGACCAGTAATTTTAAATAAAATAATTTTAAATAGCATTAATGACGATAATTTATAATTTTTTTTAAAAGTCATAAGATAAACATATTACAAAATGAGAAACTATTACTCGTGGTCATCGCATGTGGAACAAAGAGTTTTTAAACCACACACAATGGTTAGTATATGTTTTAGTTGATGAACTCGCATCTTCACGTGTTTCTGCAGTTCTGCTGCTTCACGTAAATGCTTTCCTTGATTTCATATTCGCAAAATCAAAATTCTGTGTATATTCTAATTTTTGACCGATCTAAACTGAAATAATGGCAAGCCCTTCCAATCGAACATCGGCCATTGTTTGAACATCAGAGGCCACTCATATGGCCAAATCTCTCCTACAAAACCGTTCTCTTACTTTACCAAGTTGTAATTAGACGCTAAAGAATACCACCAAAATGTAGCATCGACGGCACAGAACTGAAGCAAGTTGATAGATTCAAGTACATAGGAACAATTATAACAGCTGATTGGAAATGTCACAACGAAATAAAAAGCAGATGTGCTCAGGCCAAGTCAGCATTCCAGAAAATGAGAAACATCTTGTGCAACAGATTCATATCAATGGAAACAAAATTCCGAGTGTTACATCGAGCCAATTTTGTTTTATGGATGTGAAGCATTGTCCATGAATAAAGAGAGTACAGCGAAAAATAGAGGTCATGGAAATGTGGTTCTTAAGAAAGATGAAGGTACCATGGACAGCTAAGAAAATCAAAGAAGAAGTCTTAAGAGAGGCTGGAGTTAAAAGGCAAATTACAACAAAGATCAGATTCAGACAAGGGAGATTTGTAGGACAGTTCCTGAGAAAAGGAAAACTGGAACACATTGTGGCAACTGGAAAAATTGAAGGAAGAAGAGAAAGATGAAGACAGTGAGAGAAGTTACTGCATGCTCTGTCAGTGTGGCTAGGAAGAAAGTCTCCGGCGGATCTCAAAATCAAGTCCAAAGACAGGGAATTGTGGATAGAACTGATCGCCTACGCCGCGCGACACGGCACTTGACTGATTGATTGAATTAAGACGCTACCATTCATACCAAGTTTGTTTTATCAGGGGATAGCGCGAACGCAGTCCCCTTTACGAAAAAATTACGCACTCGAGTCACTCGCATTTGGGGTGATCGCAGGGGTCAACCCACCCGGAGTGCAATGGGAGGGTCTCACCCTGGAAGAACCACCTTTTTTTAAATATTCCACATAGGTGTTAAAAACTAGCAGAAAGCCGTAACAATTTGTTATTTTCGTTATTAAATAATACATTGTAGAATACTTAAATGACTCATAATAATCTATAAAGAATTTATTCATCAACATATAGTTGTGTGTGAAGAGATAATATTTTATAGTTACGTACCTTATGAAAATGTTATTTGGCATTATCTTCCCTTCCCAAATGCTTGAAATAATTCAGTTACTTCTCTTTGACTGTTCAGTCTCATAAACACACACAATTTTTTTTTTCTATTTACTTACTGTATCCTTCCTTTAAAGAGAGAAAACTTAAATATTTTGGACACATTAAACGTCATGATAATTTAGAGAAGACCGTATTGGAAGGATACATAATGGGAAAAAGAAAAAGAAAAAGAGAAAGACCAAGACGAAGATGGCTGCAAGACATCGCTGACGATCTGGAAATGGATGCAACAGCAGCAGGCCATCTTGCTCACAACCGAGAGGTCTACAGGAGTGCTGTTTGGGAGGCAAAGTTCCGCAAGGGACATGCAAATGAATGAATGAATGAATCCTTCCTCTTGTGACATGCGGTGTTAAGGAGAGATGGGGTTGCCGTTTTGAGGCCATATGAGTGGCCTCTGTAATGTTCAAACAATGGCCGAAATTCAGTTGGAAGGGCTTGCCATTATTTCAGTTTAGCATGAGATCGGTCAAAAATTAGACTATACATATCCTTTTAATTTTGCGAATACGAAACCAAGGAAATTTTCTTATTAAATATGTAGAAAACATTTACGTGAAGCAACAGAAGTGCAGAAAAACGTGAAGACATGAGTTCATCAACTAAAACATACACTAACCATTGTAAATGTTAGAACACTTACTAACGACCATGTTTACAAAACACCTTTTTTTATAGCTGCTAGTAGCGCAGTCAGTTAAGTACGCTGTTCTCTCGTGGCTAGGCGGCTGCTCGTCCTACCGGAGTCCGTGTTCGAATCCCAGGTAATTCTCTTGTGATTTGTCTTTCTCTTACGCCTTGTAATCCTACAAGAAAGCCTCGTCATTTCCTGTTATTATTTACCTTGGAAGGTTGGCTACTGTTTTTCCTCCATATTGACTAGCATTACCTATTATGCTTCTTCAGTGTAATATGGCAGAATAACCATTAGTGTAGGGGTCATAACCAAGTAAAGTGCGAATACCTGCAGTACTCCACCCCCCCCCCCAAATCCCCCGAGTCTGTTTAAAGCTCGTGATGAATGGTTTAGAAGTTTCCAGTTTTCGGTAATGTAGTTTACCAGAGAAACTTAGTGCTCCACGAGATTCTGTACTGAAAATAGAGCAAGGTTAAAATGAGCGGTGGAATTCATGAGATTGTTTATAGAGAGGGGAGAAAGTGAGATTCCCGGGATAGTTGGGGCGGTAGCAGAGATTATAAAACTGATTTTTGAGAGCATGAGATGTAGCCTGGCTTTGTCAACAGGACATTCGACCAGGCGGACTACTGTAAGGCCAAGGTCAAGTTGGTAGTCATGTGATAGTCTGTGTTTTGAGTTACTCCAGTTTTGAGATGTAGTCGGGTTAAGGAAATCGTTGGAATTTTTTTTTTTTTTTTTTGGGCTTTGTTATTAAGTAGTTTTAGGGAATTTTATCCTTTTTAGGACAGACTTGCAAGCTTGTTAAGAAATCTAGACAGAATGATGAAATAGCTACAAGAGTGATGTTCACCATTGAAGGAATTGTGATGTGATAATTTTGAAAGTGAAGTGGTATTCATTGTGAATTTGAATTGTAAGTATG
This sequence comes from Achatina immaculata, assembly GCA_009760885.1. Taxonomy (NCBI): domain Eukaryota; kingdom Metazoa; phylum Mollusca; class Gastropoda; order Stylommatophora; family Achatinidae; genus Lissachatina; species Lissachatina immaculata. The sequence continues at coordinate 33,313,373 of CM019709.1, forward strand.
TGATTTGTTATTTTTCCTTATTGTCATACATGGCTCTGCTCCCACATGGCGAACTAGTTCTCGCCGGGAAGTTTTTCTTGTCATTGTGTTCTCTATTTCTTGCCGTGTGGCAGTGATGTTTATTCATCCTGACAATTTCACATTTCATTCTATCCATTAATAAAATTTGTGTTGTCTGGTGTAAAACTACATTACTGACTTTATTGGAACCCTCACTGCCGACAAGTTTGTTTATGTCGGATGACTGCCAAGTTTAGTCAAGTTGTTGTAGTTCAATATTTCTGCACCTGATTTAGAACAGTTCCATTTAATTTTATGCTGCATTTTTTTTTTTTTTTGGATTCTGTTTCTTAGCTATAACTGTAGTCCACGTCTTTCTGATTTTCAAAGTAAGGCCTTTCTGTTCACTTTCTTTAGCGACTTCATCCAAGAGATTTTGCAGGTCTTGTTGGTCCTCAGCATACCGAAGGTTGCTAATATTATATAATAATTTCTGGTACCACCACAGCAAAAAAAAAAAAAGGCCATGCCTTCAAAAATGGGTTACTTGTGCTAACAGGAGGCGAGAAAATGTCAGGAAGAGGCAAAAACGGCAATGCAGAATTTTCCCGGAGATTATTGTGTGCAGTGTGTGTGTGTGTGTTTGTTTGTTTGTTTGTTTGTTTGTTTGTTTTCTATCAATACGAAATGGAAATCCCACGTTTCAACTACAATGGCGTAGACGACACGGAGGGCGATCACGAGGAGGACCCGGGAACGCTTGTCATTACCGTGAGTGGTTAAAACGCCACGGGGAGTATCATACTCTTATATGCCTAGCATCCTGGCTAGAGAAGAAGGGAAGAGTGAATGGTTCCAGATTGAAACAGGGGTGAAACAAGGATGTATACTGTCTCCTTTACTTTTTGGGATTACAATAGACTTCATAATAAAAAAATGCTGCACAGGTAACACAGGTATTGACTGGGTACATGGGACCCAACTAGAAGATCTTGATTTTGCTGATGACATAGCTCTTATCAGTAATAATGTGAATTCCATGCAAGAAAAAACAATAGTTTGTCTTCAATGGCTAGCAAAATAGGACTTGAAATTAACAAGGACAAAACAAAAATAATGAAAATTCCTCTCAATCAAAATGGAAAAATACACATAGAAGGGACAGATATTGAAGAAGTCAGTCAATTTACATACCTTGGCAGCTACATAGACCAGGATGGTGACACTAGAAAGGAAGTTAGGATCAGAATTGCAAAAGCAGCATCAATCTTCAAGAATCTTGAGAACATATGGAATTCAAAAGTTATAAGCACAAAAACCAAGTTAAGACTATTCAATTCAAATGTAATATCCACCCTCATTTATGCATGCGAAAGCTGGAAAACAACTAAAGAAATAGACAAGAAATTAGATTTTGAAAACAAATGCCTGAGGAAAATACTCGGCATCAAGTGGAATGAATTCAAGAACAATGCAGAGATAAGACAGAGGACTGAACAACAACCAGTCTCATGGGTGATCAGGAAAAGGAGATGGACATATGTTGGTCAGTTGATGAGAAGAAATGATCAGAGAATCTCAAAACAAGCTATCAAGTGGAACACAACAGGCCAAAGAAAAAGAGGCAGACAGCGTGAAACTCTGAAGATGACATTGTTAAGAGAGGCCAAATTAACAGGTATAAAATCCTTTGATGAGGTTGAACTCTCGCCGAAGACAGGAAAAATTGGCGAACTACTTTGCGAGCCCTATGTGACGTTTAACGGCACGGGAAGGATATAAGATATAAGATAAGATCCTGGCTAGACCAGCAGGGCTTGGAGCCAACGGCGTGGCGACTCTCAGCCGTTACGAGAAACTTTCAGACAACCCGGCCACATGATCCACTACAACTCGCGTTCCTATATAGATAGGAAAACCCTACACCCGGAGGGCTCCAAACTAACAATAGTCGTTGAACATGTGGACAAAGAGCGCGTGGAAGGGACGCTACACTGGATGCCCACAGCAACGAAGGGCAGATGGTCAAGCACCTTGTCATATTCCTGACCGGCGACGAAGTGTCTCGGGTCGAAAAAGTTATGACAAGTGGGCTTGTCGGTGCAGGCCGAAACAAGACATCCCACAATACACGCTCACAGCTTACTCTAGTGGGAGTAAAGATTGCCATCACTCTGCAGGGCAGGAATATGCCATGTCCAACTTTGTGGTAGCGATGCCCATCAGGCAAGCAAATTGCCCCCCCCCCAAAAAAAAAAGCAAAAACATCTCCCAGAGACATCACAAACACCAACACGTGTCTACATAAAAGAAGGTCGAAGAACGACCCGCCAAAATCGTTTTATGGCCCCTCAAGGTCAAACTTATGACAACCCAGAGCCCACCGATGACGGCGGGTTTAAGGTGGTTTAGAATAGCAGAAAGAAAAGACCGCACCTGTAAACCGCCTGAGATTCGTCGAAAACCAACAAGTCGCCACGTACACCACGAAAACGGGTGACAGACGGTAGAAGAGCAGAAAACAGACGCTCGAGAAACGAATTGAGAACTCAACACCTTCAAACAGAAGAAGCAGAGAACGTCCCTTCAAACAGAAGAAGCAGAGAACGTCCACCTTCCAGAGGAAGACATAGGCTCACCAATACATCCAACAGAGGAACCCCTTTCTTGGGCCCAACAGGCAGGGGAAGGTCATTCTGACGACGAAGATCTCCCTTTAATCGTTGACGACCAAGGATTACGTTAAGATAAGCTTTGTCAACAAGACATTCCACCACGTGGACTACTGTGTGTTTTTTTTTTCCGAATCAAGGACCATTACTTATATTTGTATAGTGTTAATCTCATAGCAGCGAGGTAAATAACTATCACACATTGCTTTTTGTTTCATTTAGAGAATTATTTAGAATTTGCAATTTTAAATTGTGTAGTGCCTGTGTTTTGTTTTTTTTTTTTACCTATTCACCTAATATGGCCGATAAACTTTCCCTTTTATCTAAAACGTTCGCTTTTACCTATTAACATTAGAGGACTGACAAGAAAACTCAGTCAAGTAGTGCACCTAGCACATAAATACACATACATCAGCACAGACGCGCACGCCAACAAAATCACACACCTCTTAGGACTCAGACATTCATGTTTCAGTGTAGGGAACATACACGCAGGGGTAGCAATACTGCAGGTATCCGAGGACTGGCAAATTGTAGGACACAACAGAGACAGCGAAGGTAGAATAGCAATAGTGGAAATAAAACACACAAGTTCAAATCACAACAAATACTCATTAGTCAACGTATATGCAGCAGCTGTGACAGGCCAGCAACGTAACGTCTACGACAACCTCTCACAGACGCTAACATCATTCCACAGGGGACAAAACATTATTATAGCATGAGACTTTAACTGTGTCTTACACGACTTCGATCTGTCGAAAGGAACAGTCAACACACGCACTAGCCGAACAAACAGCAGTGAACTCACACAAATAGACATACTACACAATATCATAGACGAGCACGGACTCGTAGACACATACAGAAGAACGAACCCACATGGTAGGGGAACCACACACACTGACACAATCAACATAAACACAGGACGATCAGCCCGACTAGACAGAATATATGTCCCGGATAATCTTCTAATAAACGACATAAAACACATAGACACAACATTAAATTACACTGATCATAAAGCTGTCATGTTCACATTAAACTCAACTTTGGCACAACTCAAAAAACAAACGCTCCCCCACACTGGAAGTTCAATAACAGCCTGCTGGACAACGAGAAGTATGTAAGCAACATAACAGAACTGTTACACGCATATACCCAAAATATACCCAAATCTAACTTCGTAGAATACTGGGACACCTTAAAGAACACTATCAGAGAGAAAACACAGAACTTGGCGACAAAAATACACAGATACAGACGACAGCAACAACACATTTTAGAAAACGCTATTAAACTATCCAAACAGAAATATCCCAATAGTCCTCACATACACGCGCTAGAGGAAGAACTAGAGAAATACCATCAACACAGCAACCAGGGTGCCTTCATCAGAACAAAACTAACCTCTGTCGTACAAGAATACAAGCAAACATTATCTCGGAACAGAACAAAATGTACAAGAAACAGTCAAATACACAAAATAATAGACATAAACGGGCAGAAACAGACAGACACGGCCAAAAATTAGTCAAACTTTCACGACTTTTACAAGCATCTATATTCTGAAGACAAGAGTCGGTCAGAAGACATACAAAACAAATTCTTGAACTACGCCAAACAACTTCCTGAAGAAGACAAACAAACATTAGACATCCCACTCACGCTAGAAAACCTACAGAATGCACTTAACACACTCCAAAAGAACAAATCTCCAGGACCGGACGGCCTCACCGCCGAGTTCTATCAGAAATTCTTTCACATTCTAGGCCCTGTCTTACACAAGGTTTTTATTGAAGCTTTCCACAGAAAAGAATTACCCAATAGTCTCAACCAGTCATACATAACACTCATAAAGAAAAACAACGTAGACACAACCCAAGTAACGAACTACAGAACTATCTCATTACTCAACGTAGACTATAAAATCCTAGCAAAATCCCTAACTATGAAACTCAAACCCGTCATGCACACACTTGTACACGAAGACCAGCAATGCAGTATCACCGACAGAAACATAAATACGCATTTACATTTCCTAAGAGATGTGATCCAGTACTCTCACGATAAGAACGGCCAGTCAAGCAATCTTATCACTGGACCAAGAGAAGGCTTCCGACAAGGTTTCGCATTCCTTCCTCCAGGAAATTTTGTCCAAATGTAATCTTGGGAACTACATCACAGACTGGATCAAAATTCTATATAACAAACCAGAAAGCAGAATTGTAATAAATCACACCCGAAGTGAGTCAATAAATCAGATCTGTACGTCAGCTCATCCCTGTTGTACGTACTAACTCTAGAGCCACTCCTGGAGAGAATCAGACAGGAGACACTAGTCAAAGAAATCTTTATTCCTGGGATGGGAGAGAGAAAGTTGTTGGCCTACGCTGACGACACAATCTTCTTCCCGTCCACTATCTCCTCTATCAGGAATATACTAGACATATTTACAGAGTTCGGACAAGGCAGCGGGGCCAAGATAAACATTCACAAATCACACATAATGGGTTTAAGCAAATGGTCAACAAAACAAATTTCCCATTCACATTAATACAAGTCAAATAAATCAAAATATATGGGATTTTGTTTACTGCTACGCCGTCCAATAACAGGAAAGCAAGATGGCGAAATATAAATGAGAAAATAAAAGACAGACTTGAGATATACAAATATAAAACAACCACCATATTCGGCAGAAGTGTTGCATCATACCACAATTGATATACACTGCAAACATCTTCCCCTTACCTAAACAGTCACTTAAAGAAATAAACTCACTGATTAGCGACTTTTATTTTCCGACACACAGTACACAGCATCCAATGAAACACATTGATGCAAGACAAAAAAAGAGGAGGCATCTTCCTACAAGACATATCAACAAAGATCCAGGCACTCAGGATTAAATATGTGGGACAAATCATCCAACAGCCACACAAACATACACTAGCCCACTACTACGTTGGGCTGAGACTAACCAAACTTACCAAATTAAACAACGCACATCCCCGTCACTTTGGCACTATACCGCTCTTCTACAGACAATGCATACAAAGTGTCACTGGACATGAACAATTAATACACATGGAAACATCAAACATCTACAAACATCTGGTCAGGAAACAGAAGCCACCATTACAGGACAGAATAAAAAGAGGATACAAATACTTCATCACTGACTACACACAACATTTCAAAGCCTACACAAGAAAGGAATCACGCCAAGTGCACGAGAGATAACATACAGAATATTGTTCAACATAACACCATCCCTCGGACAGAAACAGACAAACATTCACAGTCCATCATCCTCCTTGTAGAAATTAGATATCTTGTTTGGTCATGCAGAAATAAGGCCATGTTTGAAAACAGGCTTTTTTTAACAAAAGAAATGTTTTTGTACACCTTCCAACAAAAACTGATAGGATCTCAAATTAGTATTTAGTTTTGATGTTCGCTGTTGGGAGTGATAAGACTACAATTGTATGATGTAGATACAGACTCGAGTAAACTCCCCTCCCAGAAAATCTCTCATTCTGGTAAGGTTTACTATCTAACCTTCTAATCTTAATCCTAAGACTGACAATAGAAGCCACACCCAACATGTAACTTCCACGTCAGCTTGAAGTAATCCGCTCAGGCATGTCACCTTAAGAGCGGCAACTGCCCCGGGCTACAACCAGTCCTTGTCTTATCAACCTTTTCTTTGTAAAATACAGTTAGGAACAACTTTTGTTACTTCGTGTTTTCACCAACACTTCCATCATTGCATTGTAAAACTTACCGCAGATCACCTTCATATTCATAACACACTATCTGATCATAATTATTATGTCAGATTTATGTATGAAACTGTCATGTAATAATTTTTTTAAATAAAGTTTTTTAAAAAGGTGATTGAAGGAGGCGAGAAAAAAAAAGAAGGGGAGAGAGAGAGAGAGAGAGAGAGTCATGGAATTTATGTAACCCCCTTCTGTTGTCACATGTTGAATTCAGATGTACCTGTCATACGAATCACTATCATCTCGTGTTTTGTGAAAGCCCACCATTTCATTATTTCACTTCACGGGCAATCATCCTCACCTCACGTCATTTCACGTGATTTTGTAACTGTTACTTGTTGAATGCAAATAAACTTTAAAAAAATTTCGGCCATTGTTGAGTGTAAATATGTTTTACAAGCAACATTAATTTCGTGTAAAACAGTGTCATATAACGAGACAAAATTAAACATTTTAAATCTATGACTTCAAGGGCAAGTGTTTCTGTTTCACGTCTTGCCCTTCGTCCAAGGACTCATCCCCGGCAATTTCTATCGAAACATCATAAAATTTGGCAATAGTTTGCCAGTTTTGATCTCGAATGGCTTCGATTCTAGATTTCCAGCGGGTAATACTCAGGGCTTGAGCGTTAGAGTTGAATAAGTGTTTATAAAGGTTCCCAAACACATTGTTTGTACAGAGAAAAGCACACGCAGTCCAGGAACTCTTTCAAAAGAAACTTCTCTGGATGAGGATTTCGGCATCGTTGACAAGTTGACAGACTGAGAGCAACAAGGGATTAACTCACTCTTGAACTCCTGACTGATGTCTTTCATACTTGATCTATGACAATATCCCGTACCATGGCCACGCACGCTTGCGAGTGGAATATTCATGTCTGATAATTTTCGGATACGTGCAGTTAACAATGAGCCTGTAGTGGCTTCTACAGTAATGAAACCAAGAAAATGCTCATGATATTTTGCTCCATGTTTAACAAATCTTTCAAATCGTGCTATTGTCCGGTATCACTTTACATCTGGAATGGGTCTGTAACTAATCAATTCATCTTCAACCCTTTTCTCAAAATAATGATGAATCGATTCACAAAAGAACGTGTGGTCAATAATAAATGAAAATGCGTTTTTATAAATCATTTATTTTCACATTATTTTTTTTTCAGTTCATCCCACATTTTCTCATTCCCCCCCCCCCCCTCTCCAAATCTTGTAGCCTCATGCAAATGCACGTGCTGCACTGTCAGTAAAGGCCCTGGTATTATCATCTGAGCACTTAAACTAATATTAATTAAATAAAAACAGTACAGTTTTTTATTTACAAAAAATTCTCTCCCGTCTTTCTCATCAATGTTAATGAATGAAGACCGAGAGAGATTGATTGATTGATTGATTGATCTTTGTTTCAAAAGGATTAAGAATAGATAGATAGAGAGAGAGAGAGAGAGAGAGAGAGAGAGAGAGAGAGAGAGAAAAAAAAAGACCGAGGGGGGAGGTGATAAAAATCTGAGTTTGATTTGCAGCACGTCCATATACTTTATCACTTCACTACACGCATCACGCAGACATTGGTCCAACTTCACAACAGTCCACAAACGCGCTTTGCTCAGAGCTACGGAATCACAGACATAGGATATTATCTTTAGAGAGAAAACATATTTCGATTCAGTTTCTTCGCCGGTGGCACATTTGGAATGACGTTCTAAGCACGTAAATTGCACATTTCTCCTTTTCAATAGTTAGAATGTCAGCCAAGAAAATGGAGACTGCAATTATTAGCGCGTTTTGCAAGCCATTTGAAAACTCTATCAAGAAGAAAGACTTTAGATTCTACGCGCTACTGAAGGAAAAGAGAAACAGAAACGAAGTTTTTAAGCGTGGATGAAGAAATCTCGCTCTAGGAATGTGATTGTAAAATCGTATGTGCTCAGAAGATCGTTTATTTTTGTTTTGGTTTTCACGTTTAAACGAGTAGTTTGCAATACAAGGTGTACCAGCGGTTCTAAAGCTTTGTCGATCGTGAGTTCCCGTGAGAGTAAATTTTAATGATTAACTGTTAATTCTCTCTCTCTCTCTCTCTCTCTCTCTCTCTCTCTCTCTCTCTCTCTTCTACAAACCCCTCCAAGAACCCTAAATAGTAATGATTTAGCGAAAAGAAACCGAATTATTTTCTTTGTATCTTTCCTCACGTGAGCTTGGTTATACCCCATGAAAGTCTCGAGTCCTGAACTCGCTAATGCACCTGGTCCCGGCAGACCTATGAAAAGCTGATAACAGACCAAGGCCAGATGGAAAATGAGGAAATGCAGACCCCGTTTCAAATTTCTCATTAAGCATATTTGTAATCAGTTCTGAATACAGATAGAGAGAAGAAGAACAGAAGGAAAAGGAGAAGCTTTATTCCTCTTTAGGAAAACGAGAAGAAGAGTATGGGAAAGGGGGGGGGGTGGGGGGAGAGAAAGAAACAAAAGGGAATAGAATAAGAAGAAAGGAGCAGAAGAACAGAAAGATCTAGGAGGAGGAACAAAAATTAGAGACAAGAAAAATTTGGCTTTGAAGACGGGCATGTTTTGTGTCCTTTGACTGCTCTGACGTTCTCGTGCAAGTTGTAGAGCAGATTAAAAGAAGAAAAAAAAAAGGTAATCTTGAAGGCAGCTAAGGTATACAGTGTCTATATTTTCCTTGACCTGTCGGTACACTATACGGTCTTTCCTCGGCCCCAGAACAAGTCAGGTACCCATTTCTACATCCGGGTAACTGGGGCGCTTCTGGTTAGATTCGAACCACCAACCTTCGTTAGGAGAGACTAACGCACTAGCCACTTCGCCACTCTGCCGCCCAAGTTGTAGAACATGGTAGACTGAACACAGCCATGGAGGAAAGTGAGTTAATATTCTGTAGAAATATCGTGAAAAGAGTCCATGTGAAAGTCGCTTGAAAATTTAGGACCGGAAAGAAAAACTAAAAGCTATGGATCCAGGACATCATCATCGTCGTCGTCGTCGTCATCATCATCATCATCATCATCATCATGCCGTGCTGACTGGCGTTGGCTATTATGTTTCTTCATACTACACGATCCTTCATGCAGGCCATCAGCTCAGCTGGTGATCTCCTCTCACACCATCCCGTCAGACTGTCCGGTATCATTTCTCTCAGCCTTCCCCTGACTTTTCTTCCCTCTATTTTTCCTGTTGTTACAATATTTTCAGCCCCCCTTTTCCACATTGCTTGTCCTGTGAAAGTTCATTGCCTCTCTCTCTCTCTCTCTCTCTCTCTCTCTCTCTCTCTCTCTCTCTCTCTCTCTTGTATTTATTTATTTTTTTTTTCTATTTTTTTTTTTTGGGGGGGGGGAGGTCTCCTGCTCTTCTCATATATTCTTCATTAGCAATTTTTGCTGTCCAAGGAATCCAGGACAAATATATCTAAACATACTGGTTGCGCTGAATGGCGAAGAAGGGCAACAGACTGGGCACTTGATGATGATGATGATGACGCACTCAGGACGTGTGCCAGGCTATTTTGCGTCCAAGGCAATCACTGGGTTCTCACGGGGATATACACTGCCAGTAAGCTCCATCACAACGGTGAACAAGTAGACCCATACCTCATGTTCAGGCTATTGTGGCACTAAAAAACATCGCAAACACATGAGATAAAGCTCTGGCAGGTTACGGTTCGCCAAACCCGGCACCCGTGCATGCAGCTCTAATTTGCACGCATGTAACAATGAAGAGTTAACTTTGCAGAAATTAACATTAACACTGACTATAAAATGTATACATATTTTTTTTTTTTCGCTTTTGTACAGATTTCCCGCTTGTTAGAGATTTGGATAAGTTGATGAGAAGGCGAAGCATGTGTCTAGAAAGAGACAATGTTACTCAATATTCAGATCCGGACATCCAAGGCGACGTCTACACCGCCAGTTTTGAACTCTTCCCATTTCACGAAGGAGCTTCATACACCTTCTTCCTGGGCCTCCTCAGCGGCAGTGGGCCTCTCCGTGGCCAGTTTTGTGTCGTGCGGGCCATAGTTGACAGATTCGCCGACGCTACCGACTGGACTCACATCCTGAGAAGAGCTTACGAGGCCCGGCGAATAGCCACCGAGTTCAACAAGCGTTTGGGTTTCGACGCTCTTACAGTACAAGTCCCCATACTGACCCAGATGGAAACAGTTTCAGATCTGACTTGTCTGTTCCGATTATTCAGACCTCATGACAAACGTCTTAAACCGGGCGAGTTCGTCACCTTTGAACCTCTTCTGAAAGGAAAGTTCCAGAAATTTGATCTCCAACCTCAGACATTTACCACAGATGATAGAATATTTAAATGTGTGAGAAATGTCGATGAAATTGTCAGTCCAGGTGGAAACGATCGAACGTTTGTAGATCATGCTGCTTCTGTGTTCTCCACTAATATGATGCAGGCTTTTAGCCACTTTTCCTGGCATCATACCAGAAGGCTGGTGGTCACGGGACTGCAGGGTGTCAGCAATGGTCTCACGTACACAGTGACCAACCCAACAATTCACTCCCTCACCTCCAAGTTCGGTGATTCGGATGAATCACGTTTGGGTATTAGGGAGTTCTTCTCCTCGCACGTCTGCAATAACATTTGCTGTAATTGGGACAGGTGCGTTGCCTTTAGCCCGCCCCAAAAGCAAGTCAGAATGTACGAGTCACCAGAATCAATTTCATCTTATAAGTACAAACGATTGCAGTCTTCACCACCACTTCTACTATATGACAATTGTTTGGGTACTTTGTTATGAGATCTTAAATCTTTTTTCTTTAACAAATTCACATTATGAATATGTTTTATGCATTTCAGTATCAAAGATCCGCCCCAGTCGTGGATCCATCATTTTGCAAAAGTTGTTCAGCCTGAGCTACTCATTCATTCATCTGCATGTCCCTTGCGGAACTTTGCCTCCCTAACAGCTCTCCTGTAGGTCTCTCGGTTGTGAGCAAGATGTCCTGCTGCTGATGCATCCATTCACAGATTATCAACGATGTCTTGCAGCCATCTTCGCTTTGGTCTTCCTCTCTTTCTTTTTCCCATTATGTACCCTTCAGAGACGGTCTTCTCTAGATTAACATGATATTTAATGTGTCCAAAATATTTAAGTTTTGTTTGTTTAATCCTCTTAACTAGCCAGCCTTCTTCAATATAAAGTTTTTGTAGTATGGATATATTTGGTTTATTTTTTTATTGCGTCCATAATATTTGAAGAACTCTTCTGTAGCATTTACATTTAAAGGCATTTTTGTGTTTCTCAGCTGTTTTGTTAAGTGTCCACGTCTCACAGGCATATGTTGCGATGGGAAAGATGCATGCCCTTAAAAATCTTATTTTTGTAGTTCTGTCTGTTCCTCTCCACAGCTTCTTTAGTTGTTTTATTTTTTGAAGAGCGATAGATGTCCTCCTTTTAATTTCCCTCATTGTATCTCCATTATTAGTTAGTAATGATCCAAGATATTCAAAACTCTCCACCTCTTCTAATTTTTCCTCATTGATATAAATTTCGGTTGCCTTATTTGTTTTGTCAGTTGTCATCAATTTAGTTTTCTTTGCATTAAGATGGAGGTTTTGCTCTTCGCTGTTCTTACTGATTGAAATAATTAGTTTTTCCATTCCTTTTTGTGTTGTGGACAGTAATACTGTGTCATCAGCATATCTAATCTCTGGTATTTCATAACCTCCAATTATTATGTCATTATAATATTCTTTGTCTACATCTTCTCTAACATTTCTCATTATATATTCAGTATACAAGTTAAATAAGTAAGGTGACAATATGCACCCCTGACAGACCCCTTGTTTTATGTCAAACCAAGTTGTTGTTTCACCATTTATTCTTACTGCTTCCTGTTGGTCTAGATACAGCAGTGATATTAATTGTATCACATGTGTTGGAAATCTCATTTTTTTCATTATTCCAAAGTTTCTGGTGTTGTACACAATCAAATGCTTTTAAAGTCTATAAAAGATAAATATAGATTCACATTAAATTCTCTGCATTTCTGTATCTGAGGTACAAGCCACAAAAAAATTATATGATAAGGAAATCAGAAATGTTGACCAAATTTGGCTTTTCTCTGACTATTATCCATGTTTGTTCATTGCGGGCTGGTAATTTTCTTTTCTAATTATAGTTAGATATGAACTAATTATTCAGTTTGAATTGGTATTCATATGAATGATGGTGAAGTCAACTTGAACAGCAAAGTTTTAAAATATTTGTAAATAGCTATTTCTCGTGGGACTGTCTGACATTGGCACCAGATGTTTCAGTGAAATTAAATTTGATGGGAAGATAAATTGTTAAACTGTCATCATCATCATCATTGCCTTTCACTCCCTTAAGAGAATAGGCCACAGATAAAGGCTCTGCATCATCCCTGTTCTTGGAATTATTCTCTGCTTCCTTCCATGTGTATCCCTTGTCTCTGAGCACTGTCATAGTTTCTCTTCTTCAGGTAAGTCTGGATCTTCCTCGTTTTCTGTTTCCTTGAGGATTCTATGTCAATGTTTGTCTTGCTATAGCAGTTTGTAATAGCTGTCTGTTGCAAATTTATAAATAAAAAATTATCTTTAAGAAATAAAATATAACTTAATTTTACATTAAATTTCTATAAATAATTATAATATCATTTTTGTGTGTGTTTTTGATGAATTCCAAGAACAGGGGTGACTGGTGAGCCTTTATCCATGGCCTATGCTCCCAAGGGAGTGAAAGAGGATGATGATGATGATGAATAGTCCTTCCTCATTTCATCTGCTACTTGTGTTGAGTCTGTATTTAGCCAGTCAGAAAGTCAAATATTTGTATTTGAGCAAATGCTTAAAACTCAGTGTTTTTGTATATCTCATATTTTATCTGAATTTCTATTATAGTTCGGTATATCTAGGTTGATGATTTATATTGTGGCCCAATATATTTGTACTTTGTGAGTTGGTAATTTATATTGTGGCTCAGTATATTTTTACTTTGTGTTGGTAATTTATATTGTGGCCCAGTATATTTGTGCTTCATGAGCAGGTAATTTATATTGTGGGGCTAGTATATATGTACACTTTAGGCTGGTATTTTATATAATAGTATTATATAATATTATATAATAATACTGCTAATTTTTGTACAGCATTTATTTTGTTTATTCCAGAATGAAAATTTATATTATAGCCTGATACACTGGGGGCCAAGTATTTTGTTACACTGGGGGGCTGGTTATTTCTATAAAAAAATATTTTATTTAATATGAACTATCAGTGTATAGCTCATATATGTATTCAATGTGATCTTTAAATATATAATTATGGGATAAATATATAGTACATTCATATATTGTGGTCTGCTTGCTACATTTCTGTTGTGAGAGTGGTCTGTTGAATGTGAACAGTGGTTCCAATCTATGGCCTGTGGAAATTATAGTCTGCAGGTAATAGTTGGGTAATAAGTGCCAATTCAGGGTTTATGTCATTAACTCTTCCCATGCCACAGGAATAAAACACGGACGTTCTAGTGCGTGCCAGAGTAAAAGCGCGGGTCTTGAAATGAATAGGGGTAGATTAGTAAAAGTGAATGAAACACGTATTTCCATATTAACCAAGAGTACTTATTATGTTTCAAAATAACTAAAAATGTATGAAGATTTCATAAACGCAGAATGTTTTAAGAAAAATGAAGTAATGTGATGTTTTTAGACAATAATTGTGTCCTAATTACCATTGGCTAGGCATAGACCAACACTGCTTATCATTTGAGATGTCCAGATCAACTTGTCGATGTCGTATTGTGATTTATATGTGCCATTCTTGCTAAAATAATGTCTGAAATAACTTTCTAACTACTTCTCCAGTCATCTAATATGTCTAGGTCTACTTGGGATACATTCAAGAACAGTGATCTAGTCATAGGGAGACATGTTGGCCTCCGAAGTCACAGAAAATAAGTTGAAAACTTCAGTTGAAAACATTCAATTTGACTCCATTTGACCCCTGCTAAGAACCTTTGCAAAAAGAATTATGAGTAAATATGACATGTACACATAATGTGCGATCTAAAAATTCAACCGATTTTACACCGAAACAAACCAGAGACCTATCCAAAGGCCCACAGCAGAAGCATGGAAACCAGATGCAACCTGTCACAAGGCCGATGGCAGGGAAAGAGTTAAGATACATGTATCTTAACTATGAGCTAGTTACATGTGGTTGAAAAAGTGGTCCTTGGGTGTAAAAAGGTTTTAGAACCATTGTATTATAACACTAAAATGTAACTCAGGACAAGGAAAGAGCAAGTGAAAAGTTTAAATGTATAGAGAATCATCATCTATACAGAGAATGGGAGAAAAATTTGTCAAGATTTTTTTTGTTCCTCTGAGGTCTCATTGATTAAACAGAAGCAGTGTCACACTTGTGCAACCACATAAATAAATCCCCATTTCCATGCCATTAAGGCATGCTAGGGAGACAGCGCTAGGTCCACATTTCGAAAACCACGGACAAGTGAAAGTGAAATGTGGTCAGTGCCACGCCTGGCTGCATTTACCTTCCTGGATTTCTCCGGTATCCATTTTTAGAGACTGGGTGGACCCCTGGGCCTGTTTGGTTGGTGGTATCAGGAAAAGAAATCCCCGCTGCTGGGACTTCAACCTGATACCACTGGATTAGTGGACCAAGTGCCTTACCACTCAGTCAACTAGGCCACCAGTCATTCTCTTACTGTTTTCATTTTTCTGATGTCTAAAGTTATTTGTTCATTTTTTTTTTGGGGGGGGGGGGGTCTAATCATGTTAGTTGTTCTCCATCACTTATCAGAGGGCAAGCCTCATTCCTAATTCACTAAATCTGCATCATAAGAATAGCACTTGTGCTGTGGTCAATCAAACTGAATGGAATCTTCTCTTATTGTGAGAAGAGGAATATTTAAAAACAATTTTTTTTATAGATGCACTTTCAATGGATTCCATTTTGCTTTAGTAACTTGTATTTCCCAGAATCCTGGATGTCAGTGGGGCAATTGAGGATTAATGTTGTCCTGGACATTCACTCAGTCATTTGCATGTCCCTTGCAGAACTTTGCCTCTCTAACAGCACTCCTGTAGGCCTCTTAGTTGTAAGCAAGATGGCCTGCTGCTGATGCAGATTATCAACCATGTCTTGCAGCCATCTTCACCTTGGTCTTCCTCTCTTTTTTCCATTAAGTACCCTTCCAAGACAGCCTTCTCTAAATTTTCATGATGTTTAATGTGTCCAAGGTATTTAAGTTTTCTCTGTTTAATCCTCTTTACTAGCCAGCCTTCTTCAATATTAAGTTCTTGTAGTATGGATATATTTGTTCTTTTTTATGTCCATGATGTTTGAAGGACTCTTCTGTAGCATTTACATTCAAAGGAATTTATGTGTTTCTCAGCTGTTTTTTACATTTTTTTTGACTGACTTTCAAAAGGGAAATAAAAAGCAAAATCAGAGTAAATGAAAAACTTGTATTTTAGTGTGATGATATCTAAGAATGGCCGTGTGAATCCAGAGGCATTTTTTGGATGAATGAGAAAGAGAGAAAGACCAAAGATAACCAGACAAAGAACTGGTTAAGAAGAAATTAACAGCATACAACATAGTTGGCATACCTTACAAAGCAGAGAGAGTTCAATTCTTAATTTTAATATACCACAAAATTGGTGATTGGTTCATCAAGGACATGGATCTGGATTTGCGAATGTATGCGTGTACGTATGTGGAAAGTGGAATATTTGAAGAGAGAGAGGTGGGAATGCTTATGTAGAAACAACAAAGTGGATTGCAAAAACTTCACAAAAATTCTGTTTAATTGTTCATTATAATTATAGAACATCTTTCATTTGAGAAAATTTCATTTGCAAATATACTACATTTTTTCCAAAGTAATGAAGAATGGGCAAAAGATTTCTGGTTTATCTGTATATTTTCCTGTCTCTGTTATATCACAGGTTAACTACCAGGTGATTTTTTTTTTTTTTGTCTTTAAGTCAGGTCCACATATGCTTAATTTTCAGATGGCATACAATCAAGTTTGGCAATACTTCTTCTTTGAGCAACTGCTGAATTCAGCAGCTTTCTGGGCCATTGAGGCTCACTGCTGCAGACAAGACATGTCTCCATTCCCCTTTATACATCTTTTCTTCCCACTTGTCAATTTCAAGAGCACATATATCTTCTTCTAGGTCATCTCATAATTGTCATCTAGGTCTACCTCTTGGTCTATCCCCATTCATCATTTCTGTAAAGGCCTCCTTTGTTTGTCTTTGTTTGGCGATACTTGGCTAAAGATAGTTTTGGTTTTATTTCAGTGTTATTTTGTTCTTAAATAAATGTGAAGTAATCTTACTGCAGCAGTAATGTAAACAAAAAAAGTTTAGGACTGACTCAGACAATAATTTACTGTTTTGACAAGGCAGTATCACTAGTATATGATCTGTTTCTTAAAAATGTAATGGCTGCAAAATGGTGTAAGCTACAAAACATACATGGACCCCTTGATTTAAAGAAAATCTCCAAAATTAATTGAAAAATAATGTCATAATGTGTTGAGCTCATTTTTGATATAGATGAGATATAGATAATAGCATGGATGAGATTCTTAATTGTTAAAACAGGGATTGTTTTTTTTTTCTGGTACAACTTTACAACTTAGGATCTCTCTCTCTCTATATACATGCGCCTAATCTGCTCATTCTTCCACAGAAAGCTTTCTGGAATCAATCTGCTCATCCATCCATGGATAGCTTTCTGGGACCAATCTGCTCATCCATCCATGAATAGCTTTCTGGGACCAATCTGCTCATCCATCCATGGATAGCTTTCTGGAACTAACTTTATTTTCCTGGTCCATCAAATACTTTCATTTTTTAAAAAGTACAATGAAGAATTGAGACCTTTCATCTCAGTCACGATGCTTTGCTGTGCCACTGGTCCAAATTATGACTTCTTCAAAGAAGCTTTCAAATGTGATGGCCCAGTAACATCTAATTTTGGGCAGTGTAGACTGGAAGCAGGAGAGGAATGGTTGTGTTGCCTTCAATGGTTTAAGTTCCTTTCTCAGTCAGAACCGTCATACCTGGAAAGAGTCATGGGGAGAAGAAGATAAGACTGGTATAAAAAAAAATGTGAACAAGAATATATCATCTAGTCTTTCTAAAGTATAATAACAATTAAGAAATTAGTTGTCTTCTTCAATCACATAAGTGCAGATGAGTTCTTGAAAACTGACCACCATATTCTGAACCATGGATGCTTGAGTAGGGTTATGCAGATAATAAATTGTGTGTATTGAATACATTGAGAACATATGCAATCAAAAGTTATAAGCACAAAAAAAAAACAAGTTAAGATTATTCAATTCAAATGTAATACGTGGATCATACCGAAAGTAGTGAGCAAATATTTTTTTTAAAAATCAGAATTTATAGATAGGGAAAATATAAATGTATCACCTTAACTGCATCCTTTTCTTTACTTTTCAACATAATCTCTATTTCTCTGCACACATTTTCCCCATCGCTCTGCAAGTTTGAAAATATCCTCCCTGTAGAATTCCATTTCAGCTGACGCACTGCTTTCTGGACGTTCTCTACTGTGGGACTCAGCTGGCACAAACTTTTCTGTAGCCTAGGGTTTCAATCATTTCCTGTACTGCATTGTGTTCTATTTCAAGATTTACAGGGATTTCAGAAACTGTGACACATTTGTCTTCTTTAATGATGTCGTCAACACTTTCCATGTTGCGTTCAGTGGAGGTAGTTCAAGGGCGAACGCTGCGAGACATATCATGCTCGTGTTTCCATCTTTGAAATGTTTTACCCACCTCTTAACATTGCTAGCACCCATACACACATCTCCATAAGCAAGCTGAAGTCTTTGATGAATTTCAGCAGTGGGGCTTTCCTCTTTAACGAGGAACTCAATAACAGCATGTTGACAAAACGAAACTTCAGCGCCCGGCATTTTGTTTATGCTCCACGTGGTCATGTGACCTCTACATGAAGCGCAAAGGATGCAGGTTACGGTGATACATTTATATTTTCTCTATAAACTGATTTTAAAAAATTTTTTCCTCACAACTTTCGGTATGACCCTCGTATCCACCCTCTTTTATGCATGTGAAAGCTGGAAAACAACTAAAGAAATAGACAGGAAATTAGACTCTTTTGAAAACAAATGCCTCAGGAAAATATTTTGTATAAAGTGGAGCGAATTCAAGAACAACGCAGAGATAAGACAGATGAGCAAACAACAACCTGTCTCATGGGTGATCAGAAAAAGAAGATGGACATATGTTGGTCATGTGCTGAGAAGAAACCACCAGAGAATCCCAAAACAAGCTATCAAGTGGAACACAAAAGGCCAAAGAAAAAGAGATCAACCACGTGAAACTCTAAAGAGGACACTGTTAAGAGAGGCCAGTTTAGTGGGCATAACATCTCTTGATGAGGCTGAAAAGCTTGCCAAAAACAGGAAATCTTAGCAAACTACCATGTGAGCCCTTGGAAGGATGTAAGATGTAAGACTGAATACAATTTTATTCTACTGTTCATGATATGTCATGTAAGCAATCATAACCAGCAAAATATGATGCACATACACTAGTGTGCATACAAATACATATAGTCCCTGCTGTAAAGCAATTGAGGGTAACTAAAAAAGGCAAGAACAAGCTTTCTTACAGTAACATTTTATTTGCAGTATTAAGATTTAATATATAGAAAGTGTGAACAAAGAATATACTCAGTCATTGCAGAATAAAATCTGTTTTTTTTTTTTTTTTTGCTATAACACAAGAAGCTGAACCAATGACAAACAGGCAAAGAACTGTGGAAGCTGAGCTGAAGAGCACGCAGCAGCACATCCAGAGACTGGTGCAGCTCACAAGAAGTGGAGACAATGTGCTGCTGCCCTGTAGGATGCCGCAAGGAGTATTGTGCAGTGATCGCTTGCTCAGTCAATGTCCAAGGGCATGGATGGAAACAAGCCCAATGCAACCACCCAGGCCAAACAAAGTGGGGGGAGGGGGTTGATGGGGCACATCCAACTGGTACAATGCTCCTGGGCCCTAAGGGTTTTCCCCTGTCTTAAGGGTGTGGTGCTCAAAAGATCTTTGGAGGGCCCCTAGTAGATGAAAACAGACAAGCATGTGAAAGTGGGAGGGGTTTGCACCAGCTTACAAAATTTCCCTCAGAGGTCCTGGACTAGCTTACTTACTCATTTACTTGTTCTGACATTTGTGTCACATCTCAAGATCTCCAATCTGAAAATGGTCTTGCATAAAGAACAAGAAATTTGTCCTTGGGCAAAGCGCTGAAAAGTCAGTATCAAATTCAGTAGCATAAACAAATAACTTACATCTGTGAACATTTGGTTTGAATGCTTCTGCTTAAGAACTCTGGATTTCATCAAGTCAAGATAAGACCACAATGAAGATACATTTGCTTGAGCTGAGTGATGGAATGAACTGTCTTTTCTTTCTGAGCTCCTATCTCCTCTAGATGTGTCACTCTCTGAGACAGTTGTGCTCTCTGTGGAAAAAGGTTAGTTTTATGATCACAAAGTCTTGTAATAAATCATCGTCAGATCGAAGAAGCCCAATATTTTTCTGCACAAACTAAGCCACATGTAGCCAAGGGAAGAGGGCACAAATCCCTTTTATACACTGGGACATGATGAATACTCAGTGAACTTAATATTGGTGTAATATCTCTAAAAAGGGGGCACTGAAAATATTATAACAACAGGAAAAATAGAAGGAAGAAGATCAAGTGGAAGACCAAGAGAAATGATACTGGACAGTCTGACGGGATGGTGTGAGAGGAGATCACCAACTAAGCTGATGGTCCGCATGAAGGATCATGTACTCTGGAGAAGCATAATAGCCAACGTCAGTAGGCATGGCACCTGATGATGACATTTAGAAAACAAAATCGCTTAATGTTGGAGTATCACAGTTAAAACAAACTGGTTTTCTTATGCAAATGTAGTAGACTGTAGATCAACCACAGTGACAGTCCAGTGAAACCTAACTGTTTAAACTGGATATCTAATACATTTGTTTCAGGGAAATTGCTTCTGAAACAAGATAAATGTATCTGTATTGAAGGGAAAGTGCACAAGTACACTGTATATACAACTGTCAGTTCAGTAACTCTTAACTTAAAAAACAAGATTCATGGCACATTAAGTGATTTTGTAACAAAAAAATCAGTAATGCAATGTATATTTTTTTATCATTTGTAACAGCTTAAAATTATGGATTCAGACTAAAAAATAAAACTATATGGCAGGATAGTTAATCTTATTTCAGTTTTTTTTTAAAAAGCTGTTTAAACAGCTCACGGGAGGCCAAGAGTTAAGAGATAAATAATTGCTCATACATAAATACAAAACTATGGCAAAGTTCATAACAAGTACAAGGTGTGATCAAAAAGTATCGGGACAGGATTTATAAAAAAAGAACTACAAGAGTTACCTATCTGTAATTTAATCACCTTCAAAATAGTCCCCTTTTGAAGGACCACACTTAGCCCCATGCTGTTTCCACTGTTCAAAGCATCTTTTGAAGTCATCTTCTGACACGGGGAATAGCTGCCTTGTCACATTCTGTTCTATCTCCTCAATATCCTGAAATCTTTTTCCTTTCAAGTGGTATTTTATTTTTGGGAAAAGGAAAACTTCACAGAGGGTGATATCAGACAAAATGGTGGTTCTTAGACCTGTGGAATGCAGTGCTTAACAAGAAAATGCTACATAGGGCGCATTACCACGGTGGAGTTGCCACTTGCCGCTCTCATGCAATGTTGGCCTTTTGCGACAAACTGCGGCCCTCAAACACTGTAAAACTTCACAGTAGATTCCTTGTCAATTGTTTGACCAGATGGAGCATATTCATGATACACAATTCCATTGTGATCAAAAAGATCAGTCAGCATTGTCTTGAAATTGCTGTGGCTCTGTCATGCTTTTTGGATCAAGAGACGTCGGGGTCTTCCACTGTGAAGATTGGACCTTAGTTTTGGGGATCATACCCATAAACCCATGATTCATCACCAGTTATTATTGTTTTTAGAAAGTTTTCATCATTTTCAATGTACTCAAGCAGAATACAAGCAGCCAAAACACTGGCAAATTCGTTGATCCACTTTTTCTGATATGACAATTGTGACAAACAGATTCAGATACGTAAGAAAAAAGTACTGTAAACAAAGCAGACAAGCTGGGGAAATATAACTTATGCCACACACACAGTATATGCCAAGGTCAACCTTTGCCTGTTCCCTTCCGGTTGTGACAGTCAGTTCTGGATGTATGCCCTCAGTCCAGATATGTTTTGATCACACCACGTAAAAATGGGGAAAAGGACTGTTTGTTCCAATCTCCACAAAACTTTGTGGCCATTAATATAAGTAAACAAAACTTTGTGGACACATTAATATAAGTAAACAAAACTTGTGGACATTAAAATAAGTAAACAAAACTTCTGAAAACTGATAACAATATTGCTCAACAATACAAACCTTTCATTGAACATGATCTCTGGTTCATATGAGGACTGTCCAAAGGGTCAAAGGCTAAATTTAGTGAGCCCACTAGGCCAACTGATGACTGGCTAGATCCAGATGAGGAGGTGGAGCTTACAGAAATGATGGAATGTGGCCGCTTGTTTCCATTTCGCATGTAGTCTAAGGAAGAAACGGCGATTGTTTTCCTGCTTTGAGCTGCAAAATTCCAAACAAAGAGATTTTTTTTATCTCATCATGGGAAGCTTAGCTGTTAAATGAACGATTATCAAATACTTTACATTAAATGCAGTAAGTAACACTGATGGAACTTCTCTCGGAAAT
Source organism: Achatina immaculata (assembly GCA_009760885.1). Classification (NCBI taxonomy): domain Eukaryota; kingdom Metazoa; phylum Mollusca; class Gastropoda; order Stylommatophora; family Achatinidae; genus Lissachatina; species Lissachatina immaculata. The sequence goes on from CM019709.1 coordinate 33,335,709, forward strand.
TCTTAATTTGCTCTGGTCATAGAGGATATAAAAACCATAAAATCACATAGATTTTGCTTCCAGTTTCTTGTTCAAATCCTCGATCTGAATATTTTTCATTTACTGGTTTCCTATACTTCTATGAATAATGTAGTTTTGTTATGTAACTTTACGTCCTTGTTTTTAATATACACAAGGATATATTGAAGGTGGTTAGTGCATCAACCTGCTAATCAGAAGGTCCTTGGTTCAGTTTTACATTCGGGTGAAATTTTTTCAGACTGATCAGCACTGGGGTTAACCTAGCCTCTTAAAAAGAAGGGCGGTGGGGGGTACTTGGGGTTTCTCTAAGAAAACAAAAGCAATGAGGACAGGCGCTGGTGCCCCTACCTCAAAAAGCTGTGGTGGCTTCGTAAATGCACTAACACTACACGTGTCTATGGCATGAAAATGCCAAGGGAAATAGAGAAGCGTATAAGCACTCAGTACAAATGTTTATAAAACATAAAAAAGACCTGGCCAGGTCAGTTTGGCATACTGTAAATGACTGTCTTTATCTTCTGAATGATAACCTCTGAACTTTATTTTAAAATGTGGAAGTGATTACTCTTACATCTTACACCCTTCCCGTGGTGTTAAATATCACATAGGGCTCGCATAGTTGTTTGCCAAGTTTTCCTGTTCTCGGCGAGTCTTTCAACGTCATCAAGGGATTATTGCAGCTTTAAAAATGCAAAAACCTATTACCTTCTCTGCTTACTGCAACTAGAAAAAATACAAAATTTATTAGCTTCTATGATCACTTTTATTTATGAAAATTTTTATATAATAATTTTTCATTATTTTTATAATTTTTCATAAAAGAGAAGAAAAAGAGGTCGACCACGTGCAACTCTATAGAGGACAATGTTAAGAGAAGTCAGTTTAGTAGGCATAAAATCCCTTGAAGTTGAAAAGCTTGCTGAAAACAGGAAAACTTGGTGAAGTACCATGCGAGCCTACGCGATATTTAACGGCATGGGAAGGATGTAAGATGTAAGATGATCACTGCAAACTATAAAAACACAAAATTTATTACCTCCTCTGATTAATGATGTGTTGATAGATCGGTCTTGTATGTTGTCTGTGCTTGGCTTAATGTCATGACAAGGTTTCAAACCAATTCCCATAGTTGCTAGCTCATTAATATAAGACTCTGTAAAAGGGAACAGAATATATTTAAATATATATACAACCTTATGCGTGATGCCAATTTATCTTTTATTTCAGTTACTTAGAAATCTGTTAACACATTTTGTAATCTGCAATACTGTAAAAGTTGCTACTTAAGATATAGAGCATGTGCTGATGCTGATAATACTGACAACATATTAACTCTTAGATCAGCATGTGCCATTTAAATGTTTTTTTTTTAAATTAAGAAAACATAATGGCAGTCACATTAAATGTCATGATAATCTTGAGAAGACCCTCTTGGAAGGGTAAATAATGGGAAAAAGAAAGAGAGGAAGACCAAGGCAATGATGGCTGCAAGACATGGTTGATAATCTGCAAATGGATGCATCAGTAGCAGGGCATCGTGCATACAACCGAGAGCCCTATAGGAGAGCTGTTAGGGAGGCAAAGTTCCGCAAGGGACATCCAAATGACTGACTGACTGACACATGGGGTTTTCTTTTCTGTAGTTCAAAGTTCAGAATTTTAATCTGCTGTAAGTAGGAAAATTAGGTATCATAACATTTATCTGTAAAACATGGCAGCCATGATGAATAATAGTAAAAAATGTTCATGTGTCATTTGTTTTTTGGTAATCAAAGAGCTAAAATAATTACATAAACTGCTAATCACACACAATTATATTTTTGTTACATTAACTCTTCATAATGTTTCCTTTACAGATATTACACAAATTCTAATTGTTGTCTTTTGCCTTTTCTTCCATTTATGCTAAACAACAATGAATGTAGTATTAGATTATAACGTGGAGTTAATATACAGTACTTGCTTTGAGGTCTTTTTTTTTCTTTGTTTAGAAAATGATAAAAAGAAAATCTGTTTATTATCTATTCAGATGTAAATAATACTTCACTGTTTAAAAAAAGTTAATGAACTTTGAAGACATTGTAGAGATACTGCGTGAGAATGTAATACTTTGAGGGGAAAAAAAGTATAGCTGAAACTGGTATGAGCATGCAGCACTGTGAAACAACACAGTGAATATTTTCATAAACATATAAGCTAAGAAATAGCACAGTGAACATTTTCTTAAACAAACAAGCTATGAAACAGCACAGTGAACATTTTCTTAAACAAACAAGCTATGAAACAGCTTAGTGTATACAATGGCTATGCGATGCTTTGAAACATTGCAATTGTAATCAACACCACCTTGAGCATACATCTTCATTTGAATTTTAGCAAAGGCTCCTGCAGGTGTTAAGATGCAGAAGTAGCAAAGATAAAGACATGAAGTGAAGATGCTGTCCGATGTTGCACTTAGAGACCCACAACTGACTGCTTGGGTTAGGGCTGATGAACTATAGATGAACAAGATCCCATCCCACCCCATGTTGGTTCCCCCTAGTAACAGGCCCAGCCTGATTTGACTAAGGGGGCAGGGATCACTGTAGCTCCCATGGCAGTGGAGTCTGCTAAAGAAGTAGTGTCCGATTTTGAACTTCACTCACAGTAAAAAGTAGCAGTTGTAACCTATTCCTTATTCAGGTAGACCAAAAGAGACATGGAGAAGAACAGCAGAGAGCATGTTGAGCAATAGAGGGGCTCACTTTGGCAAGAGCGGAAAAAAAGGTAAAAGACAGGCATTTGTGGAGAACACTTGCGGTAGCCTCATGTGTCTTGGGCACTTAAGGTTCAGAAAGAGCGAGAGAGAAGTGAGAGAGAAGAAAGAGAAAAGAGAGAGAGAAGAGAGAGATAGAAGAGAGAGAAAAGAGAGAGAGAGAGAGAGAAAAGATAGAGGGAAGAGAGAAAGAAGAGAAAGAGAAGAGAAGAGAGAGAGAAGAAAGAGAAGAGAAGAGAGAGAAGAGAAAGAGAAGAGAAAGAGAAGAGAGAGAGAGAAGAGAGAGATTCCTTATTCAGAACAATGCACATACCTCAAAATCTTCACCATATCATCTACAAAGAACAACATGGACACAGTTCCAAGCAGACAAAAACAACAACAGAGACATGAATCACCTGGGAACAACTGTTTTAAGAACTGCAATCTTAACAGTCTTTGTGAGACAGGAAACATAGATCTGTTTGATTAAAAACTCTGACCTACTTCTGTAGTCCAGAAACCTGTAGCAATCAACACTAATTGTAATTGTTATTTTTGTAAAATGTAATGTCAGGTTGGTGGAAGGATGGGGACATGGAGATTGCTGGCAGGGATGAGGGAAGTCTGGTGTGAAACCAATGAATCCAGGACATGACAAGCATATGGGTCTTTACAACAATGACTGTCAGAATGATGTAAACAAAACAGAGCCAGCAGACTATAGGTGGCGGGGAATGGATATTGTTGAGGCACTTATCGGATTCCTTATCCCAAAGCTGGAGTGCCTCTGTGGAACTGTCTCAAAGCCGTCTGGCCAGACAGTGTTACAAGCTGGATCTGACATGGAAAAGGGGCTTAAGTACAGCCACCAGTGGCTGGAAAACAAAGTTTTGGGCAGGCCAGCCTACACTACTGTCTTCATGGCAGTCTGAGCAAGACCACAGTCTGCCCTAGCAAGGAAAGGTGTTGAATCAGAGGTACCCAGCCAAAAGGCGCATTGCAAAAATCAGGAACCATGCATCATCGCCAGTGTGCGTACGAAGAAGAGACATAAAAAGCTCTATTTAACTTGACTTCCATTCAGCAATTTTAGAACAATAAACTGACACGACACATTAATGAAACATTGAAAAGCTGACCTTTATTATGAATTGCCTGCCTCCACAACAATCTCGATATATCTGTAACCCAAGCACTCTTAACCTCCGAACTGGAAGCTTGGAGAACGTAATTTTCTCCAACTGACCTCCGGCGGAACCAGATTTCAAACCTGTACCCACCGTCACCATAATTTTCTGTGAGACCGATGTCTGCTGTCTGCAGAAGTATGTCAAAATGGCATCAAATAATTAGCAGTTTAGCCTGAATTTCAAAACAAAAATGTCTAATGCCAGAATTAAACCAAGTAAATCATCTCATGACAGCTGTGTGCAGGAAACTCTACTGTAGAGAGCAGAACAATAAAACAACTTCCTAGGTCATCAGAGAAAATACCCCCCCCCCTTCCCCTTTCAGACGTGTGTTTCAGCCTTATTAAACTTTTCCTGGGGGGGGAACATGACTTCCAGGGATCTGTGAGCTGTTTTCTTTTTTTTGTTTTTAAATTTTGTCCTGTCTCAGAACTGAACCACAGTCTTCCAAGTGGCACTGCACCTTGGATTGCATCTTAGCCATTCTGCCATGGTGGACCAGTATTAGAAGTGACAATTGAGATTATCTGAAATCTCAATGCTTATTTTGCATGCTCCACAGCCAGCGTGAGAGCTCCTCTTGTTTCTGAAAGGCTTTTCAATGTCCTTGCTTTTGCTTTTTTATGCCCAGTCATTTACATAGGTCATATGCTGATGTTGCTACAAATTTCTCTCACTCCCACTATGTAGCACAGATTGTTTTAACAACTGGGACACAGCGACTTTAATGTACAATTTGGTACCCAACATATGCACCAAGGAAATGTCTCTGAAAACAGTATTTTCCAACAAGGCCAAGGCACATCAAAGTATGCTATATGCAGTGGCTGTCAGTAGGACCACTCCTTTTGGCTTGCATGGACCAGGGCAATTATGTTTTTTGTGGGCTCCTTTTACACAAAAAAAATAGTTAAAATGTTTCACACAATTCATAAATCATAGACTCATTCTCTTGCTTGTGTAGGTGATTCATAATTATTTCCTTTTATATTTCATTTTTATATTATAAATTTTTGCAGTTTGTGATGAAAGGGGGGATTCCAAAGCACAGGCAAGGGGCAGGGTTCCTCATTTACCTGGGTCTGAAGGCAAGAATGGCTTTCAGGATATTGAAGAAACAAAATTAATTCACATAAAAATGAGTCTTTCAGATGGAAACATGTGATCATCAAAGAAAATCAGTTGCTTCATGCAATAAATGGGTGCCTGAGTGGTACTGTGGTTAATGCATCAGTCTCTCATGGCAAAGGTCAGGGTTCAAATCCAACTGGAGGTGCCCCAGTCACCCAGTCTGGTGAGTGAGTACCTGGCTACTTCTCTGGCTGTAGAAGGAAAGATAGCCAGGTGTGAGGCTGATCTCATCACCCCCCAGCATGTCGACAGGTCAAGGAAAATAGGGCACCAACACCACACTCCCAGAGTCTTTCTGTGACATAACTGAGCTACTCTACCTTTTTTATTTTGGCCTCATACAATAAACTGAATAGACCATGCAGACTGGGTTACAACAAAACTCTGTCTTGGAAAAGGAAGGGATTCTCATATAACTTTATGTAAAGTTATGCAATCAAAGCCAAAAGGATGCTGCAGAACAGACATCTCAACTGAGTACCAGGACGAATGTTTTCATTCCCAGACGAGGGATGCAAATGGAGGGATGTAGAGAACAAATCCAAGAATCCATGGCTTATGCTCCCAAGAGAGTGACGGATGATGATGATGAGTCACAACAAAAAAAAAATATATGCACATAAAGTGCTGGATCATTTTTATGTGAAGATGATTTGAATAAACAACTTGTCTAGACATAACTCACATGTTGATCAATGTGTACATCAACCTCCCTGTTTATGAAACCTCAAATGTGAAACACAATTAATTTTTAAAGACAGTAATTTTAGAAATGCCCACCTTAAAACTGGTTTTGTAAATATAAATTCCATGCTGCCCTCGCCGACCTCTTTTAGTTTTGCTGAACAGAATGAGATCTTCAAACAAGAAAACCTGTCTCATGCACTTTTTACGGCCCTGGAAAACAAGAAACTCTTCCTGACGGAGTAGTCTTCCTTGTTCCTGTATGTTGACCTGTAATGGTATTGTTAGCCTTGAACACTGCTGGCGAGACTCTTCGAATGCCGCGCGTGGAGTAAAGCTCCTCCTGGTCAAGAAAGTAAACACGGAAAAGAAATAAAGGTTGCTGTGCGGTGCCGATGTGAAAAGGTGGTGGAAAGGATAAAGTGAAGTCTAATCGGTATGTCCAGTAGTATCACTGCGAGAGCTACACATACCACGGCAACTCTGCTCTAGAGGCCGCCCACGTCCGAAATACACCTACACTGGTGAAATATGCCTAAACCGACACACACCAGGGGTGGAACTTGATGGCTAGACATGTCATGCCACCTCCGCTCTAGAGGTTGGTCACGCCTGATATACACCCATACTGGTGAATTTTGCCTAAACCGGCTCACACCAGGGGTGAATCTTGAAGGCTATGCATGTCACAGTACATCTGCTCTAGAAGTTGGTCACGTCCCAAACACGCCCATACTGGGATAATATGCCTAAACCGGCTCAACCAAGGGGTGGAAGTCACTAGTGGCGAGGATTCGTCCTCCTAGACAAAAGCTCCATCCTGGTCACAACCAGGAAGGGTAGCGGCCACGACCGCAAAATGCTGAAGTCGGAGACACTGGACCAGGGCAGTCTAGATAGGCAACCACCTCTCACCCGGCAGGGATGTTTGCGTATCCTAATCACGCTGAGGTTTTCCGGTGAGAAAGTTCAACTCTGGACTGGATGGGCAACCACCTCTCACCCGGCGGTGATACACGGGTATCTCAAAACACGTCGAGGTTTTCCGGTGAGAAGGTCCAACTCTGGCCTGGGTGGGCTACCGCCTCTCACCCAGCGGGGATGCACTGATATCCTGAACACGTCAAGGTCTTCCGGTGAGAAAGTCCAACTCTAGACTAAACTGGTGCAATGAAAACCACGGTGTCATGCAATCCGCTTCAGAGACCCACCAAGAATACAGGCTAAAGCCCTGCGATACTCTGAAACCCTTGTGGTCCTCTTGTGGATCTCATGTGGTCCTTTCGGGGACCACACAGGAGACAGCAGTAACTAACGAGGACCACAGGTGTAAATTCAGTAGGATCACAGTGCGGTTTTGGTGGTAGAAGTGAACGAAGAAGAAGAAGAAGAAGAAGAAGAAGAAGTTAGCCTTGAAATATGCCACTTTACCAAAAGAGGACCATGTATCATCCACTGAGCCGTCACATCCCTAGGTGGAGTCGGTGGTTCAAAGTCAAGGTCAGCCTCTTGATATCTGTCTTTCTCTCATGTCTAAAGTACTTTGTTGTCAAGGCTAACCATACAACACTGAGTTCTATCACATTACAGTGCACAAGACTTGTTTCATGTCTGCTTAGTTTTAACTCGGCACAAAATGCGGTCTTGTCTTGTTCTTCAAGACACTGCCACAGAGAATGTAAAAAAGTTAAGGGGCCATTAAAACTCAGATGATCAAGACCCTGCCATAGCTCCACACACAGAATCTGAAACTAGCAAATGTATCACTTCAGTCTGGTTAATGAGATGAGAATTTTTGCATCTTCAGGTGATGGAGATTGCGCTTCTTAGGTCTGCTTCAAGGACTGAAGGAAATTAATGAAATCCTTTTCTAGTCGGACTTTGTGTATGTTATCAAGATCTTCACTTCAGTCATTATCTATCAAGAGCTTAATGACAGGCATCATGTATCACTTACCAAGATCTTCATGACATGAACAACAATCAACATCTTTACTGCATGCATTAACTATCAAGATCTTCACAACAAGCACCAAGATCATCACATGAACCATGTTTTCGGCAATCTGAGACCTGAAAGAATGCATCAGAAGACAGCAAATCGAAAACCACCAAAAGTAAACATTGTTTCATGAAGGATTCTATGACAGATACTTACATCGCAGTCTCTGAGAGAATCCAAGGCTAAAAGGTCGTTACCATGACGAAGCTGGAACTTCACCATTTTCTCAGCAGCCTAAATTAGATACAAAAAAATAAATTAGATAAATCAAACCAAACTCAGTCTGACCATGTGGCAAAGAAATAAAACAGAAAGGCAATTGATTATATTATATAAATTATATAAACCATAAAGACCACAAAAAATTTATTAATATAAATTATTGAAAAATATAAATTACATAAATCAAGCCAAACTCAGTCTGACCATGTGGCAAAGAAATAAAATAGACAGGTAACTATAAACACCAAAGGCACAAAAAAATGGAAAAGTAAGAGAACTAAAGGTCACGGCATAGTTAATTATTTCATATTAACTTTAAATGATCACCTTTTTTCATGAAAATGAATACTGGTGCTATTTTCATGAACAATTTTCAGTACAAAATTTCAAAAACTCTTTTACATTTCACACTTCAAATACATACATGAAGTGTTATTGAACTCATTAGGTTTTATTTATTTGTAAATTAAAATTGTCAATAAATCAGCTTTTGTTTAGTGATTAATGAATTTTTTAAAAATAAAAATAAAATCTTGGACTGGTGAGTAGAACAAATAATCAATAAATCACCTCTGGTGAGTAAAATTCAAAATAATCTATAACTCTTTTAGTTCAACAATGTGAAAACTTTACCAACTACACTATCTATTACTATCTTGGTGAGGCAGTCAACTTAAGCAATCATCTCAGAGTATACAGGAGTCCATTATCCATCCATATCCATGGTTGGTGATTGATTAAGCAATCACTGCCCAGTACGCCAATGATTTGTTAAGAAATCACTGCCCAGTACACCACTGATTTGTTAAGAAATCACTGCCCAGTACACCAATGATTTGTTAAGAAATCGCTGCCCAGTACACCAATGATTTGTTAAGAAATCACTGCCCAGTACACCACTGATTGGTTAAGAAATCACTGCCCAGTACACCAGTGATTGGTTAAGAAATCACTGCCCAGTACACCAATGATTTGTTAAGAAATCACTGCCCAGTACACCACTGATTTGTTAAGAAATCACTGCCCAGTACACCACTGATTTGTTAAGAAATCACTGCCCAGTACACCACTGATTTGTTAAGAAATCACTGCCCAGTACACCAGTGATTTGTTAAGAAATCACTGCCCAGTACACCAGTGATTTGTTAAGAAATCACTGCCCAGTACACCAGTGATTTGTTAAGAAATCACTGCCCAGTACACCAGTGATTGGTTAAGAAATCACTGCCCAGTACACCAGTGATTGGTTAAGAAATCACTGCTCAGTACGCTTTTTGGCATGTGGCAAGGTAGCAACCAAATCTCTCCAAGTTTCATGGTCTGTAGCCAACCTTTGTATTGTGCCCCAACTCTTCTGCATGCCACTCATTTCTGTTTCTATGGTTCTTCACCAGATAGTCTTTGCTTGGTCCCTCTCTCTTTCCCTTGGGTGTCCATCACTTGGCTGTTTTGGTGATGTTGCTGGAGTCCCCTCAGAGCACATGACAAATCTATTTCCAGTGATTTTTTTTCCACGTCTTCTTGTTTACACTGAGAGAGTAGGTCCCTATTATTTATTGTCTGGCCAGTAAATATTCAGAATTTATCTGCAGCAGGTTGTGTGGATTGAGAATAATTTCTCATTTCCTTGTCGGTTCTTCTCCAGCATTCTGCTACATTCAAGCATGGATGCTGACAGCAAAAGACAAAAGGAAAATTACAACAACTGAAATGAGATTCTTGAGAAGAATTCTTGGAGTATCATGAATGGACAGAATCAGAAATGATGTCATTAGAAATAAAGTAGGAGTTGAACCCGTTCCAAAAATAGCAAATAAAATGGTTCAGTCATGTATCACGACTACCAACAGAACGTGTACCACAGAGAGCAATGTTTTACAGACCACACAAAGGCAGAGGAAGGGGCCGCACATGCAAACGATGGACCGATGGTATAGCAGAGTCCCTGAACATCTCAATGTACGAAGCCAACAGGCGACCCATTGGGAGACAATTGCACTTCACCTCTACACCTAGCGGTAAATGAGGAAGAACAAGACAAGAGAGAGAGAGAGAGACAGAAGTATGGACAACAAACAATTTTGGTGCAGCTTTATTTTGGTTCTAGTACTGTACTGAGAGAACTCCGAGATGTTTCTAGGATTAATGAAAGCTGTTCTTGCTTTATTTATATCTGTATTTGTTCCTGCATCAGGTGTTTGTATGCTGCCAAGGCATATGAAGGCATCTATTAGGTTCTGGTCATTAATTTTAATAGCTGTTTGATTTCTCTATGTTTACCTTCATTATTTCTGACTTCCTGTTATTGCTGTTCAGTCACACTTGTTAACTAACTGTCTCTAGAGTGCTTGTCTCCTATGCAGGAATATACATTTAAAAAAACACTCTACCTTCAGTTCTGGGTATTCCAGTTCAGTCTCTGGACATTCTTTCAGGAGTTGTTTAAGCAACAGAGCATACTTGCCCATACGCTGGACTGGTTTCAGAAGGTAGCTTGACAAATCCATCTTATCTCCAAGTTCCAGCTGCTTTTGCTGTAAAGATTATATTTATATATATATATATATATATAGTGCAGTGTGGAGGAAGATGCATGTGCATGTTTTACTCCTAAACTGATTCAACTGACTGCAAATATCAAATCTCAAATTTTCTTATTAATGTGTAATTTAAGGTGTGGAGTACTGTGAGCAAAAACTCTACTTCATGAGTCAAAAACAACTATTACCACTAAAGTTGTGTATGAATCATCAGAACTATAAGAGGTGGAAAAAAAAAACAACACCTTTACTGACAACTGTGAGTTGGCATCACTGTTAGGAATGAAGGTGTTGGGTGTGAACTCTGGTGTGGCAAGAAATGAATGTTTCATAAGGAGCTCCAGACAGATGGTCAGCAAACAAATAAGGGGTATCATCAGTTTCTGTTTGCTGAAGTAGATAATGCAGGAGGAGATTGGAGCACATATGGATCTGTCCAGAGAGCATGGATGGTGGTCCTTCCTTCCTAACTAATTAATGAATCAATAACAAATTTCATATATATTTTGTATTGAATGTTTATGCACCGAACAAAAATGCTGTACATTAAGGATTAAAAATTTGTGTGCACATTAGCTCAGCTTAGAGGGAACATTCATTCTTACTAATCTTTGCTTAGAGGAAGATCTCAGCATTGTATAAAATCTCTGTGGCAGCAGTGCAAATGCTGATGAATAGAACTGATAATAGTGGTGGGGGCAGAACTGACTATTTACAGTTCTAGAAACTGCACCAATACTGATTCAGCTATATTGAATTCCCTTGATGTGTACCTTTCAAGCCTTAAAAAAAAACAGATCCATATCTGTAAAATAAAATATTTAAAATTATAAATTAATAATAAAAAATAAATTATTTATTAATTCAGAGTGAATTTGACTATGCTAAAGTGATGGCATATTTTTCAGGTCCCATGAACAACAGCTGGCCAAGATCCTGTCCCACCTCTTCATTGGTGCTCCCAGTAACAGATTTAGTATGGCAAACAAAGCAAACTTGGTTATGGTCACCACAGAGGTGGAATCTGCCAAGAAAAACTGCACATTTTCTTGTTTTATAGCTTCACCCTGAATCTGACAGCAAGATGTTGAAAACGTTTCCCCTTTGACACAATGTTTGTGCTTCAAAATTTTCACTGCAGCCTCCAAAAACATCCTTTTCATGATTACGAGGAGACAGAATGAGAATAAGTTATTAATTCAGATGTTTAAAAATTACTTATTTACAGATGTGTTTTCATATTATCAACATCTGTTCTCCCTTCCTGAATATATAATCAAGTAAAGTATTGAAGACTGTATGTGTATGTGTTAGCTTGTCTTAGGTTATTTATCAACTGAGAACATTTTACATTGTCTTTTTTTTTTTTCTTTTTTTTACTCGTATCATCTGCTCTCTCTTTTTTTTTTTTTCTTTAGCTGTTACATTTTACTGTTTGGGAAAAGCAAAGCTGAAATAATACATTGCTTGCCCTTGTACACTGTAAGCAAATGATTGCCTTATCATTCTATGTAAAGATTGTTCCTACTATTCTGCACTTAAAGCAGATTCTTGGCGGAGACTGTGTGTATCTGACTGCACACTAGTGGACATATTTACATCACACAGGGCTCAGCACTTACTCTGAAATAGTCCTTGCCATACTCCATCATTAAACCGTCTGACTTTGGCTTGTTCTTGTTGTATAAAGCATACAGATAAAACATTGTCTCCTGTGGATAAACAATGGGAAGAAAATACATATAATGTATAAATGTCAGTCAGAGTTATAATCTGTAATCACAGGCATCACTGCATCCAGGACACTCCTGTAAGTTCTCCACCCCCTGTTCCAACATCCACCAAAGCATATGCCACAGTGGTTGGTGGTGGGGGGGGGGGTGATGTGTGTCCAACTATGCAGGTTGGACTGTCTGTCACTTCTCTTTTTTCCTTCCCCAGCTCTAAAATTAACTTAATGTAAGAGGTGTTCTTCAACTCAGTCTCAAACCGGGATGCATACCATAATATTTTTTTCTCAAACTGGGACAATTTTGAGAAAATACTCACAACAGAAAATAAAGCCTACTAGGATAAGTAGCTATGATTGAAAAGGCTAAATAAAGAAGTTGTTAAAAAAAAAACAACAACAATGAGTTAAAAGCAATTTTTAATAACTCAACTAAACATGCCTTATTATTAAGATGTTATTAATATTCATCACTAGTGTGAACTTTCTGTAAAAATTCTTTGTTAGTTTTATTGGTATTGAAAAATTCGCTGCAATTTAGTTCATTGTTAATGTTGCAGCGTAGTAAAGCTTTGACAGTTGATTCAGCCGTTCTACCTCTTTCTTCAGACCACATGATATTCATTATTGAGAATACTCTTTCCACTGGTGCAGATGTGTCTGGCAGGCTGAAAATGTATTCTATAATTCGAACAAGATTGGCCAATGAAATGTTCTTTTCTTTGAAATGACTGAAAAGTTGTATCTATTTTTCTTCACAACTTGTATTTTTCCAAATGTCATAGTTTGCTGACCAAAAAGCTTTTGTAGTCAGTACTTCATCAAACAGTTGATCCATGTTTATTGTATTATTTGCAACAGTTTCATTAATTTTTTCGCCTGAAGCTTCGGTTTCAGACCATGTTAATTCATTGTTGTTTATCCAAGTAAACGATTCTGTTCCACCAAAACTGTTTTCCCATAGCTCAATGTAAGAAAGACATCTGTCATAAAATGCTGTAAACTCTTGTAGGATTGTATTGATATTAATACTTTTATTATTTTCTAGTATTCTGCTTCTTGAGGCATACATTTATTATCCCCCTTTTCCTCAAGGTTTGTTTTTAATTTTCCAAGTTCACTGACAATATCAGCTGCATTCGCTTTTGTACTTTCCATAATCAAGATAGCTTTGCTAAACAATTTGGGTTGCTCCTGCACAAACCACAAATACATTTCAACACAATCATTATCAAAAAAACGGTTTTATCATCACTGGACAGTGTTCTTGTGAAATAAAATGAGATTTCAGTCCTTAATAGACTTCAAGCATTCTGTCATTAGCTGGAAGTAGCGAAAGAAAACGGGTGTTGCTATGTTGAAGAACCTTTTTATACTCTACATCTACAAATTCACAGAACTCTTTTAGTTGAATTACTCTAACCATATAAATGTGGAAATATTTATAAATTTTGACCACTAAAGCTTCTGTTTCAGTATGTAGAACATCAACTGCAGTTTGATGGCAGTTGTATACGACGTGAGCACCGCAACCAATGGCAACAATATTTCCTCCTAGTTCCTTCTTCAGTCTACAGTAAATATTGTTTTCTCCTCTATGTTTAACAGCCCCAAAATTAGTATTGCAATTATCTCTACAAAATCCAATAATTTTTTGTTTGTTTGCTATATTATGAGTTTTTATAACTGACATTAAATGGTTTGTCAGTATTTCTGAAGTATGACCGGGAACTGATTGAAAGTCTAAACGTTTAACTTTTACATCACAATCTGGTACAAAATACCGCACAACAGCTGACACAGTTTTAATTTCATTCCCGCTGGAAGAATCTACTGATACAGTCATAAAATTTGTTTTATTTAAATCTACGAGAAGCTGCTGAAACATCAGTGGCTCAATCACATTAACAATGACAGCTTCGCATTTTGTTCTGGCTAGTCTAAACTCTGTTTCAAAGAGCTTCAAAATCAGTTTAGATGAGCAATCGGTTGACTTAAAGCTGAGATTGTGAATAGAACATGAAATGCAAAAGCTGGTTCTTTAGCTGCTATTAAAAATTCTTTGTCACTTAAATCAGTACATTTAAAATATGAGAATATATTTGAGGAAGTTCCTGCCATTGCTATCAGGCCTGTCTTATGTTTTGCACATCTCAAGTGATTTTTAATGTCCAAATGCCCAACATAAGCTACTGATAATTCTGAAAAGCATATTTCACATTTCACTTTGTCAATGCGATCAAAAAATTTTTTTCAAAAATAGATAATCCTTTTATAATTCATCAATAAACACACAGTTTCTTTTTGGCATTTTGGAGATTAAATTGATTTAATGTACATTACAGAATGATGGCAAATGCCAACTCGTAATATGAACTCAACTAAGATAGGACATGCGCAACAATGACGTGGCCAGTGTAAGTTCCAGTGTAGCCAACTGAAACAAAACATCTGGATCTCATAGGCTACATGCTATTATAAATTCTGTGCAAAAATATCTGGATGAAAAAAATAAAACATCTAAATTCATTAGGCCACATGCTCTAAATTTTGGAGGAAAACATCTAGACAACTTTAAAAGTACTTAGATCTAGATATAAAATATTTAGGTTGGCAACAGTGAGTGTAACAGAGGGGATATTTTAGTTGCCAAATGGCCATTTTACCAGAGGCTGCACTATTTTTTTACTTCTTGTATATTCGGCAAAAATAACTAATGAAGAATGTATGAGAAGAGCTGGAAAGACAAAAAACCTTGTCAAAAAGATAAGGGAGAGACAGTGTACTTTCATAGGACATGCAATGAGAAGAGGGGGCATAGAAAATATTATAACAACAGGAAAAATAGAAGGAAGAAAATCAAGAGGAAGACCAAGAGAAATGATACTGGACAGTCTGACAGGATGGTGTGAGAGGAGATCACCAACTGAACTGATGGCCTGCATGAAGGATCGGGTACTCTGGAGAAGCATAATAGGCAACGCCAATCGGCACGGCACCTGATGATGATGATGATATTCGGCACTTTTAAAATTTGACCAAATAATTATGACAAACTGGCCGGGCTGCAAGGACCACATCATCAAACTGGGACAGACCCGGTCAAAGCAGGACATCTGGTAACCCTAAGGGTAGTAATACCTTTCTTCTTAACACCTCTCAACCTAATATGAGAAACTTGTGTCCCTACATAAAACTCATCCATCATATTAAAAATTGAGAAAATAATGTAGTAGGTGAGTTATAAAATGTACTCCTTCATATTGTTAAACAAATTGGTTTGTTGGCTGAAGTTTTTGTTTGTGTAATGCATATCCTAGTTTGATAGGCCATTGTACAAATAGTACATGGAGGGGGGTGGGGGAAGGCATTGAGGATGTGACCTGGGACAAAAGTGGGTGGCAACCCAAACAAGCCTGGGGAAACTCTGCTTTAAACTGGTGGAAGCTGATTACAAAACCAAACTGTTAATGTGAATATAAGAAAACTTTTGTCAACAAAAATTATCTCTATTTCTGCATCATAATCATCATCATCACCACCACCACCACCACGACCACCATCATCATCATCATCATCATCATCATCATCATCTCCTTTCACTCCCTTGAGAGTATAGGTCATGGATAAAGGCTCTCCAGTCATCCCTGTTCTTGGAATTATTCTCTGCTTCCTTCCATGTGTATCCCTTGTCTCTGAGCACTGTCATAATTTATCTTCTCCAAGTAAGTCTAGGTCTTCCTCATTTTCTATTTCCTTGAGGATTCCATGTCAGTGCCTGTCTTGCTATGCTGGTGTCAGGTTTCCTCAGAGTGTGGCGAATCAATCCACCTCTTTTCCTAGACATGATTTGTAGGTTCATAGGTTCTTGTCCTGCTCTTTCCCAGGTCTCCTCGTTCCTGATCTTGTCCTGCCATTTAATGTTTAAAATCTTCAAGAAGTAGTTCATGAATGTTTGAATCCTTTCTTTTATTGTCTTGGTCATAACCCATATCTCTGAACCATATGGTAGGACAGTCTTTACATTTGTAATGAAAAGCCTAAGTTTGGTTCTTGTTTTGATATTATTAGATGACCATATTTTGTTAAGATGGATAAATGCTGTCCTGGCCTTGGTTATTCTGGCTTTAGCATCCATTTCCATTCCCTCATATTTATGCATATGCTGCCTAAATATGTGAAATACTCTACTTCCTCAATTGGCACTCCCTCACTTACCATAAGGCTATTGCTTGCACTGTTATTTTCCATTATCTTTGTTTTTTGTCTGTTAATATATAGTCCCAGTTTAGCTAACTAATTATTACAATAATATTAGAATTATTAGAATACTAACATATTGGAGGAAATACTGGCCCACACTAAATGGCTGGTTTTGACACTTTTCCAAATGTTTGAGGAACCACTGGCTGTGAAACTGGTGAATCTTCTCCAGGTTTCCAAAGATGACCGCCCTCTTTCCATGGAGCATCTGTGGCACATCCTCCCGTTGCAGCTCAGGCACGTAGTTATCTATGACAAACTGAAGAGCTCGTACGTAGTCCCTCTCTGTCTGAATCATCTCTGCCATGACAAGACATGCTCTCCTGTGAAAATGTTGGAATAAGAAAAGTTTGAGGAAAATGCTGGAATAAGTGTTTTAGTTTCTGGAATAATAGTTTTAGCTTGTGAAAATATTGGAATATGAGTCTTTGTTTTTGAATAATAGTTTTAGCTTGTGAAAATATTGGAATATGAGTTTTTGTTTTTGAATAATAGTTTTTTAAGAGATCATATAATCAATATAAGATTAATAATAGAGAAATGCAGACAATTTCTTATAAATTGATTTTTATCTTTTATAGACTATTCAAGGGAATTTCATTCTGTACAACACCAGAAAATTTGGGAAATAATGTAAAAAATGGGATTTCCAAAACATGTGACACAATTAACATCACTGTTGTATCTAGACCAACAAGCAGCAGTAAGAATACATGGTGAAACAACAACTTGGTTTGTCAAAAAACAAGGGGTAAGTCAGGGGTGTATATTGTAGCCTTACTTATTTAACTTATATACTGAAAATATAATGAGAAATGTTAGAGAAGATGTAGACAAAGAATATTACGACGCCATAACAATTGGAGGTTATGAAATATCAGAGATTAGATATGCTGATGACACAGTATTACTGTTCACAACACAAAAAGGAATGGAAAAACTAATTATGTCAGTCTGTACAAATAGTTAAGAGCAAAACCTCTATCTTATGCAAAGAAAACTAAGTTGATGACAACTGACAAAATAAATAAGGCAGCTGAAGTATATATCAATGAGGAAAAATTGGAAGAAGTGAAGAGTTTTGAATATCTTGGATCATTACTAATAATGGAGATACATTGAGGGAAATTCTATCGCTCTTCAGAAAATAAAACAGCTAAAGAAGCTGTGGAGAGGAACAGACAGAACTACAAAAATAAGATTTTATAAGGGCATGCATCTTTCCCATCGCAACATATGCCTGTGAGACCTGGACACTTAACAAAACAGCTGAGAAAAAAATATAAATTCCTTTGAATGTAAATGCTACAGAATAGTTCTTAAAATATCATGGACACAAAAAAGAACAAATATATCCATACTACAGGAACTTAATATTGAAGAAGGCTGGCTAGTAAAAAGGATTAAGCAGAAAACTTCAATATTTTGGACACATTAAACGTCATGATAATTTAGAGAACACAGTTGTGGAAGGGTACATAATGGGGAAAAAAAGCAAAACATTGTTGATGATCTGCGAATGGATGCATCAACAGCAGGCCATCTTGCTTACAATCAAAAAGCTAACAGGAGTGCTGTTAATTAAGCAGGCAAAGTTCCACAATGGACATGCAAGTGACTAGTTTTAATTTGTGAAAACATTGGAACATGAGTTTTGGTTCATGAAAAATGTTGGAATAAGAACTTTCCTTTCGAAAATTTCAGAGTAAGAGATTTAGTTTGTGAAAATGTTAAAGTATGAGACTTATTATTTGAAATTATTTTTTAAAAAAACTTCTTGTACGAGAGGATGTTTCATGAGAAAGGAGGACTAAAGTCAGATATTTTTTAAAATGTGAATTCACACATTATGAACTCAGCTCTATTGTAACATTGGGCATAATTTTATATCAACAACTTTTTTTTTTCCTATAAAGCATTGCCTGACATGCCAGCTTGTGTTGGTGTTCTTTAATGTGCTGACAAACTGGCAAGGACAGAGACAGATTACTCATAACACTGACTTCTAGGCTAAATTTAGCAAGTGTTCCAGTGCCCTACTTTAACCTGTCCATCTCCTAAAATATGACCTGATTTCCCTCTAGTTGTGATGTCTGTTATTAGTTATATGATTTTATACTGCACAGACCAGACACAACCCTGTCTGCCTTTTACTTTTCAGCAAAATTACTACTTACTTCTTCAGTTATTTGCATAGAAAGAAAATTCACTCTAGATTTACAGATTTTTTTTCCTCATGGGATTGAGATAGTTGCTTTAAGCCTGCTTCCCAATGATTTCAAGGGACGTCAATCATTATAAACCCCTGAAGTAAAGTCATCTCCCCTTTAAAACCAACCCTTTTTTTCCTTGCTTTAAAAGCAACATGACAAATTTATAACAAAACCTTCGAGAGATCTGACTTTAAATCTTATCTTTAGTCACTGTTTCTGTGTTCCAATGGGGCTCAGACTAGAGCTTATAGCAACAAGAAAACAACAAGACCTACTGGCAGCTTTGAGAAATGGCATGCCTTCAGATAAGACAGGCAGGAAAAATCAAGAGAGGGAAAAAAAATCGTGGACAGACTAATGCGATCCTACAATTAAAAAGTCACCAACTGAGCTGATGGAAACTGTTAAGGGACCTAGATCTATGGTAAAGCCATGACTGCCAATGCATATAGCATGGCACCTGATTATGGGGGGGGGGGGGGGAATAAATGCAATAAATATGATTTAAAACAAAGACACTATCTTAAGAATGATTGTTAACCATTGCCAAGACAGCATAAAATGAACGAACGAACAATTTACCTTCCACTCTTCACCTCAGCATCCGTCGTTGCTGGCCCAGCTGGAAGAGTCCAGGCTGAACCATGTAAGTGAGAGTTGACCGGTACAGGTGTACAGTCTCTTGCGCTGAAGGTGTTAGCTCTTTGCTCTTGATCTGCACATTCTGGATCTGTGCTATCTTTTCCTCTCTCCATTTCCTCTTCTGGCATACTGTAAAACATATAAAAGTTAAGATTTTGCTTAATAAATTGACAATTCTCCAAATCTGAAGATAACTTGGGCAAATGTGTGCTTCTGTTCACAGTTCATGACAAGGTAAATAAAGGGATGGCTGAGAACAGTCATTGAAACAACTATCTCAAGAACTACGCTGGTTGTAGCTTAGCTGCTGGTAGGGTCTCCCAAGGCAGAAAGATAGAGGGGGGAGGGTTCAGACTAAGAGGGACTCGAACCTACTGCCTTGTAAGTTGTTTGAGGACAGCCAAAGACTAAAAACTAAGAGGGACTCGAACCTTGTAAGTTGTCTGGGGACAGCCACAGACTATGAGGGACTCCAACCTACTGCCTTGTAAGTCGTCTGAGGATAGCCAAAGACTAAGAGGACTCCATCCTAGTGCCTTGTAAATTGTCTGGGGATAGCCAAAGACTACGAGGACTCCAACCTACTGCCTAGTAAGTTGTCTGGGGACAGACACAGACTAAGAGGGATTCCAACCTACTGCTTTGTAAATTGTCTGGGGATAGCCAAAGACTAAGAGGACTCCAACCTACTGCCTTGTAAGTCGTCTATGGACAGCCAAAGATTAAGGAAGGCAACCTAAAAGAAACAGCCCTAGAAGTCAAATGCAAGTGGTGTAACGCAACCCAGTCCATGATGACGTGGTGGATTATATGGATGAAGTCTGGTGCTCGTCCCGTGGAGATCCATCAGGTGTCGAGACACCCGGACCCTATGTTTCAAAAGGAGTCTATCCCAGACTACAGGTACAAACTCCAGCTGACTATTGATTACTTCAAAAGTATAAACACGCTGGCGTCAAAAGAAGATCATCTTATTAATGGGTTTTTTTTTTGGTCACATTTTTGCTTTGTGTCTAAAGTTTTCGAACTTAATCATAACAACTTCACTCTGCCACGTTGTTGTGGACAAGCTGTGCTGTTTCTAATTAGTGAATACTAAACTTTAGCTCAAATTTTAAGTCACTTACTGCCAAATGTGGACGCAAAAAGCAATCAAAAGTATTATTCTTTAAGTTTAAAGGTAAAATCCTCATTTCCAGCCATTTAAGACACACTGGGGATACGGTGTTAGGTCCGTATTTCCAAGACCTTCGAAACATGAAAGTCTGATGTGGTCAGTATCACGCCTGGCCGCATTTACCTAACCCAGATTTCTCTGATACCCATTTTTAGAGGCTGGGTGAACCTTATGACCTTCTTCAGACAACAACAACAACAAAAACAAACCCCAACAAAAACAAACCATAAAACTGGAGTTAATATGAAAATAACAGTATGCAGGAAACTCTCTACTGTAGAGAGCAGAACAACAATACAACTCCTTCAGATCATCAGAGGAAGTACCCCTCTCCCCCGCAGACAAGTGTTTCGGCTCTATTAAACTCTTGACACTCTTAAAAAAAAGAGGGGGACGGGGCTCTGGGTCATGACTCCCAGAGGTCTTGTGAGTTCTTGCTTTTTTCCCCCGTCCCAGAAATGAACCCGCGATCTTCCAGCTGGGACTGCGCTTCGAACTGCACCTTAGCGATTTAGCTACAGTGAAAAAGGGAGTGAAAAAAATGAAAGTGACAGTTATCACTTAACAAAAAAAAGGGTCGACTATGATGTAGCAGATGGCAAAGTGACATTATAGGTCTCACTCTGGAAAGTTCTTAGTGTCTGGCCTGGAACTTTCACAGCTGGAGAGTGAGAATGACAGATAGATAGATAGATAGATAGATAGATAGATAGATAGATAGATAGATAGATAGATAGATAGATAGATAGATAGATAGATAGATAGATAGATAGATAGATAGATAGATAGATAGATAGATAGATAGATAGATAGATAGATAGTGTCTTCAAAAGCATACACTTCTCAGCTTGACTTCCACAGAATCTAGGAACGTCTTATCTCCTTGCAAGCCCCGGGAGCCGATGATATCAGGGGACATCAATCTTTATAAACCCCTGATTTAACTTTTATTCCCCTCCCTTAAACCGCGGATTAAACCTTTGTCCTCGCTTGAAACGCATCCTGACAATTCTATACCATTAACTTGGCAAGATACGACTTCAGATCTTATCTTTAGCCACTGTTTTTACATTTCAGCGGAGGTCCTAAAACATAGGACTGATAACCAACTTGGGGGGGGGGGGGGAACAAGAAGATTCTTTGGTGGCTTTCAGAACAAAAGGCGCATGCCTTCTACAGCTTTGTCAAAAGTTACATATAAAACGTAATGCCTGATTACCAAGCGATTGGTTTTCAAGTGTATCCGAGCCCGTGATATTGAAAAGCGACCTTCGATATTTGTGATTTTATTTCCTTGTGCGTATCATAAGTTATGAGGGGAAATTAGAAGACGGACATCTATCGCTCTTCAGAAAGTAAAACAACTAAAGAAGCTGTGGAGAGGAACAGACAGAACTACATAAATAAGATTTTATAAGGGCATGCATCTTTCCCATCGCAACATATGCCTGTGAGACCTGGACACTTAACAAAACAGCTGAGAAAAAAATATAAATGCCTTTGAATGTAAATGCTACAGAATAGTTCTTAAAATATTATGGACACAAAAAAGAACAAATATATCTATACTACAAGAACTTAATATTGAAGAAGGCTGGCTAGTAAAGAGGATTCAACAGAAAAAACTTAAATATTTTGGACACATTAAACGTCATGATAATCTAGAGAAGACCGTCTTGGAAGGGTACATAATGGGAAAAAGAAAGAGAGGAAGACCAAGGCATAGATGGCTGCAAGACATCGTTGACGATCTACAAATAGATGCATCAGCAGCAGGGCATCTTGCTCACAACAGAGAGGCCTACAGGAGAGCTGTTAGGGAGGCAAACTGTATAACCTAGGAAAAAATGTAAGAACAGCTTTATTACTTAACGACCACAAAGTTGTGACGTTTCGGCGTGAAAGTGTGATGGGGGAGTCTTTCTTAGGGAGGCAAAGTTCCGCAAGGACATGGAAATGAATGAATGTTATAAAGATGTGAAGCGTGGATGGCAACAAAGAGTCCCCGAAATCTACTGGAAGCGGGGGGGGGGGGGGGGGCGGGAGGTGTGGTTCCAAAGAAGAATTATGAGAATGAGTCAAAGCCTCTAAGCGAGGCTGGGTGACGGAGAGAAATTGTGGCAACATTCAGAATACGACAACCCAAATTTATAGGACGTGTTTTGAGAAAAGATAAACTGGAACAGCTACTGACAACGGGAAAAGTTGGAGGGACAAAGGATACAGAGGAAGAGAAGGAAACAAAATAGTAGACGGGCTAAAAGAGTGGCACGGAGCACTGTCCAACACTCATGTTATAGAAAGAGCAAAGGACTGGAAATCAGTGACGAGTTACGCCTCATTGACATGGGTCAAACACATACACACAGAGATGATGATGATGATGATGATGATGATGATAGTTTTGTTTTTAAATTTCACTCGTGTCAGTTTGTGGACACCCAAAAAAATTCTTCAATGGACCTTTCTTCCCGTTTATACAAGTTAATGTTCATTAAGTAAATATAAAGTAGGCTCTATTTCTTTGTATACTCGTATGTTCATTAAAGCAGAACCCAGTATCTTCACAATCATCAGATTTCTTCTACTAAAGATAAAATGACATTAGGAAGAAACATTTTGAGAACCGATGTAGAAAAACTGCCATTTTGGTTCATATTGTAGAGCATGAGCTTTAATCTGACACACATAAAATAGTTTGAGAACCAGTGTAATAAAGGACACGTCAGATAAGCCTACGTCAATGCTTAACCCTCTCAGACGGAGAAAACGGAACGCATGAAGTCGTAAAACACTTCAGTTTGATCCGGGATTCCGGGGTTGTTTACAATCTGAAACTGAAGAACTTTGAAGAATGTAATGCATTCTGTACCATTACGACAGTTACCAGGTGCTTGTAAGCTCATCCACTCAGAACTCGATTTTGATATTAGTTTTGTTTTGTTTTCTGTTTTAAGTCATAGCACGTCTTTGGTCATAAACATTTTCAACAGTCATTAAAAAAAAATAAAATTGGATACCAGAATGTTGACTCATCAAGGAAGAAAACGTGACTTCCCGATACACCGAGTGGCAATATTTTGCACTGAAATATGACTAGTCTTTCTGGCAACAACTGACAGAAGGCACCTTGAAGTTCGGATCAGAGCTTTCGTGAACTAGATCACCAACAATACTCAGTGCCATCTTAACGCATGGGGCCCACATGGGCACTGCCCAGGGGCCCCAAGTGCATGGGGTCAAACCAGCTCACGGAAATCTATAAATTCCTAACATTACTTGCACATGTTAGAGAGGAATGGTGGAAACCAGTGTCTTACTTTGCCCAGGGGCCCCAATGCTGTTAAGACGGCCCTGACTACAGTAAGAAAATAGACAAAAAATGTTAAACTATTACTTTGTCCAGGGGCCCCGATGCTGTTAAGACGACCCTGACTACAGTAAGAAAATAGACAAACAATAATTCTAAAAATTGTTATTGACACTCTGGTAAAATATGTAGACAGAAATTTAGACAAAAGCGGAACAATGGAGACCCTGACACTGCCATAATTTCGACCTGAAACTATTCAGTTTCATGCCGGCAAGAGTAATTCGTTCATCCATTATGTGCCATGCCAGAAGGCATAGGCGATCATTCGTCTCCATTTTATGCGGTCCTATGCATTTCTAACTAGATCATGTGCCACGTGGTCGGTAAATTCAAATACTGTACTTTTCTCACGGCATTCCTATCATTCCTTTTTTTTTTTTTGCCCGTGAGTTTTCCAGTGGTCGCCAAGTTCTATAATTTCTATCTTCTCATGACATGATCTGCTCTGATTTATCTTTTCTTTACAGCTTTTCTGTGAACTTCACTTGCTCTCCCTAGCGCTCAAAATATTTGTTCCATCTTATACTGACTCTATAAATTTTAATCAACTTTCCTTATATAGCCAAACATTTCTTGCTGTTTTACATTGGCTGTTTTTCCCCCCTAATTGCCTAGCGACGGGATTCTGAACCAATGGTTTCCATAGACAAGACTTTTTGCAGCAGTTATCATTTTTTTAAAGGCTTTCTCTCTCTCTCTCTCTCTCTCTCTCTCTCTCTCCCTCGCCTTTCCTGTGGTATCATCTACTCTGGCAGCCACTGGCTTAGAGGACTAATGGATTAGAATGAAATCCTGTTTTTAGAAGGTTATTTTTTCCATTAAACATCTTCAATTTTCAATAGTTGACGAAGTAAATTGCTCCTTACACTCAGATTTTTCTTCTCCTTCGACAAATTCCGCTCATTTCTGTCACCTTTCGCCATGCAATCCACAAACGTCTCGTTGTCTGACCAAGACACTGCTTCAGTGAGTATAGTGTTGTGAGTTTCAACGATATTCCTGGCAAATGGAATAGCTGACAGCCTATCCAAAGCTGGCAGCAAACAAGATCAAACCAATCATCCAGTAAACTATCAAGAGGCGAAAACCATGCAGACCTGAAGCGTGAGACATGGCCAGAGGACACAAAGCTTGGGGTAAAAGCTTTGGGGCTCCTATCAGGATCTGGAGAGGACTGCGGGCTTTGCCATGTCGACAGGGATCAAGATCTGAAGTGACCAACAACCTCGAACGAAGAAGAAGAAGAAGTGATATCCCGGGCCCACTGTCTACCCAAATGCCTTTCTTTATCATTTCCCAGTGGTAATACACTTCATAAGTGATCTCTCAGTTCAAAGAGATCGTGGATCTGTGGTGGCTCTTAGCAGTTTGACTGAGTGTGGTGTGAACAGAGACGCACAAACGTGTCAAAAGAGCAACAGTGAAGTCATTGCTTTGTAGATGGAGGTCCATTCTGTGTGCCGAACTACTGAACTTGGTGCTATGGCACCACTGTGAACTGTGAATTGCGCATTGACAGCATTGATGATTCTTCGGTATGTCTACCTGGCCAACTCTGAAATAAGGTGGACTTTTTTATGTATCCTGTGGTGGGTTGGCGCCTTAGCTACGGAGTTCGTGCTGAGAGCGACGGTGACTAGTTTCGCATTTGGACTGTCGTAGCTCCTAAAATGGCGTCGTCACTGGGTGGCTCATCATCAAGGACTAATACGAGTGACCCTTGATGAACATTCTGTGCGATATTCCCTGGCACGGTTAATGGAGCGGTTATGGGAGTGTCTCGTTCGCGATGACACCGAGAAGCTAAACTCATACTCAAACTGAACTCTCCAGATCACCTTGTTGTTTGTCGAAACCAAAGAAGGGCAACTCTCTTTTCTCGATGGCGCCAATGAGCTGGTTGTTATTACCAACCAGTGTAAAATTATTGCAGCCCAAAACATCAACCTTGAACAGCAGCGAATCTAGCCTCAGCCCTGAATGACGCTAATTTGCAAGGACTCTGGGGCCAGTGCACCCCGGGAACTGTAATTAATTCCATCACAAAGCTCATTTTCTATTCTGTGCGAGACGGCCCCCTCAGTATCACGTGGGAGAAAAGGCTCGTGTTTTCAGTAATAAGATGGTTGGTTTGTGGGGGGGCGGGGGCGCGGAGATATAAAATTTTCTAGTAGAAAAGAGAAAAGAACTTGCTCTCCCGTAGACTAAGGCAGCGTTCCTCAACCTTTTGCCTCCGCTTACCCATTGGAATAATTTTCTTTTTTTTTTTTTAATCCCTCGGAACTTCTGCACTAAAATATTTACCGCCGTTCTTTTTTCGCTTCATATCCACCCCGCACTCCCCCCTCGCCCCCTTTCTTCCTCAGCTCAGCTATTATCGCCCCCCCCCCCCCACCACCACCACCACCATATAAAATACATCAATTCTAATAAAGTCACTAGTGATGGTAGACAAAGAATCTTGTTTATCCGGTAGAGGGCGCCGCCGCCGACAACAACAATGGACTAAAAATAAATGGAGGAAAAACACAAATTCCCAGAATAAACATAGCCAACACTAATTCAGTCAAATTAGAAGACAAGAAATTAGAAGAAGTAGACGCATTCACATTTCTCTGCAGCCTTATAGACAGAGAGGGTGGTACAGAAGCAGATATTACAGCAAGAATTGGAAAGGTTAGAGTAGCATTTCTGCATCTGAGAAACATATGGAAGGACAAGGGAATATCCTTAACAAACAACAACTTAGACCGTTCAACACAAATGCCAAATGCTAAACTATTACACTATCATCTGCTCCTGCTGTGTGGATCAGAAACAAGGACAATATCAGCTAAAAGTACCAAGAGACTGCAGACCTTTAACACCTGCCTAAGGAAGATCCTTCAGATAAGATGGCCAGATAACATTAGCAATGATGAGCTATGTCAGAAAACGAACCAGCCCACAATGGAAGAACAGTGGAAGAAATGATAATGAAAAGACGCCGGAGATGAATAGGATATACACTCCGAAAGCCTGCCATAAGCATAACCAGACAAGCTCACACTTGGAATCCCCAGGCAAGAGAAAACAAGGAAGACAGGAACACCTAGCTAAGGAGTCTGGAAGCAGAGATAGGAAAGATGGGCTGCACACAAGAAACAGCCCAGGACAGAAATAAGTGGAGAGCCCTTGTTCATGGCCTATGTACCATAGAGGGGCAAAGAGACGCGGATGGATACAAAAATACTAATCAGGTATGGCTTGTGGTATATGGAATGTGCATGAGTAGGTTTTCTTTTCCTTGTATAGAACTATAAATCTTTATTTATTCTTTCAAAGATGAACAACAATTACAGGTCTTTAAGAACAAGATCCTAAGAAGAATCCTTGGGCCCACAATGGACACGAACAGTGAATACTGGACAGCTAGAAAGAACAGTGAACTGAACAGCTTATTTAAATCCCAACGAATTATAAATGTCTTGAAACTGAACAGACTACGCTGGCTGGGGCATGTAGAAAGAATGGAAGAGAACAGACAAACAAAAATGATGTATGCGTAAGAGATGAGGGAAACAAGATCAAGTGGTAGACAAAGACATAGATGGAAAGACAACGTAGAAGAGGATATAAAAGAAATTAGTGTCACCAACTGGAGAGAGAAGATTAGGAATAGAGAGGAATCGAGGCACCAATGAGCCTTAATGGCTCGGAAAGCAGAAGAAGAAGAAGAAGATGATGATGATGTTTACTTCCTGTATTTTGATACTTGGACCCTGCATGAAGACCAGTAGAGCAGTGTTTCTGAAAATTTTTCTCTGCAGCTTAAAAGGCAACCAGTGTTCTGAAAATTTAATATAAAAGTATTCTGTAATTACCCCGCTCCCCCCCCAAAAAAAATACAATTCAAGCACCCCTCCCCCTCCTCTTTGGACGAGAATGCTCTAATGCGGTTACCCATGTGTGGTTTGTTAGAAACATTCTTCAGACAGATAAGAAGATTCACAAGGAACATCTGAAATTAGCGAAGGAAAATATCTGACGCCCAGTAAGACGAGGGCTGGCTGAGAAATTTTGCCTCCTCTGGATTGTCATCATCATCATGTGCGGTAATGAATTTCCAGTTTTCTTCGGCTCTCTGGGCTTGATAGTAAATTCACTCAGACTGTGTCCTGGCAGATTCCAATGTGTTATCTTTCCATCTACGTCTCTGTCTGCCTCTTGTTCTTTTTTCCTTCCAACTTTCTTTCTAGTATGGTCTTAAGTATATTGTTGTCTTGTGATATGGCCAAAGTATTCTTGATTCTTATTTCTTTGGTTTTTTAAATTTACGTTACAGATATCCGATTGGTCTATAGCTCGCTCTCACTTTATATTCATATTTACTGCCGCTTTTCGGACCAGGAGGATACCCCCCAAAAAAGCTAAGTCTTTTGTATATAATCCTTGACAAAAGGCTGAAGCCGAAATATTGGATGTTGTATGTTCCTCATTTAAACGTTCTCATCTTACTTTCTGGCATTTGTGTTTCTTCTCACTTTCCTCACTCCTTTTGTCGTTTTGTAAAACTGAACCATTCACATCTGTCGTTTTTTTAAAAAAAATTCTTTGAGAATATTGCACTTGTTCTAATTCTTGTATATTTGTTTATCAATCTTCTGTGATATATGTCCTACTTTCCTGTAGATCAATATTTCTGCTACATTTATCATTCTCTCCAACATTTTCTTACGTAGAGCCTAGGTTTCCGCTCCGTACAGTAGTAGAGGATAGATACAGTATTTTATAAATCTTTTTTTTTGGGGGGGGGTATGGACATATTCCTGGATAAGAGCGTTTGTCTTCACGATGTCGAATATATTTGTTGCCATCCTTATTACAGGAGCCCCTGTGGAGAAAAGAATAGAACCACTGCCACCTTCCACGCATGTCGAAAGAGGCGACTAAGGAGTTGGGGGATAGGCCAGCGACTTGTATATAATAAAAAAAAAACTGGAGCGCTTCAGAAACACGGAGAGGAAAACCAGGAAACTTTGTCTTGGAAAAGGAAGGGACTCTGATAAAAGAGTGTATGACGTTGTGCAGTCAAAGCAGAAAGGAAGCTGCAGAACGGACATCCAATCTGAGTACCAGGACACCTTATACCATTACATGTTGGAATGTTAGAACAGATCAGGAGCGAGGAGGTCTGGGAAAGAGCAGGACAAGAGCCTATGAACCTACAAATCGTGTCTAGGAAGTGGAGGTGGATTGGCCACACTCTGAGGAAAACCGAAACCAGCATAGCAAGACAGGCACTGACATGGAATCCTAGGAAATAGAAAACGAGGATGACCTAGACTTACTTGGAGAAGAGAAATGTTGACAGTCTCAGAGGCAAGGGATACACATGGAAGGAAGCAGAGAATAATTCCAAGAACAGGGATGCCTGGAGAGCATTTATCCCTGGTCTATGCTCTCAAGGGAGTGAAAGGAGATGCTGATGATGATGATCCGTATTCATTTCTTTATCTGCGCCCCACATCACACACCCTGGGTTAGTATAAGCGCTAGGTACCTGTAGCTCATCACTTGTTACAGTTTCTGGTTCTGGATAAGAGTGTGTATATTCAGAAAAGACAGGTTCTCCACCAAGACACTGATCATGACCTCCATCATTTCAAAGGGGGCGGGGAAGTGGAGAAACAATGCACAGCAAAATGGCGATGTGTCAGGATGTGTAAGTTCAAGCAACGTGTATCTTTTCAAAGAAAAACAAAACTGGAACACAGGATCACGTCGGAGCAATAAAATGAAATAAAAGTAATCGATAGAATGCCGGGAAAAAAAAACTAGACCAGTTGACAACTTAGCACGTGAGACCTGACAGCTGGAAGAGAGGTGATCACGTGGGAGCTCGTACGGTGCTTAAGGAAGAATTTTTGGGAGTCTATGAACCAGTAAATGGACAGGAACAATATATAGGAAATAACGAGGCGTTCGTACGGTAAAGAAAGAGAACACAGCTCTGTAGGATTCGGTCTTGAAAAAATCGTAGACGAAGCACTTTAGTTAGACGTAAGAGAAAGAAAAATCACAAGAGAATTACCTGGGATTCGAACAACGGACTTCAGTAGGACGAGCAGGCCGTCAACCCACGAGAGAACAGCGTACTAACGAATTGTGCTATCTCGCACTTCTTCTTGTAGAACATTACCTCTAGCTTGAGCTAGAAATCTTGTCATTAATGAGTACGAGTATTTCTGCGTAGCGCAGATTCTCTGAATTGCAAGAAAGAGTTCGCATAAACCGAAATTTCGTAATCTGAGTCCACTTCGGGCGGCGCGACCTTTTTTTTTTTTTTCGTCTTCGCAATAAATGAAAATAACAGTTTTATACTGTCCACGAACATGCAACATCTAAATTTATGTTGACAGGATTTCCGAACTAATAATAGAGCGACAATCTGATGACGTAATTTTCTGCGAAACAGTTCATTCAACTAATACTGGGTGGACGGACGGACGGACGGACAGACAGACAGACAGACAGACAGATAGATAGATAGATAGATAGATAGATAGATAGATAGATAGATAGATAGATAGATAGATAGATAGATAGATAAGCATGGTAGATAGATAGATAGATAGATAGATAGATAGATAGATAGATAAGCATGGTAGATAGATAGATAGATAGATAGATAGATAGATAGATAGATAGATAGATAGATAGATAGATAGATAGATAGATAGATAGATAAGCATGGACACTCTGAAATCATCAAGGGAAGAGAAAACAAGGAGACCAAAGAATACACGAAGAAGCGTCTCAAAATAGAGGGACTGGAGTGACTTTCGAGAACAAGACCAAAGAGAGAAATGACTGAAAAGCGTTTGTCTGTGGCTTACGCTCCAGAGGAAGGGGCTGCGGACAACGAGTGTCAACCACTCTCTGGTGTATGATTGTGTACTTGAGTATGTGCTCGTGGGGTGGGGGGGGTGGGGGTGGGGGAGATGTCTATCAAGTCGTTCCAGTCGAGACTTACAAGAAAATTGTTATAGACGGTTCGAGTTGGCAGTCAGCGACCCTAGGCCGACATGCTAGCGTCAGGCCTGGCGGACTATAGCTGGTAAAGACCCTGCCTTATCCTTATCTTGGTACCCCGGGTAACACCCCTAGCACGCCCAACGTTACAGGGATCCCCAAAGTCCCTATAGCGGTAGAGTCTGCTAAAGAAATATTGCACACATCCCTAATTTTTAGCTCTCTAATTTTTAGCTCCCATCAGGGGATGAAAAAGTAGCTACCTTAACCAGCTCCCTATCCGACACGGCGCTGTGCTTGAACATTCCCCAGCACATCGGCTACAAAGGACATGGAGCTGACAAGTAAAAGGAGATGGTAAAGAATTGGGCAAGTCTTACTTTCTGCCCTTTAAGAAGAAGAACGTTAAAGGAGACAAGAAGTCACCAAGAATGATATTCATCGTTGTACAAGTCACGAAGAAACTCATCTGTGTAGCGCAGCAAGTAGAGAACTCCATATATACAACACAAAGTATGAACTCTTGAACATTATATGACAAAATATGTTTACCGTTCTGTATGCGACAAAAACAGTGATCCGAGAAGACAATTACAACATTCAGGAAAAAGTCAGTCTAATATTTATAGAACGTGTCATGAGAAAAGGCAAACTAGAGCACATTGCGACAATAGGAAAGTCAGAGGGGAAAAGAGGCCGAGGGAGGTTAAGAGAGAACATTTTGGATGGATGATTGGCAAGATGGCGTGGGTAGATGGACACCAGAAAAGCTCACAAAGGCAACACAAAACAGAGAATTTAGGAGAGTTAAGACCGACAACTTTAGCAGACCAGGCGCGTGATAGATATTTTTTTTTACAAAGGTAAAATCCCTGTTTGTACGCCATTAAGGCATATTGGGGATATGGTGTTAGGCCCGTACTTGCATGACTTTCTGCACATGAGAGTTTGATGTGGTCAGTATCACGCCTGGCATTTACGTTCCCAGATTTCTCTGGTACCCCATTTTTAGACACTGGGTGGACCATGGGGCCTTTGATAGATAAATGTGAAAAAATTTAATTTGTATCCAACAGTATAAATATAAAAGTAGTATATAGTATATGAAGTATATAAAGTAGTTTTAAAAGTGGTATTATAAATATACAACTTTGAAAAACTTTAAAAACTGCGGCTAAACTTTTTTAAAAAATATGTTTTATTATTGTTATGTTTGTCGTGTGCCTTATTCTCTCATTCGTGTTCGAACTTATTTAGTGATTTTTTTTTCATTTGTATTTTCATTATTTATCCTCTGTCCAAACCCATACTTTCATTATTTATCCTCTGTCCAAACCCATACTTTCATTATTTATCCTCTGTCCAAACCCCTACTTTCATTATTTATCCTCTGTCCAAACCCCTACTTTCATTATTTATCCTCTGTCCAAACCCCTACTTTTATTATTGATCCTCTGTCCAAACCCCTACTTTCATTATTTATCCTCTGTCCAAACCCCTACTTTCACTGTCCCCAGGGACATCCAGATTAAACTACTGACATGTACAGTGGCTATGGAGTTGGCAGACATGTTTATGGAAAGCATTTGGCTATGGCTTACTCTCCGGGGGAGGTGTTATGTACAAGGACTGATTGATTGACTGATTATAATAATTACTAGAAAAACCGCTTTCGAGTGTCTGTTAGCGAACTTATGTGTATGCTGGGGAAGGGAAAGGCACTAGAACTAATTAGGGGGAAAAAAACTAAAGTGAATGCTGAAATTTGTAGTTTTTTGTTTTTTTTTTATATTGGTGTCTTTTTCATTCAAACTGAAGATTATACAAGAAACCAAACACGAATGTTAATATCAAACTACGAAGTTCCAGTTTATATTTAAATTTATCATTAAATTTGTCAACTATTATCAGTTCTATTTCTCCTTTACTTTGGTTTTTTTTTTTTTGTGCTTAAAAAAACATTTCATGAGGAAATAATAGGAATTAGTTTCGTAACGAGTAGAACCTACTCCAAGTTTTTATTTTGTCTTTTACATTCTATATAGGTATGACTTATACTTACCGAAGCGACATGGTCATATATAATATGCAGTATAAACACAGGATCAGTTACTATAATGTAATATAGTAATAATAATAATCCTTCAAACCGAATGAACTCAACTTTCAGGTGCAGCTGAGTTCGTTCATGCCAAAGCTAATAGTCAAGTGATGATTCAAACTTGCTGCAAATGTGCGAAATGCGTAGATTTTTACTCCGTGACACGAAGCAATAGATCCAGTCGTGAATTAGCTTTTCTTCTTCGTCACGCGAAAAATAGCACACTCTTTATAACCTTTCTTGGAAAATGTAAACACGCAGGGAAAAAAAAAAAGCTATCTCTGTAATTATTGACAAGCTTTACGATACAGCCCTCAAGTTTATGATCGTAAGCTACTGACATCTGTCCATCTTCATCATATTAAACTACACAGCGTGTCCAGACAAGCACAGATATTAAAAATGATGTGAGCCAGAAAGGGGTTTTTAAGATATTTTCTTTACGTGTAATGGCGCGATATTTCACGGTCAGCGAACGTGACCAGACGGAGTGGCTGTCGGATTATCTGGTTTATGTAATCTCAGCCCACGTTTGAACAGAAGAAATCTTTTGAACTGTCTGAAGGGTAGGCGACTCTGACCACGGCTTTTGTACGGAATGAGGTGACATCTACGTATAGGCTTAGCGACCTGGCTAAACAATTGTTGCACAAATACTCTTAATGATTATCTACCCCTGAAATGCCGTTGTCCTTTTGGGATAGGTCGCAGAGTGTAATCCAGGTCGTAACATTCGAATTGTTGTAAATCTTCCCTTTGTGAAGGAAGGAACGAGGTTTGGCTTAAGGAATTTGGGATACAGCGATGAAATATCAGTGATCACAATTATAATGTTCTACAAATGTTCATACAGCAGAAAGTGGGGGGGGGGGGGGGGTGACTCCCAGAGTGAGCGATAGGAAGTTTCAAAGGGGCGGTGGGATGGTCTAAAGGGGCGATAGGAAGGTACAAATCTGGGGGGGGGGGGGTGGGGTGGGATTATCAAAAAGGGCGATGGGAAGTTCTAAAGGGGCTATAAGAAGATACAAATTGGGGGAGGGGAGGTGAGGGTGGGATTATCTAAAGGGTGGATGGGAAGATCTAAAGAGGCGATAGGAAGATACAAATTTGGGGGTGAGGTGGGATTATCTAAAGGGGGTATGAGAAGATCTAAAGGGTCAGTGAAGGAAAAAGGGACTGGCAGTGGGATGCAGTAGAACCGACAGAATAAAAAAAAATTAGAGGACCTTATGAATGTGACCTGGGAGGCCGGGGGAGGAGGGACACAGACAGACAGAGAGAGACACAGACAGACAGAGAAACACACAGACAGAGAGACACACAGACAGAGAGAGACACACACAGAAAAAGAGAGAGACACACAGACAGAGAGAGACACACAGACAGAGAGAGACACACACAGACAGAGAGAGACACACAGACAGAGAGAGACACACAAAGAAAAAGAGAGACACACACAGACAGAGAGAGACACAGACAGACAGAGAGAGACACAGACAGAGAGACACACACAAAAAGAGAGACACACACAGACAGAGTGAGACACAGACAGAGAGACACACACAGAAAGAGAGAGACACACACAGACAGAGAGAGACACACACAGACAGAGAGAGACACACACAGAAAGAGAGAGACACACACAGACAGAGAGAGACACAGACAGAGAGACACACAGAAACAGAGAGAGACACACACAGACAGAGAGAGACACACACACAGAGACACACACAGAAAGAGAGAGACACACACAGAGACACACACAGAAAGAGAGAGACACACAGACAGAGAGACACACACAGAAAGAGAGAGATACAGACAGACAGAGAGATACAGACAGACACAGAGAGACACGCACAGACAGAGAGAGACACAGACAGAGAGACACACAGACAGAGAGACACACACAGAGACACACACAGAGACACACACAGATACATACAGAGACAGAGAGAGACACAGACAGAGAGACACAGACAGAGAGAGACACACACAGACAGAGAGACACACACAGAAAGTCAGAGAGAGACACACAGACAGAGAGACACACACAGACAGAGAGAGACACACACAGACAGAGAGAGACACACACAGACAGAGAGAGACACAGAGAGAGACAGAGAGAGACACAGACAGAGACACAGACAGAGAGACAGAGAGAGACACAGACAGAGAGACATATACAGATAGAGAGAGATTTAGACAGAGAGACACACACAGATACTTACAGAGACAGAGAGACGCACACACAGAGATACATACAGAGACAGAGAGAGACACACACAGAGATACATGCAGAGACAGAGAGACACACAGAGAGATACACACAGACAGAGATAGACACAGACAGAGAGAGACACACACAGAGACAGAGAGAGACACACAGACAGAGAGATACATACAGAGACAGAGAGAGACACACAGACAGAGAGAGACACACAGACAGAGAGAGACACACAGAGACAGAGAGAGACACACAGAGACAGAGAGAGATACACATAGACAGAAAGACACACACAGAGACAGACACAGATAGAGTGAGACACACAGAGACAGAGAGAGACACAGAGAGAGAGAGACACACACACATAGACAGACACACACAGAGACAGAGAGAAACATAAACACAGAGAGAGAGAGAGAAAGACAGAGAGACACACACAGAGACAGAGAGAAACATAAACACACAGAGAGATAAAGACAGAGAGAGACACACACACAAGCAGAGAAAGATAGAGAAGCTGAAGGTTTTAAAACAACAACCAATTTAAACGCCAAAGAAAGAAAAATACAGTCGAAGCAATTTAGACGAGAGAGAAAGAAAACATAGACAAAGCAATTTAGACGCCAGTGACAGAGGGGGGAAATGTAAAGGAAGTAATTTAGACGTGAGAGAAAGAAAACAATGCACAGGAAGCAATTTAGACTAGAGAGAAAGAAAAAAATAGTAAGATAACTGAGAAAACGAAAGATGGACTCCGTGGAGATAGAACAATTATCTAATGTACTATCATTTAGATACAGAAAGAGAAATGAAAAACAAAAACAATCCTTAATTAGTTGTTATTGTGTCACTAGACGTTTACTCGTTCTAGTGGTGTCCGAAGTTTACTTCACTGTACTTCTTCTTCTTCTTCTTCTTTGAGCAGCTGTAGAATTTAGCAGCTTCCCGAGGCTCACTGCTGCAGACAAGACATGACTCCATCCTCTCTCTCTCTCTCTCTCTCCTCTCTCTCTCTCTCTCTGTTCTTGATCTTTTCTTGCCAACTGTAGATTCCAAGAATTGCGAATATCTTCTTCTTCTTCTAGGTTGTCTCGCCATCGTTATCTGGGCCTACCTCTTTGTCTATCCCCTTTCATCACCTCTGTGAGCCCGTCTTTGGTCTTTGTTTGTCTATCCTCCCCCATTCTCTCCATTCTGTTGTTTTGATGTTTATTATTCTACATATATATATATATATATATAACCTGTCGCGGCTTAAGTGATAGCTTTATACAAGTTTTCTATGCGTGCTTTGCTCTAACACTAAAATATTCTTGCAGACTGTCTTAATATTTTCATCTTGTCTAGAACATGTGTTGTAAAGATAATTAACCCACTCACCTTTCAGTTCTTCCCACAGTTCTTCACAATATGTCCGGCTGAATTCTTTTTCCGCTAACAAGAAACTTTGTTTCAGATACTGGACTCCGACTTTTTTTTTACACTTAAAACAAAACTCCAGAATGTAAGAAAGCACACTTTTTTTTGTCAAATTCCACACCAGAAAACAAAGCAAAAATATCACTATAAAGGATTCACAGGCGAACTGTAAATGCTTTCACATTTAAGGGGGCACTTCCAGCTGTGAACCTGGCATAGGTTTGAGGTCGCTCTATCTCGCGGAGGACTTTCGACCTAAATAAAAACATAGCCCGCGGTTTTTTGTCCAGGGAGATACACTTGCGGTTGTGTGACCAGTTTCGACAGAAGCCATGATATAGTACACGTAGGCACGCAGGTTCTGCTAGAAACGATGGCCCGACCACCTGTAGTTCGTGATCTATAGAGTGCAAACAGCGGCTACGACTTTGCCGATCAAGAAGTTCAAGCAGCCGATAACGCTAGCTTTCCCCTCGCTTCTTTCAAAGTCAGCAGAAAAGGTCTGCGTGGTTTGACTTAATCAGCGAAAGTGCTGAAGTGGTGCAGGTTTTGTTAACGTGCAAGGATGCACATACTCGCATACAATCATTATTTCACGTGGCCATTAGCAACCATCCATGGCCTAGACTAAACTTAATAAGGGTCGCCAGCCCCCACCCTAGACTAAACTTAATAAGGGTCGTCCTCCACCCTAGACTAAACTTAATAAGGGTCGCCCCCCCCACCCTAGAATAAATTAATAAAGGTCGCCCCCACCCTAGACTAAGCTTAATAAGGGTCGCCCCCACCCTAGACTAAGCTTAATAAGGGTCGCCCCCCCCCCACCCTAGACTAAACTTAATAAGGGTCGTCCCCCACCCTAGACTAAATTAATAAAGGTCGCCCCCACCCTAGACTAAACTTAATAAGGGTCGCCCCCCCCCCACCCTAGACTAAACTTAATAAGGGTCCCCCCCACCCTAGACTAAACTTAATAAGGGTCGCCCCCCACCATAGACTAAACTTAATAAGGGTCGCTCCCCACCCTAGACTAAACTTAATAAGGGTCGCCCCCCCCCCACCCTAGACTAAACTTAATAAGGGTCGCCCCGCCACCCTAGACTAAACTTAATAAGGGTCCCCCCCACCCTAGACTAAACTTAATAAGGGTCCCCCCCACCCCTCGTCCCTTCGTGATACACGGTTACACCGTTCTTCTTCTTTTCCTCCTCCTCCTCTTTCTTCTTCTTTTCCTCCTCTTTCTTCTTCTTCTTCTTTTCCTCCTCCTCTTTCTTCTTCTTCTTTTCATCCTCCTCCTCCTCTTTCTTCTTCTTTTCCTCCTCCTCTTCCTCTTTCTTCTTCTTTTCCTCCTCTTTCTTCTTCTTCTTCTTCTTCTTTTCCTCCTCCTCTTCTTTCCTATTCTTCTTTTCATCCTCCTTTTTCTTCTTCTTCTTTTCTTCCTCCTCTTTCTTTTTCTTTTCCTCCTCTTTCTTCTTCTTCTTATTTTCCTCCTCCTCTTTCTTTTTCTTCTTTCATCCTCCTCCTCTTTCTTCTTCTTCTTTTCCTACTCCTCTTTCTTCTTTTCACCTTCCTCCTCTTTCTTCTTCTTTTCCTCTTCCTCTTTCTTCTTTTCATCCTCCTCTTTCTTCTTCTTCTTTTCCTCCTCCTCTTTCTTTTTCTTTTTCTTCCTCCTCTTTCTCTTCTTCTTCTTAATGTCCTCCTCCTCCTCTTCTTCTTCTTCTCATCCTCCTCCTCTTTCTCCTTCTTCTTTTCCTACTCCTCTTTCTTCTTTTCATCCTCTTCCTCTTTCTTCTTCTTTTCCTCTTCCTCTTTCTTCTTCTTTTCATCCTACTCTTTCTTCTTTTCATCCTCCTCCTCCTTTTTCTTCTTCTTCAGCTTTCCGAACCATTAAAGCTCACTGCTGCAGATAAAGTTCGCCTCCATTCTTCTCTATTCCTAATCTTCTCTCTCCAGTTGGTGACACCAGTTACCTGTAAACCCTCTGCTATGCTGTTTTTCCATCTCTACCTTGATCTACCCCTTGGTCTTGTTTCCCTCATCTCTTGTGCATACATCATTTTCATTTGTCTGTTCTCTTCCATTCTTTCTACATGGCCCAACCAGCGTAGTCTGTTCAGCTTCAAGAAGTTTATAATCAGCTGTCATCAACACTTCTATATATATATCACTTCTGTACATATACCACTTCTGTACATATACCACTTCTGTACATACATCACTTCTGTTAAGTTCTGTGTTCTTTCTAGCTGTCCATTCTTCACTTTTAATCTTTTATGGGCCCAAACATTCTTCTTAGGATCTTGTTCTCAAAGACCCTGCATCTCATCTCCCGAATAAAATTCATAAAACGAGAATCTGCATTTGCAGAGTTATATTTTCCAGGGCGAAGGGCCTCTTTCCTTTTCAAGCCCCTCGGAGTAGGTTTGTCTAGCCTAATATATAATCCTTCACTGATGATATCGCTTGTGAGCTTGGCAAAACGAGTTATGAAACGCTAGAATGTAGCAGTGATGGTAGTGCTACGAGTTTTGTTAGGGTTATATGGACGAGAGACGGTCAAGACCCTGTGTATATCATCTTCTGCTGTGTTTTTAGTATCAGGCTCATGATCTTCTTTCGCTCTGGTTACTGGGTGAAGTTCGTCATCTGTGGTGGTGGAGCCTAATGGAGAGCTAGTTTCTCGGGTTCGTCTCGGGATCTCAAAGGAAGTAGTCCTTATATAGTTCTTTCCAAATACAGTATCACTGAACCAACCGCGTCACAACATAGCCAGCAAATAGTTCTCGGCGCATGGAAGATCACAGCAAGAACGAGAGTAAACTCACCAACAAGAACAAACATCACAAGCAAGAACAAACATCACAAGCAAGAACAAACATCACAAGCAAGAACAAACATCACAAGCAAGAACAAACATCACAAACAAGAGCAAACACCACAAGCAAGAACAAGAATGAACATCACAAACAAGAACAAACATCACAAACAAGAGCAAACATCACAAACAAAAACAAGAATGAACATCACAAACAACAAAAAAACATCACAAACAAGAGCAAACACCACAAGCAAAAACAAAAATGAACATCACAAACAAGAAAAAAACATCAGAAACAAGAACTTGTGATGTTTGCTCACAGACAGGAGCAAACATCACAAGCAAGAACAACATCACAAACAAAAACAAGGACAAATATCACAAACAAGAACAATAAAAAATATCACAAACATGAACAAGGACAAACATCACAAGCAAGAACAAAACATCACAAACTACGCTTGAGGCTCTTTTTCTAAATGTTTCATAAGGGAAGCTAAGAATAATACAGGTCTTCTTTCTTTCTTTCTTTCTTTCTTTCTTTTTTCCAGTGTTAGTTATGATTGATTACATGAGCAGAATATTTGTAGCATGTCTGGAACAGAGTGAAAGTTGTATGATAAAGGGCAGAATGTCAGTCGGGCCTGCGTGCCCAATTCTTAACCCTTTGGAAATAAAGATCAGTCAATCAATCAATCAATCAATCTTTCTTTCCTTCAACCTAGAAGCTGTTGGTTAGCCGCCTTTCAGTCCAACACATACAGCTTCGGCTCGGCCTATTTTTAGGACCTGGCTCGCCTTTACAGTGCGATCTCCATTCACTTGGCCAGACTACTGTTTGTTAACAGATGGCGCCACTAGGAGGTAGAATATGGTCTTGGTTGGCTATGTGTCCTTAATCC
This sequence comes from Achatina immaculata, assembly GCA_009760885.1. Classification (NCBI taxonomy): domain Eukaryota; kingdom Metazoa; phylum Mollusca; class Gastropoda; order Stylommatophora; family Achatinidae; genus Lissachatina; species Lissachatina immaculata. The sequence continues at coordinate 33,376,111 of CM019709.1, forward strand.
CGACGCAAGCTATAAGGTCACTGACCGCTATTGAGCCTGCGTCTTATACTGCGTCTTTCCTTCTAATGGGGGTAATATTAGACTTAGATAGATTTTCCCCCACAACCAATGTATTAACCATTTAGATGTGAGAGGAAGCAATTTAGACTAGAGAGAAAGAGAAAGAAAAAATAGTAAGATAACTGAGAAAATGAAAGACGGACTCTGTGGAGATAGAACAATTATCTAATGTACTATCATTTAGATACAGAAAGAGAAATGAAAAACAAAAACATTCTTAATTAGTTGTTATTGTGTCGCTAGACGTTTACTCGTTCTAGTGGTGTCCGAAGTTTACTTCACTGTACTTCTTCTTCTTTTTCTTCTTCTTCTTTGAGCAGCTGTTGAATTGAGCAACTTCCCGAGGCTCACTGCTGCAGACAAGACATGACTCCATCATATCTCTCTCTCTCTCTCTCTCTCTCTCTGTGTTCTTGATATTTTCTTGCCAACTGTAGATTCCAAGAGTTGCGTATATCTTCTTCTAGGTTGTCTCGCCATCGTTGTATAGGTCTACCTCTTGGTCTTTCCCCTTTGATTATCTCTTTTGTATTCGAGTCCCAGTTAATTCTCTTGTCTTTTGTCTTTCTCTCACATATGAAATGCTTTGTGCACTATTTTACTAAGCCTGACCGTACATTACTGTACTAAATCACTTTACTGTGCCAAGTCTTCTTTGTTTCTCGTTTTAAAAATGTGTACAATGAAAAAAAAAAGTTAGGTTATCACAGTACTGTATGGCTAGACCTCAAAAAAGCGTCATAGAAAAAAGCACTTTTAAAGAGAATTGCCCGTGACTTGAACCAGGGACTCCCGTAGGACGAGAAGCCGTCTAGCCACGAGATAACAGCGCACTAATAAACTTCGCTATCTTGCACCCCTCTTTCTCATGTCTTAAAGTGCACTGTCTAACAATAGAACACTGTGTTCTACTACGTCACTGCAGAAAAGACTCCTAAAAAGTTGGTAAAAACTTGTACAATGGAAAAGGAATGATAGTATCAAGAACATACCTCGGAGGATATTGTGATGCGACGGTTATCAAACTGGTAGGTGACAGGATTCTCTCCTTGTTGATTTCATTGCCTTCAGTATAACTGGGATGTTCTGGTGCACCGGAAAACCCACAAATGAATCCAGATCCCTTCTTTTGTTCTGACGAGGTCTCGGTAGATCCTGGAGCGACACAGGAGGTCTTTGTGGTCTTTCTGGGCTGTCTAGATCCTGGTGTCACATTCCCCAGATTGTTCTTGCCACCGTGTTGCCTTGGGCGAGAGATAGGTCTCTCCAGGTGAACTCTGTCGCTACCACGTACTGATGTTCCAGCGAAGATCTTCTTTGCTGAAGACCTGCGTGCTTTCAAAGGTGAGTCTGGTAGACGAGAAGATGATGGTGATGTCTGAACACATTGAGTGGAAGATGATGGCGAGTACGATGAAGACAATAACTGTGGTATCTTGGGTGAGTTTGCTATGAGAAGGGTACTGCCGTGCAGGAAGATTTGTTCAACTGGTAATCTGATCAGAGGCGAAGCAGACACACTGCTGCTGGTAACATACAATGGACAGCTGGGACAGCTGCCGCTTCCCATTCCGGGCGCTTTATCAGTTCTAGCCACGGCGTCGAAGGGACTCTCCTGGTCTGAATCTGCACCAGTACCACAGACCCGAGGCTCCCAAACGCAGCTTTGATCTAACCCACAGTTATACTCTCCCCTGACAGCAGACAGACCTTCATGAACAGAAACCGCAAGAGCTTCATTTAAAGTCTGGCTGGAGCCATCCTCTGTGAGATGAACAATAAATGTCCCGTCGCTTCTGGCATTTCGAAATATGTGGTCAACGGGACGATCCAGGGAATGACTTGCACGGAGCGTCAGGTTAGAATTTGGTTTCGAACTGTCTCTTTTGGTAGTCCGTTGTATTTCTGCTTGATTGTGGTCGTCTTGAAGTATGGACTGTCTCACCTGCAGGAGAAGGTAAATTATTCAGTACGAACATACAGCCAAGACAACATTAAAAGGGCTGTTTAAAAACAAGGAACCAAAAATTGTAGATACGGCACAAACAGCGCAATACAGCTGCTGAAGACCTCCAACGACATATTTTGACAACAAACTACCACTTGTTCTGTGCCGCTGTCAGCATTAGAGGTGGAGCTACATCAGAAGAATGGAGCATACACTCAAGTCGATTTTTTTACAGTGACACTGAAAGAGCTGGACTACCAACGTGTATGTGTGAGGGATAGATAGATAGATAGATAGATAGATAGATAGATAGATAGATAGATAGATAGATAGATAGATAGATAGATAGATAGATAGATAGATAGATAGATAGATAGATAGATAGATAGATAGATAGATAGATAGATAGATAGATAGATAGATAGATAGATAGATAGATAGATAGATAGATAGATAGATAGATAGATAGATAGATAGATTTTGCTGGAAACTTGGTAAAACTTGTCCAGAGACATCTCAGTTGAATTCTCAAATAAACAGAGGAAAGAAAGAGAGAGAGAGAGAGAGAGAGAGAGAGAGAGAGAGACTACTTGTCACATGACCAAGCTGTACAAATTCAGACCCTCAGTAGCCACATTGCGCCATCTATGGGGGTGGTGTGCTGTTATAATGTCCGACTTTTTTTAAAAACAGCCCTCGTATAAACAGACAGAAGGGAGAGAGATGGGGGAGAGAGAGAGGGAGAGAGAGAGAGGGAGAGGGAGGGAGAGGGAGAGGGAGAATGATTGACTGATTGATTGATCTTTATTTCAAAAGGATAGAAGGGGAGAGAGAGAGGGAGGGAGAGGAAGAGAGAGGAGGGAATGAGAGAGAGCTTACTGTCATCACAATTAACATCAAATTACCCGAAAACATAGAAGAAGAAAAAAACATAAACCAGTAAATAAACTGTAAGTTCCTCTAAAACTTCAATGTTTAGTTTTATTTCTTAAATTCATGTTCCCGAATACTAATAACGGCATTGAAGTTATCTAAACTAAACCAAATACAAACACAGAATAATTAAAATAATGCTTGAGATCTAAAAACTAAATGCCTCAAACAAACAAACAAACAAACAAACAAATAGACAAACAAACAAACAAATAATCTACCATTGATCCCGTCTTGGCCAAGCAACACTGCTCAAGGAACTTCTGGTATCTCAACACGCCAGCCGCATTCATCACAGCAGCGAATATCTGCTCCGCTTTGTCAGGGTGCTGGGCCATGTAAGCGCACAAGTTTTTCAACAATTTCTCCAGACCCACTGTCTTGGCGCTGTTTTCCATATTCAAGATGGAGACGTAACTCATGGTTTCCAGCGCCCATTTGTAACTCTGCAAGACAAGGGAGGCAACTTAAATTAATGAAAACGGAACATGAAAGCAGGGCAACTGTATGGAAAGTTGTCTTTCCTACTTTTGTCTCCATACTTTACACAATGAGATTAGTTCTTTCTTTCTTTCTTTCTTTCTTTCTTCTTTTCTTTTATTTCTTTCCCTTTTCTCTTCTTTTCTTTCTTTCTTCTACTTTCTCCTTGAAATTGTGAGCTGATGTTCTTTGTAACCAACGCGGTGAAGATGTTGACACACATCATCATGCCGGATTGGGAGCGGGTTATTGTGGCTACTTTTTCAGTTCTTGGGGGGGGGGGTGGCTAAAAAGGCAAGGGATATGCAGTACTTCCTTAGCAGACTCCACTACCATGGGGGACCTGGCAATTCCTGCCCTGTTAGTCAGGTTAGGCTGCTATGGGAGTACCACCACAGAGGTGTGATAGGGTCTTGATCAGCAATGGCTCGCTCAACCTTGACACTGGCTGACTGCCGTATCAGACGGCGTCTTTGCCTCTGTTTTGTTTCTTTATCCAAGCTTTTGTTTATAAAGAGGTGTTCCTACTAAGCAGATGTCAGAAACAGGTCACATATTTTTTTGCTATTATTAAATAATAGCTTGATTGGCAGTTGAAGACAATTCCAAAGATGTTTTTCTGAGGGTTTTGGTAAAGATTTATTTGAGAAAATGTAGAAATTTGAATACAAATATAATTATCATTTCTTCTCCCGTCAATCTTTGACAAATTACAACGTGTACTCTACTAACAAATCAAAGAAAATTAGCTAAACATGTGGACTGAACCAGTAAGAAATAATCATATTATAGAATAAAAACAGCGGTTCCCAATCTAAATTCTTTAACACGACCCTAAAGCCGTGATGATATATGGGCCACGACACGTGAAATAGATGTTTATAAATATTGAATTTCTTACATTAAACTGTGATTTTTAAATAGCTAATTCTGAAAAAAAAATTATGAGCCCAAAATATTACGCAACAGCGACGTAAGAATTTGTCATTCGTCAAGGTCAGTCATTTTCTCGTCAAGGTCAGCCATTTTCTCGAGAAGGTGAGCCATTTCCGCGAGAAGGTAAGCCATTTCCTCTTTAAAGTGAGCTATTTCCTCGTCAAGGTCAGCCATTTCCTCGTCAAGGTCAGCCATTTCTTCGTCAAGGTCAGCCATTTCCTCGAGAAGATGAGCCATTTCCTCGTCAAGGTCAGCCATTTTCTCTAGAAGATGAGCCATTTTCTCTAGAAGGTTTTCCCAAATTCAAAGGCTGGATATAACGTGCCAAGTGGGGCACACGGAATAGAAGGAAAGAACAAATGAAGACAACAGCGCTTCAGCTGTAACATTATGAATTTGTTTGCAGAAATGAGGGGAAGGACAGATTAGAGAGGCACCAGGAGAGAGAGAGAGAGAAAGAGAGAGAGGAAGAGAGAGAAATGGAGAGAGAGAGAGTCAAACCATATAAAGGACATGTCACCATAGAAACGGGGAAAGACTAAAGATGAGATCTGATGACAAAAAAAAAAAGGGTAGCGACAAGCAGTGCCGTCTTAACGCATGGGCCTACCTGGCACTGACCGGGGGTACCAAGTGCATGGGGCCCCAACCAGCCTACAGAAATCTATGAATTCCTAACATTACTTGCATAGGTTGGAGAGGAATGCTGGGGACAAGTCTGGGGTCCCCCCGATACTTTTAACACGGGCCTGGGGACAAGGTTGTAAAATTAATGTGTAGAAAATTGTGTATACGAACAAGTAAGTTTTGTTGGGTAGACAGTTTATCACTAACAAAAACAGCCGTCCACAAACATACAACACCAGTGCCCTCATTACAACACAGCCGTCTACAAACAACACTAGTGCCCTCATTACAACACAGCCGTCTACAAACAACACCAGTGCCCTCATTACAACACAGCCGTCTACAAACAACACCAGTGCCCTCATTACAACACAGCCGTCTACAAACAACACCAGTGCCCTCATTACAACACAGCCGTCTACAAACAACACCAGTGCCCTCATTACAACACAGCCGTCTACAAACAACACCAGTGCCCTCATTACAAAATATCCGTCTACAAATACACAACTCCAGTGTTCTCATTGCATCACAGCCGTCGACTGTGTTTGCATGTATGTGCGTTTGTATGTGTTTTGCATGTATGCTTATATTTTTGCATGTGTATGTGTATGTTTTATAAATATTTTCCTGTTTGTGGTATTTAATAAGGTCAAAGTTTAGTCTTGACCCCCCCCCTCCATATTGTTTATACATCACACACTGCTGTGGCTTCAGGTAAATCAGTTTATAATGTTCTGTTGTTGGAGGGGGGGGGGTGTTTGTTCACCTGGTACAGGGCCAAGCAACTCATCTAGATGTATGTATGTATGTATGTGTGTATGTATGTATGTATGTTTGTGTGTATGTATGTGTGTATGTATGCATGTATGTATGTATGTATGCATGCATGTATGTATATGTATGTATGTATGTGTGTATTATGTGTGTATGTATGTATGTATGTATGTATGTATATGTGTATGTAGTATGTATGACTGAAATATGTTGGGAGGGAAGCGGGGAATAAGAGATGTGAGATGAAAAGATCGCGAGAAGGGAGAGGGAAGTGAGAGGATGTGAGGGGGGGAGGGTACGCTGGAAAGTATGAGAGATGAGGAGGGAAGTGAGAGGATGTTGGGGGGGGAGGGACGCTGGAAAGTATGAGAGATGGGGAGGGAAGTGAGAGGATGGGGGGGGGGAGCGGACGCTGGAAAGTATGAGAGATGAGGAGGGAAGTGAGAGGATGGGGGGGGGGAGGACGCTGGAAAATATGAGAGATGGGGAGGGAAGTGGAGGATGTGGGGGGGGGGAGGGACGCTGGAAAGTATGAGAGATGGGGAGGGAAGTGGAGGATGGGGGGGGGGAGGGACGCTGGAAAGTATGAGAGATGGGGAGGGAAGTGGAGGATGGGGGGGGGGGGGACGCTGGAAAGTATGAGAGATGGGGAGGGAAGTGGAGGATGTGGGGGGGGGGAGGGACGCTGGAAAGTATGAGAGATGGGGAGGGAAGTGAGAGGATGTGGGGGGGGGGGGGGACGCTGGAAAGTATGAGAGATGGGGAGGGAAGTGAGAGGATGTGGGGGGGGGGAGGGACGCTGGAAAGTATGAGAGATGGGGAGGGAAGTGAGAGGATGTGGGGGGAGGGACGCTGGAAAGTATGAGAGATGGGGAGGGAAGTGAGAGGATGTGGGGGGAGGGACGCTGGAAAGTATGAGAGATGGGGAGGGAAGTGGAGGATGTGGGGGGAGGGGGCGCTGGAAAGTATGAGAGATGGGGAGAGGAGTGAGAGGACGCGGTGCAGTGGAAAGAGTGAGAGAAAAGAGAGAGGAAGCAAGAAGCAGGGTGGAAAGAGTGAGAGAAAAGAGAGAGGAAGCAAGAAGCAGGGTGAAAAGAGTGAGAGAAAAGAGAGAGGAAGCAAGAAGCAGGGCGGAAAGAGTGAGAGAAAAGAGAGAGGAAGGAAGAAGCAAGGTGAAAAGAGTGAGAGAAAAGAGAGAGGAAGCAAGAAGCAGGGTGGAAAGAGTGAGAGGCAGAGACTGAGAGAAGGGAAAGTGTATGTCTGTGTATGTGTGTGATAGAGAGAAAGAGAAAGAGAGAGGAAGGGAGGGAGGGAGAGTAAGAATGAGGGACTGGGGCTGATTGATATCTGAGAGACGGGAAGAAAAATAAACATGGCAAGGTTAAAGTGAAAGGCAGAAATGACTGAATGAATGTGATCTGGAAAATGACGGAAAATATAAACCAGTGTTTCTTAACCTGAGATTCATGGCCCCCATGTTCTCATCAGACACTGGCTTCTTGAAAGATTTTTAAGGGATCCCCCCCCCCACCCAACAAATGGATTGGTTCAGTTAAAGAAGTATTAGGATTATCTGAATGCTATTGATTCCTTTATTTTAAATGAGGAGTCCACAGCTGTTCCCCAACTGCAAAAGGGGGCCCACAGATGTTCCCCGACTCCAAAGGGGGTCCACAGCTGTTCCCCGATTCCAAAGGGGGTCCACAGCTGTTCCCCGATTACAAATGGGGTCCACAGCTGTTCCACGACTGTAAAGGGGGTCCACAGCCAGAGAAAAGTTGAAAACCACTGGCCATAGATAGAATGAGAACAAATACTTCTTCTTCTTCTTTGAGCAGCTGCAGAATTCAGCAGCTTCCCGAGCCACTGAGCCTCATTGATGTAGACAAGACACATCTCCATTCCCCTCTCTCTGTTCTTGATCTTTTCATGCCAGTTGTTGATTCCAATAACGCGTATATCTTCTTCTTCTATGTTGTCTCGTCATCGTTGTCTAGATTTACCGCCTGGTCAATCCCCTTTCATCACTTCTGTATAGGCCATCTTTGTTTGTCTATCCTCCGTGCTTTAGCCACCGCAGTCTGTTGTTCTTCATAATGGCTGATATAAAGGTAAAGTTAAAAGTAAAAGTAATCCTGTCGTGCCTTAGAGGCACATAGGGATATGGTGTTAGTGCCCATATTTTCCTTAACCTGTCAGCACACTAGATATAAGCCGAGACTTTAACAATGTGTAGGTTTCTTTGTGTATAATTTCAGGTTACCCTTTTTTTGGCAGTGGTATGAATACAGTTCTTTTCCATTCTTTTGGCCAAATACCTGAATGCCATATCTTTTTACATAGTGCATGATAGATTGTTGCACATTCCTTTCTTCCTGCTTTAATAAATTCATCTGTTATCTCATCACATCCTGGTGATTTACCATTTTTCAGATTCTTTATTGCCCATAAAACTTCTTCTATTGTTGGTTCGGGTTCTTTCTCCTCCAATAATATTTCACGCTGTTGATTTCTGCTTCCACAGTCGGTTGTTTCATACATTCCTTTGCAATATTCCTTCCATCTTTCTAGAATTTCCTCTCTCTCTGTCAAGGTATTCCCCGTCTCATCACAAATTACATTTAGCTTAGGTGTGACATTTCTCGTCAATGTCTTCATTTCTTTAAACATTTCACTAACTCTTCCACACTTCTGATGTTCTTATTATTCTTTCACAACAATCTTGTATGTATTGTTTTTTGTCTTTTCTTATGTTTCTTCGTACTTCTTTTGTTAAAGTTTTATATTTCTCTTTGTTGTTGTTTGTCACTTTCCATTGCGTCTTCATTTCTCTACGTTGTTTTATCAGTTCTAGTGTACCTGCTGTAATCCATCCATTCTTTTGTGTTTTCTTTACTAGAACCATGTCTTTAGCTGCTGTCATAACGAAGGGAAACAGACAGGAAGCATAGAACAAATATGAAATACTGAGAATAGAAATCCAATAGATAGGAAAAACAGGAAAACTGTGGTTGCGAGTTAGGGGCAATAACCGAATATATTATTGAAGGTTTATTGCCGTTGTTTCAGTTACTGTCCTTGTCAAAGTTGCAGCTCTAGGAAATACCATTACATTCAACTGACTGAATTATTAGTGAATCTGCGTGATTTATGAAGAAAATTACCCTTTTCTAATCTTCACTTTGCCACATGTTTGGGGCCGATGAAGATTTGGCCTGTAGTGGAACACAACAGGCTAAATAAAAAGAAGCAGACCGCGTGAAACTCTGAAGAGGACATTGTTAAGAGAGGCCAAATTAGCAGGCATAAAATCCTTCCATGAGGTTGAAAGACTCGCCGAAGACAGGAAAAATTGGCAAACTACTTTGCGAGCCCTATTTGACGTTTAACGGCACGGGAAGGATATAAGATATAAGATAAGAATCTTCACTTTATGTTGTGAATATTCTAATGGAAATTTACAGCTCAACTTACGAGAAAGAAGTGATCAAATGTGAATAATAAGACAGCTTAGTTAGGGTGTTGAAAAATGCGTGGAGCAGCATCAGAATATACATCGAGAGTTATATATATTTTTAAAGAATTTATCCAAAAATATCTATGGCATATTTTATCTCTGAAAAAAATTATTATGAAAAATTAATATGAGAAATGCTATTGAAAGTAACGAGAGTAATGAAAGTAATATCATTAATATTAACGTGTCATTAATGCTAATAATGTTCAACTTTTGCAGAATTTTTTTTTATGTGCTGCCGCTATTTCTATATCTTTTAAAACCTCGGGGGTGGGGGGGTTGGGGGTGGGGGGAATCATAAATGGGAAGCAGCAACATTTCCCATGTCTTGATAAGTGTGTCAACATTTCCCATGTCTTGATAAGTGTGTCAACATTTCCCATGTCTTGATAAGTGTGTCAACATTTTCCATGTCTTGATAAGTGTGGCAACATTTCCCATGTCTTGATAAGCTAAATTTGACCATGAATATGGCCTGAAGAGGTTCCAGGTTTATTTTATTTCTCAGTTTAGATTTGACAAGATCATACAAGTAAACACACACTCTCTCTCTATGCCAGCATTTGGATGTGAAAGTATTAGAGTTGAGATACCACAGTCAGAAAGTTCTTGAAATAGATAATGAGGAATATATGTATCACTTTACGTCGCTCCATGAGACCTCAATATCTTCTTGATTAGTCCAATCAGCTAATATATATATATATATATATATATATGAACCTTAAATGCACAAGGCAGATGGGCTTCCGCAAGGGTTTTCCACAGAATGCTTGTCTTTTGCCTTTTTTTCTGTTCTTGCCCAGGTGAGCCCTCTATTGCTCAACATCCTCTCTGTTGTTCTTCTCCATGTCCCCGTTTGGTCTACCCTTATTTCTGTTCCCCTGTGCTGTCTATCCTAGCGCTGTTTTTGTGTTGTTGTTTTTTTTTTGTTTTTTTTTTGGTAATGTCTTTCTAATCTGCTTTTGATTCTGACTGGTTCTTCATGTTTCGGCTGCATATAATAGTATGGAGCATGCATTGGATTTACAGAACTGAATCTTCACAAGCTCATGTTTCATTAATCTACATATTGAAGAGACATCCTTTGTTCATTGAAGCATGTTATAGCATTGTTCACTGAAGCATGTTATACCTTTGTTCATTGAAGCATGTTATAGCTTTGTTCACTGAACCATGTTATACCTTTGTTCATTGAAGCATGTTATAGCTTTGTTCATTGAAGCATGATACTTGCATAGAAGAGACCTATATTCTTAATTGTTTCCACATTCTCAGTAAGTATCTGTCCCAGTTGTTTAAATAAAGTTACAAGAAAATCTTGACACCGGCCTCTTAAAGTGCTCTCCTCAGACACTGGTCTCTTAAAATGTTCTCCTCAAAAATTGGTCTCTTAAAATGTTCTCCTCAAAAACTGGTCTCTTAAAATGTTCTCCTCAAAAACTGGTCTCTTAAAATGTTCTCCTCAAAAACTGGTCTCTTAAAATGTTCTCCTCAAAAACTGGTCTCTTAAAATGTTCTCCTCAAAAACTGGTCTCTTAAAATGTTCTCAAAAACTGGTCTCACAAAGTGTTCTCCTCAGGTCTTGGCCTCTTAAGGTGTTCCCCCATTTTCTATAACAACTCCTGCAGTTAGTAACCTCAGTTCTTTTTTATTCAAATCGTTGCCTAGACACACCTCAAAGTTTAAATGTTCTTCAGTGTTGCGTGCCAGAAAGTCAAGATTACTAACTGAAAGCATCAGTCTACTGGCTATAGTTCTACAAGAAGGAGTATGAAGTCATCCAGTAATTTAACTGTGTCAGCAATATTTGATTCGCATAATTTGTTCACTTTTTGCATTTCTGTTAAAATCGGATGCAAGAAACATCATCATCATCAGGTGCCGTGCCTACTGGCATTGGCTATTATGTTTCTCTAGAGTACACGATTCTTCATGGAGGCCCTTAGCTCGTTTGGTGATCTACTCTCACACCATCTCGTCAGACTGTCCAGTACCATTTCTCTTGGTCTTCCTCTGGCTCTTCTTCCCTCTATTTTTTTCTGTTGTTATATTATTTTCAATGTTCCTCCTCCCCTCTTCTCATTGCATGTCCTATGAAAGTACATTGTCTCTCTTTTATTTTTTTTTTACAAGATTTTTTTTGTCTCTCCAGCTCTTCTCATACATTCTTCATTAGTTATTTTTGCTGTCCAGGGAATTCGCAACATTCTTCTAATAAACCATATTTCTGCTGCTTCCAATGACTTTTGTGCAGACATGCCTATTGTCCATGATTCACTTCCATATAACAAGACAGGTTCAATATAGCATTTTAGGACTCGTTTTCTAACATTCATTGATAAGGATGTGTTGCAAAATATGTTTCTCATTCTCCTAAATGCAGTCTTTGCTTGGCCTATTCTGTTCTGTATTTCCCATCTGAAGTTATTAAGAAGAATAACAAGAAAAAATAGATTCTTTCCATCTGAATACGTTTCAAAGAGGATTTCAGCAGTTAACACTTGGTTAACACTTGTAACTTTTTCTTGTAATGTCAAAGTAGGTCTTCGGCTCCAGCCATTGCTCCAAGATTCTCTGCACTGATACCCACCTTGTTACTCTGCAAGTAGTTTTAGTGGGGGCTGCACCATCAATGAGGGCTTTATACTGTTCAAAAACAAACAAACAAACGCAACAAATACGATGTTGGGATTTAAACTGAAGTTTGCTGATCAGACAAAGGCAAATTGCCTAAAACGTTCACTTGGACATCAAATTCACGTTCTGACATGAACTGTACTCAGCAGATGATTCATGAGCACAGAAAAGCGACACTAGTCAAAACAGCATTTTTGATAAAAAAAAAATCATGACAGGTTCACGAGAATCCCGTGAAACTTACTTAACACAAAACTCACTGACCATGTTATTTAATGCCTATACAAGATTGACTTTCCTCGAATCATTTATTTGAAAATTCAATGCGCAAGTGTGACTCATCTCACTACAGAACAACGATTCACCATCATTGGACGTTTACAGACTGGACAGTCACAACGTGTAGTGGCCAGACAATTTAATGTCGTTAGAAGCACCATTACTCGCCTTTGGAGACGATTTTAAAAAACTGGCTCAGTTGAAGACCGGTCACGAAGTGGAAGACCCATAGTCACAACTCCTGCCGAAGACCGCTTCATACGGCTGCGTCACCTCAGAAATCGATTTGCATCTGCGTCCTCAACGGTCCAGTCAATGACAGCAACTCGTCGAATTTCAAATCAAACGGTCAGGAACTGGCTGCACGACGCTGGTCTTTGGGCTAGAAGACCCTACAGAGGTCCTGTTCTTACGGACCGGCATCACCAGAAGCGACTGCAGTGGGCGAACCAGCATCGGCAATGGACCGTTGCGAATGACTGGAGAAGGGTTTGGTTTAGTGATGAATCATTCTTTCTACTCCAGCGACACCATAGACGAAGAAGAGTTTACCGCAGAGTCCATGAGCGCTACGCCCAGTATTGCGTGGATGAGGCTCCTCCACATGATGGTGGAGGTGTACTGGTGTGGGGGACGATCAACTTCATGGGAAGAAGTGACCTGGTGCAAATTGAAGGACGCCTGAATGACCAAAGATACGTTGCTGAAATTCTTTGTCCTCACGTCCTTCCACTTCTGGCTGCACCAGGGTCGATTTTTCAGCAGGATAACGCTCGACCTCATGTGGCACAACTCACCACCCAGTTCATCGCTGACAACAACGTCCAGACCATTCCGTGGCCATCCATGTCATCAGACATGAACTCAATAGAACACTTACGGGATGAACTCAACAGACAAGTCCGCCAGCGAAACGTGGCGCCAACCAATCTCCGACAGTTGTCTCCTGCACTGCGGGAAGAGTTAGCAACCATCCCACAACAGCAGATCCAACGGATAATCGGATCCATGTCAAGGAGATGTCGTTCTCTGATACAATCCAGAGGAGGCCATACAGCTTACTGAAACGGAGGCCTCAGTCGCAAAGAATAAAAGTCCAAACCAAATTTAATGAACATCACTTCATTGTTAAAGTCTTAAAGTTTCTCCATACCAATATTGAAACATTAATTCCATAAAATAAAATTTTGATACAAGTTTGAAATTTGGTGTCCATTACGACTACAATAGTGTTGCGTTTTTTGGTTTTTTTTTTTTTTTTTGAACAGTATATAAATTATTGTACTTCTGGTGCCTGACTGAAGAATGTGAAAACCATTTGTGTGTTTCTGCGTTTAAAAACTCCAGACTTCTTTGGAGACACTCAAAAGAGACATGTGAAATTGTTAGCTGCAGAGAATGGCACTTGCATCTTATAAAAATAAGAGGATGGAAGCTCTTCTTTAACCCTTATATATACCCCCATTATTAATGTTAACTTAAATGGACAGCAATAAAATTATTTAAAATCATCTAGATTTAATTCTAAACTATCTAGATTTATTGCTAACATCTAGATGACTACTTCTATTATCTAGACAGGACCAAAATTATCTATATCTTTTTTTAAAAAATATGTATCTAAACTGGCAATTCTGCTTTGTTTCCACTTCGCATGCATAATATCTAACTTCACAAAGTAACAATTTGTAAACTGTTGTCCAACCATAACTTACTGTCCAGTGCATACGGGAGGACATGGCAATGATGTGGCAGACAGACTTGCTAGACAGGCAAAAATAAATGACAGACTGACAATGGACAATGGGACATTGCTAAGGCTGTATTGGACAGACTGAGGGAGAATGAAGAGCGGGAATGGAAGAGCAATGTAGCTGTGAAGAGATTGCTGGAGCTAGGACAATTAAAGGTGCTGGTAGGAAATCTGAACTGTGTGGCAGAAAACGCATCGTAAACAACCAAAATTTGGCAGGGAACTATTAGCAAACATACTCTTCAATGGGTGCTGTGGCGTGCGGTTGACCATATAAGGGTTGTCCGAATGCAGTGAAGCCGGAGTCTGAATTTTGAACTTTTAACCATAACTCTGCTGCTGGCGAGATTCTTCAGCTGCTGTGCGTGGAGCGGTGCTCCTCCCAGCCAATGAAGAAAGGTGCAAATGGGGTTGCCGCGCGGCACCACTGCGGAAAAGGTGGTAGAAAGGATAAAGCGAAGCAAACAGTCAAATCACGGCACCTCTGGTCTTGAGGTCTTTAAGTGAAATTTAATCGGTATGTCCAGTAGTGGCGCTGTGAGAGCTACACATACCACGGCGCCTCTGCTCTAGAGGTAGGCCACGTCCGAAATACACCTACACTGGTGAAAAATGCCTAAACCGGCACACACCAGGGATGAAAAACTTGATGGCTAGGCATGTCACGCTACCTCCGCTCTAGAGGTCGGTCACGCCCGATATACACCCGTACTGGTGAAATATGCCTAAACCGGCTCATACCAAGGGTGAAACTTGAAGGCTACGCATGCCGCAGTACCTCTGCTCTAGTGGTCGGTCACGTCCCAGACACGCTTATACTGGGATAATATGCCTAAACCGCCTCAACCCAGGGGTGGAAGTCACTAGTGGAGAGGATTCGTCCTCCTGGACAAAAGCTCCATCCTGGTCACAACTAGGAAGGGTAGCGGCCACGACCACAAATGCTGAAGTCGGAGACACTGGACCAGTGCAGTCTAGATAGGCAACCACCTCTCACCCGGCGGGGATGTTTGCGTATCTTAATAACGCTGAGGTTTTCCGGTGAGAAAGTCCAACGCTGGACTGGATGAGCAACCACCTCTCACCTGGCGGTGATACACGGGTATCTCAAAACACGTAGAGGTTTTCCGGTGAGAAAGTCCAACACTGGCCTAGGTGGGCTACCATCTCTCACCCAGCGGGGATATACTGATATCCAAAACACGTCGAGGTCTTCCGGTGAGAAGGTCCAACTCTAGACTAAACTGGTGCAACGAAAACCGCGGTGTCACGCAATCCCGCTTCTGAGACCAACAAAGAATACAGGCTCAAGCCCTGAGATACTCTGAACCTCTTGTGGTCCTCACTGGGATCTTGTATGGTCCTTTCGGGGACCACACGGGGGCCCACGGGACTTAACGAGGACCACAGGCGTAAATTCAGTAGGACCACAGGGCAGTCTTGGTGGTAGAAGCGAACGAAGAAGAAGAAGAAGAACCATAACTTATGTGAAAAACTAACAGAAATAAAACTATAGAAAACAAAAACAGAAAAAAAATTACACTGAAAGTAACAACGGTAATCAGGTTATAGCCATCATTCGAGGGTGTGGACGAAAAACATAAAATCATATTTTTTTTAAATTAAGAAAACTTACACACAAACAAAATAAGCACGAAGACAAGGGGTTAATGGAAAAAAAACAGTAAAAGAACCTAGAAGACAAGAGGTCAGTGAAAAATAACAGAAAAAGAAGCACGACTACAAAGGGTTAATAAAAAAAAACAGTAAGCAAGCACAAAGACAAGGGGTTAATGAAAAAAAAACAGTAAAAGAAGCGCGAAGACAATGGGTTAAAGACAGCATGATCAAAGGCCGGTTATTGAGTGAATTGTTTACGAGAGGAAAGTGACAAAACCAGCGGACGAGGTTAGAGGGAGATAAGAAGATTACATCGGGGTATAGAAACAGCTCGGAGAAAGACAATCATTTCTGTGTTGTGATCCTTGGGGATAAACAGACGCACAAAGACAGGAATTTCATGACGGCTTTCAACATGAATAATTTACGAAATAGAGATCATTGCGTGAAAGAAACATTTTTTTAAATTTCAATTTCTCCTTCTTGTAAATCTCCAGGTTCTCAAACAGAGTAAGCCTTCATCCAGTCTAAGATCATTTCTTCTTTCGTTGGAAGTTTGCTTGAAATCTAAAAGCCAACAATCCTAAACGTGGTTTCTGTCACTCATAGAAACAACCACTGCAGCGTCCACAAACTCTCTCGTCCGACAGCCAACACAACAACATGCAAAAACAAGCGACAGCTTCAAAGAAACTTGATGCTTTCATTGTCTTGAGGTTAACTGTCGCATTTGACGCAAATAAACGGTCCAGTTGGAAACTGTCTCCGCCAGCACAATCTGTTGACCTGCACGAGAGCACCCAGCCAGACGTGATTGTTTCCAGAAGTCGTTGGATTTAAATCAACAAAACATTTTTTTTTTTTGGTAATGTTCAAAGTCGGTCAAGAATGTGGCACTTTCAGACCTCGCGCGCGACCGACCTTGAACTCAAGTTCAAGTACACGAACTTTGCCTCTGAGGTCAGTCAATTTCCGCTTTTGATTAATTAATTAATTCTGTCATTGCCTGGGCTCCCTTCTCCAGCAGCCGCGGCTTCTTCAGTCGAATCTTAAGAGAGATGGTGCGCGCGCATAAAGTAAACTTCCAAGCTGACGCCATCCTTGCTAACTTTGTTCTTGCTGACGTTCTAATTGCTGATGCCATCTTTGAAAACTAGATCATTGCTGACGCTATCCTTGCTAACACTGTTCTTGTCAACGTTATGGTGGCTAACTGTGTTCTCGCTGACGTTATCGTGGCTAACTGTGTTTTCGCTGACGTTATCGTGGATGTGTTCTCACTGACGTTATCGTGGCTAACTGTGTTCTCGCTGACGTTATCGTGGTTAACCGTGTTCTCGCTGACGTTATCGTGGCTAACTGTGTTCTCGCTGACGTTATCGTGGTTAACTGTGTTCTCTCTGACGTTATCGTGGCTAACTGTGTTCTCGCTGACGTTATCGTGGCTAACTGTGTTCTCGCTGACGTTATCGTGGCTGTGTTCTCGCTGACGTTACCGTGGCTAACTGTGCTCTCGCTGACGTTATCGTGGTTAACTGTGTTCTTGCTGACGTTATCGTGGCTAACTGTGTTTTCGCTGACGTTATCGTGGTTGTGTTCTCGCTGACGTTATCGTGGTTAACTGTGTTCTCGCTGACGTTATAACTGCTAACATTATCATTGATGATGGAATACTCCCTAGATTTATTTTTGTTAACTTGACACACATGACACTGCTACATTTTCCTTCCTTAAGTTAACATTATCTTCTCCGTCTTTCTAAGTCTCTGAAGGATCTCCAGAATGTACCACCTAACAGTGCTTTCGGTCACTGTAATGGCGACCATCTTTCACACCTTCACCAATGAACAAGCTTGTTACATACCTCCGGTGTTTTTTTTTTTAATTCTTTATGGAAAGCCATGACACATGGATCCGGTAATCATGCCCCACTACAACCTCCGATTAATGACAGTCTTTATTTATTTATTTATGTTGTTGTTTTGTTTATTCTGGTTATTGGATTTTCTCTCTGCGTCTCCTTCCGTGCCCAATCCTGACTTGGGCAAAGTCCCTTATATCTTTACGTGATATCCCGTATTCGTTCAATGACAGCCGTGTCTATAATGAAGTCTGGTGTGCCTCACCCTGCATATTCGCTTTTTTTATTACACACAGGGATTCTTTGTCTAATAAGGTATCTTAAGTTAAAGTATTTTCTTACGAGATTAATGGACGTACCGCCTGTGGTATATTATGTTCCAAACATGCATGAGACGATGTTCTAGCGTAGTGGGGCCCTTATCCTATGTGTAATTACAGGCCCTCAGAGGATTATCCGTATACCCCCCCCCCCACTTTTTTTCGTCAGACCATCATAATCATCATCATCACCATCAGTCCTTAATAAGAACCATCATCGTCACTGCCCGTCACTCTCTTGGGAGAATAGGCCACGGATAAAGTCTCTCCAGTCTTCCCTGTTCTTGGATTTGTTCTCTACTTCCCTTGCATGTGCCTTCGCTTGTCTCTGAGCACTTTCATTATTTGAATTCTCCCCCAAGTAGTTCTGGGCCCTCCCAGATTTCTCTTTCCCTGGGGGGGTTCTATGTCAATAAGAAGAGTACGGTTTCTAAAGATGCCATTAGCTTGCTTCATTTTACATACTGATAGGTAGCTACAGAAAAGATGAAAGAATATCATCATCATCATCATCATTTTCTTCTTCTTCTTCTTCTTCTTTTTCTTCTTCTTCTTCTTCTTCATTCCTCTGTACTCTCAGTGGAGCTTAAGACATCAACAAAGGTTCCCCACCCGATCCCGTCTTGAGTAAGCCAGGATATCTCAAAACCACGTCCTTCCCGCTCCCTTTAGTTCTTCCTGTATTGTGAGTCTCCACGTCTCCAATGGCCTGCCCCTCCATTCTTTTCCCTTGAGGTGTCCAAGTCAAAGTGTTATAGGGAATACTAATATAATAATTTTTTTAAAAAAAACATGTTCAAGATGACCAGCTCTATATTCCATCATTTCGTTCCCAAGGGGTGTGGACATGTCGGTCAAGAGCGCCTGCCGTGGAGAGAACAGTTCCTGAGGGTGCTGTTTCTGGCAGACGAAAAACAGACGAAAAGAATCCAAGACATTACCGATACGCTAAACACCACAGTCACTGAAGCAGCCAGCTTAACAAGAAAAACAAGACTTTTTTTTTCAGCTTGCCTGTCAAGACAGGAGCTTTCTGCAAAGGTCAGAGTGGACGGATATCTCTTCTTTGTTGCTAATCCTCAAAAACTAAAATCCTACCGCGAAATCCAATTAGTTTACAATATCACTTCAGAATTTCGTTCTGTTTGGCTGCATTTACAAAATCATTTCAGCATCTCATTCTGTTTGGCTGTATTTTTATACTTTAAACTTGTCTTTTGCCCTGTGTGTGTGTGTGTGTGTGTGTGTGTGCGCGCGCGCGCGCGCGTGCGTGTGTGCGTATTCAACAAACTTTGTAATGAACGTCCAACACGTGACTGAAACTACCAAAAGTGGATTGTCTACGCAAAATTTCCAAGTAGGATAGAAGAGGGTTAATGTTACGAACTTTCTCTGTTAGGTCGCATAGAAACCAGGAAGTTTTAATTTCCTTTCAACCTTCGAAAAAAAAAAAGGAACTCCCTCTAACCTTTGACCCGGAAGTTCTTCCTTTTAAGGACGTAAAAGAGAAGGTGTATTTGAAATTGCTGGGTTTTATTTTCATTTGAATTTCTGGAGTCCTTTTACAGTAATTTGTCCAGTAACACCACATCCCATCTTACACCACAGCCTGATGAGGGCTGTTTTGCCATTAATACATATGCAGTTTACATATGTAGTATATAAATAATTACTGAGATAAGACACTAGCGGCCGCGCATGTTGGTATCACTCCTTCTCGGTTTCAGTTCGAGGCTAACTTCAACATCTTACATTAAGTATTAAAAGATCCGAAATGGTCAAGTCCTGGATTAAACTTTAGACACTAGTTTTTTTTTTTTTCTTTCTGATTAGACATGACTTTGAAATACTTTGATCACTTAAGAAGGAAAAGGAAGAGCGTAGAAACAAACTTGGACAAATAAATTACTTGGACAACGCAGCAACAGCTAATCCTAATGATGAACGATCACAAGATGCGTATAACATATTTATAAGAGGAATTAGAGCTTCTGGGTTATTTATCCGTTTATTTTCTTCAGTGATATAAACTTATGTGCGATTCTCAGACTGGGTAACGAGACAGCTTGTGGGTTATTTATCAGTTTATTTTCTTCAGTGATATAAACTTATGTGCGATTCTCAGACTGGGTAACGAGATAGCTTGTGGGTTATTTATCAGTTTATTTTCTTGAGTGATACATTCTTATGTGCGATTCTCATACTGGGTAACGAGACAGGGATCGTCATAGTTTCTGTGGTGGTGGAGTCTGATAAAGAAGTATTGCACATCCCCTCCTTTGTTAGCTGCACTCAGGGAGTGAAAAGAAAAGAAATAGCCGCCATAGCCCGCTCCCAAGTCGCCAGGACGGTGAACCTCAGTATCTTCACTACATCGGCTGCAAAAGAACATCAACTTGCAGTTCCAGGGGGTCAGGAAGCTAGACAAGACCGTACAAGACACTGTTCTCGTTTTGTTCTATACATCCACTTCTCTGTTTGAACCTGTGGTGGGTAGTAGCACTGCCATAAGTTTGTAGAGCTATCAAGTTTATTTATCCCTCGGCCCGCCAGACGCCCGACGTTATTATTCAGTAAATAACGTAGGAGTATTATCTGTTAACTTTATCGATCTGTTTCTGTAGCTGTCTGATAGCTGGCGATGGCTGGGACATGTGCTCCGAATGACTGATAACTCACTACCAAAAACAGCACTAAGATGTACACCACAGGGGAACAGAAGTAAGGGTAGACCAAAAGAGACATGGAGAAGAACAATAGAGAGGATGTTGAGCAATAGAGGGCTCACCTGGGCAAGAGCAGAAAAAAAGGCAAAGGACAGGCATTTGTGGAAAACCCTTGCGGAAGCCCCAATGTAAGATTGAGATAATAAATTAGACTCTTTTGAAAACAAATACCTAAAGAAAATACTCTGCATCAAGTGGAATGAATTCAAGAACAATGCAGAGATAAGACAGTTGAGCGAACAACAACCAGTCCCGTGAGTGATCAGGAAAAGGAAATGGACATATGTTGGTCACATGATGAGAAGAAACGATCAGAGAATCCCAAAACAAGCTATCAAGTGGAACACAATAAGCCGAAGAAAAAGAGGCCGACCACGTGGAACTCTAAAGAGGACATTGTGAAGAGAGGCCAAATTAACAGGCATAAAATCCCTTGATGAGGTTGAAAGACTCGCCGAAATCAGGGAAACTTGGAGAACTACCTTGCGAGCCCTATCTGACGTTCAACGGTACGGGAAGGATATATATATATATATATATATATATATATATATATATATATATATATATATATATATATATATATATATATATATATATAACACTATGAACTGAAAACTCAATGGAGACACTAATCTTTGTGATTTAACTCAGAGTGCATAAACTAAAATAGCACATATTACATTTTTGCACTAACTCCGCAGAGCGGGAGAAAACGTTGAAAAACAAAAGGTAAAAAAAAAAAAAGCATCGACATGATAGGCAGGGCTCGAACTCATTATAATTAGTCATGGAGATCGAGCTGATATCAACTGAGTCACTTCCGCTCACATAAAAAGTTACTTTATTATTATTACTATTACTATTATTACATTTTTATTCTCATTCGTTTCCACATGAATGAAATAATGGAAGCGGTAGAAACAGCCGTATATAGTAACGATGAATGACAGTACAGTGGTGTAGTTGTACTAAAAGGTACATGATAAAGAAATGTTATAGTTTTACTAAAAGTTACAAGATCAAAATATTATAGTTTTAATAAAAAGTTATGAAATCAAAATGTTATATTTTTTTATTAAAAGTTACAAGATCAGATGTTATAGTTTTACTACAAGTTATAAGATCAAATGAGAAATGAAAAGAAAAGGTCCAAACGCTTTTAATCATAATCATTACTCTATTGCCCCAGAAAAAAATACAAGAACCAGACAGTATTTCGGTCATAACGAAAGATACAATATGATAATGAAAACCATACAAGAGGGAAAAGTAGAGGGAAAGGAGCCAGAGGTAAACAAAGATATAAATTTGGTGGGCAATGTAAAAAGATGGACTAAGCTTGGCCGTGGGCTGTTAAAACGAAACAATCCTTTTGGTAAAGGTTTACCTTTTAGGTAAAACTGACTTGTAAACCTTCATTAACATTTTATTTCTTAGAACCAATCGCCAGCAATGGAGATCCTCGAAAACAAAAGTAAAGATATTATAGTGAAAGTTTTACATCCACAAATGTTTTGTGATATTACCACAGACTGACATACTGAACTTTACTTACCACAACAGCAACAAAGCTGAGGACTTTGCAGAGATAGGCTGCCACGATGGCCGACACAAACATATCCATGCTGACAAACATGGACACTTTTTACGCTTCAATTCACAGAATGTTAGTCTCTAGTGTCCCTTTTCAATTTAAGGCACTACCGTATCTAACTTAATTATGCGAAATACTATTTCTACGCTCCCGGAAACTATGAAAACAAGGCTTGTGTGTGAAAAAGGAAATTAACTTTTATATTTACCAGAGATCTCGTCTTTTCAATTTAACATAATTATTTATTTCAAAAGCTAGAGAATCTGCATTAAATATTGTGAGACAAATGCAATTTTAATGGAACTACGAGGAAACTCAGTTTTAAAAGTGCTAGGACTGACAACTTATAAATAACTATATATTTATTTCGCTACACACATTCCAAGTTCCAGGTTTTATATTCCGCCACATAGCAGGCAGGATGCGACCTTTCTGTACACAAAAATGTTGTCAGTTTTCTTAAAACTTTCGTTTCGTGAAAATTGGGTCCACGGCATAAAATGTCTTCAAAATTGTATGCAGAGTTCAATCTGGCAAGCTACGTTGAGACTGTGTCAGAGATAAAATACGACGTCAGGGAAACTCAAATTTCACGAACTGATTTCTAAATCACTGTCGTTGAAGGATATGATGAAAAGACGGACACAGGATGATTTATTACATTATTTCTTAAAGACTTGGCCAGAACTGAGACGTTCTCTGAAACACGAGCCATACAAATGCGTGCCAGATAGAAGTCGGTGTGGCAAACAAACTGACGAGTTCGTCCGCTAAGCTGGCATTTCTACGACAAAATGTCGAGGTTCGGCGCGAAACGCAGGACGGACCAGGAGTGATCATGTGATTTTGTTGACCAATATCTTCTCTGCTTCGACGGGGTCCGCTTTTGTTTCTCTGCTCAAGACAGGAAAACACACCCTCCCATCCTCTCTCTCTCTCTCTCTCTTTCTCTCTTCGTTTTCACCCCATTCTCTCAAAAACATTACCACGGACCCAGTTCCAGTGACTTGTCCCAAAATCCCGCCATATTTGCTTTCCAAGGGGCCAATCCCTTTCCCAAGTCAACATTAACACCCCCTCCCCACCCCAACCCCGATCATTACGTTACAGATCTGAAAAAAATACTAGAGCACCTTGCAGCGACAACGCGTGCTACTGTCAATCTGAAAGAGAAACATACATATTTGAAAATGTTACTGTTTGTTTTTCAAAACATGTAATATAGATTTTATTGTAAATTTTTTCTGTAACTTACTCCCACAGCTCCGTGTGTAATTAGAAACTCGTTCCTTATCCTTTAACTTTTAGACTTCTTCTTCTTCTTCGTTCGCTTCTACCATCAAGGTCGCCCCCTGATCCTGCTGAATTTACTCCTGTGGTCCTCGATGTGTCCCGTGGTCCCCGAGAGCCCCACAAGAGATCCTCAAGAGGAGGTTCAGAGTATCGCAGGGCTTGGGCCTGTATTCTCGGTGGGTCTCAGAAGCGGGATTGCGTGACACCTTGGTTTTCGTTGCACCAGTTTAATCTAGAGTTGGACTTTCTTACTGGAAAACCTCGACGTGGTTTGGATATCAGTATATCCCCGCAGGGTGAGAGATGGTTGCCAATCCAGCCTAAAGTTGGACTTTCTCACCGAAAACCTCAGCGTGATTAGGGTACGCATACATCCTCGCCGGGTGAGAGGTGGTTGCCTATCTAAACTTGCACTGGTCCAGTGTCTCCGACTTCAGCAATTTGTGGTCGTGACCGCTACCCTTCCTAGTTGTGACCAGGACGGAGCTTTTGTCCAGGAAGACGAATCCTCGCCACTAGTAAGTTTCACCCCTGGGTTGAGCCGGTTTAGGCGTATTATCCCAGTAAGGGCGTGTTTAGGACGTGACCGACCTCTAGAGGGGAGGTAACGTGACATGAGTAGCCATCAAGTTTCACCCCTGGTTTAGGCATATTTCACCAGTACGGGTGTATATCGGACGTGCCCGGCCTCTAGAGCAGAGGTGCTGTGGTATGAGTAGCTCTCGCCGCGAGACTACTGGACGTACCGATTAAGCTTCACTTTATCCTTTCCATCACCTTTTCACATCGGCGCCGCACGGCAACCCTAATCGTTTTTTCGCATTTTCTTCATTGGCCGGCATCCGAAGAATCTCGCCAGCAGTGTACTTTTAGACTTTGAAACAGATGGAGGTGTATGGTTCAGTTTTATAAAAGAAAGAAAAAGATAGAAAGAGTGAGGAAAATGTGCAGAAACAAGAATGGTAGCATGTAAAAGGAGAAGATATAACAATCCAATTTTTCGGCCAAATGCCTTTTTTCAAGGATCATATAACAAAAACAACACAACAGATGAAAACACGAAAAAGGTGTTTAATTTGATTTTTTGTTTCTACCTGTAAGGAAGACGGGTAAAAACTTGGCCCAGATATACGTAGGTAAGCACAAAGTGGAAGCAGGCGATTGGATGAGAAGTAAATGGATGATGATAAAGGTTTAACATATGATTAAAAACCATTGCGTTATGCCCCAGATGGTTCTATTCAGCGCTGAGAAGACAATGCTGTTATCTAGGAATCTACCCATTTTTTAAAATAGATGAGATTTGTAAAATGCTATATCTGTTCTGCATTACTATATGGAGCAGAAACCTTGACTCTAAGCAAAATGTCAGAGAGAATGACAAATGAAACAGAAGTGTGGATCTACAGGAAAGTAGGTGATATATCATAGAAAATGAATAAAACAAATGTACAAGTATTAGAACAGCTACAAGTGCAACGTGAACATCTCAGAGAAATAAGGATCAAGAAAACAAAATACTTTGGCCACATCATAATAACATACGGAAGACCATGCTAGAAGGAAATGTGGGAGGAAAAAGAACGAGAGGTAGACAAAGATGTAGAAAGAAATATAACATAAGAAAGTTGAAAGAACACGACCTGGCTGAGTCCGCCACCAAAGCCAGAGAGGGAGGAGGCTGGAGATTCATGACTGCCAACCTTCGTACCCAAGACAGAAAATGATGATGAAGATGAAAAAAAAATTTTTTTGTAATATAAAACAAAAAAAGTTTATCAAGCGCAGCATTGAGTACCCTTGTCTTTTACTCCCTCAATTCCTCTCTTCAACACCCACAAATCAAAAGAGAGTAAAAAGAAGACATGAGTTTTTCTTCTATGTTTGAGACATTACGAGGACTTGTGAAGGTATAGCCGTATCTTTCGCGACTGAAATCGTCCGCATACACTCAGAGACAAGGCATTATTTTGTGTCAGCTCTGGGAGAAAGGCTTTAATCAAAAAGGTAATCAAAGAAAGATGGTGGCAGAGGCAGCAACAGAAGAAAAGTCTGAGATATAATGTCTGGCTACAGGCCTTGACATCGGTGGGCATTAGCTTGCTTGAAGTCCTAACCCAAGAGGATCTCTGCCGTATAACTGCCACCATTTTCTGTGTTTATTTGTTTGTTTCGTTATTTTCATCGTCCTTGATACAGCCATCACGCTGAAATATTGGTTTGCTACTGTTTGTTTTATATTTGTAAGCGCTCATCTCACTGCCAGTTTAGCAACTCCTTCTCACCTGTACTTCTTTCTATCATTTGTGTGTGCGTGTATGTGTGCGCGTGTGTGTGTATAAAAAACTTCACCTTACAAATCTGACTATCTCTACTTGACCTCCAATGGATTCATTCATTCATTACGTGTCACGCCGGACAGCGTTGATGATCATGCTTCTTCATCTTGTGAGATCCTGGAGATTGTTCCACCATCTGCTACCTCCCATCTGATAAGAAGAACAGACTCTTCCCAACAGAAGGAAATATTTTAAAAATATGAGGAAGCTATATTTAAGAACACTGTCCTCAAAT
This sequence comes from Achatina immaculata, assembly GCA_009760885.1. Taxonomy (NCBI): domain Eukaryota; kingdom Metazoa; phylum Mollusca; class Gastropoda; order Stylommatophora; family Achatinidae; genus Lissachatina; species Lissachatina immaculata. The sequence continues at coordinate 33,402,052 of CM019709.1, forward strand.
TCCCCTTATGAGTCTACAAGTCTAGTTTGTTCTTGTGCTCCAGTGTCTTGGCCCCAGAAAGTCTAGTTTGTTCTTATGCTCCAGTGTCTTGGCCCCAGAAAGTCTAGTTTGTTCTTGTGCTCCAGTGTCTTGGCCCCAGAAAGTCTAGTTTGTTCTTGTGCTCCAGTGTCTTGGCCCCAGAAAGTCTAGTTTGTTCTTATGCTCCAGTGTCTTGGCCCCAGAAAGTCTAGTTTGTTCTTGTTCTCCAGTGTCTTGGCCCCAGAAAGTCTAGTTTGTTCTTATGCTCCAGTGTCTTGGCCCTAGAAAGTCTAGTTTGTTCTTGTTCTCCAGTGTCTTGGCCCTAGAAAGCAGTGTTTCTCACATGAAGGAAAATGGCTCCCAGGGGAGACAATTTAAAGTCTAAAGGTGGGAAATTTTTTCAAGTGCAAGAAAAAAGGGGGGGGGGGGCGGGGTTTCAAGTCTAAAAAAAAAGGGGGGGGGGGGTTTACAAGTCGAAAAAGGGTGGGAGGGGGGATTTTCAAGTCTAAGAGGAAGGGTCAAGTCTAAGAGGAAGGATTTTAAGTCCAAGGGGGGGGGGGGCATTTTTATCAAGTCTAAAAAAAAGGGGGGGGAGGGATTTTTTCCATAAGTTCAAGGCGGATTTTTCTTTTCAAATCTAAATTAAAGAACAAATCTAAAGGGGGAACAAATCTAAAGGAAAGAACAAATCTAAAGGGGGAACAAATCTAAAGGAAAGAACAAATCTAAAGAGGAACAAATCTAAAGGAAAGAACAAATCTAAAGGGGGAACAAATCTAAAGGAAAGAACAAATCTAAAGGGGGGACAAATCTAAAGGAAAGAACAAATCTAAAGGGGGAACAAATCTAAAGGAAAGAACAAATCTAAAGGGGGAAACAAATCTAAAGGGAAGAACAAATCTAAAGAGAGGAAATGAGAAAATCCTTTCTAGATGATTTTATAACAAACATGGGAAGATTCGGGGACAACCTGGGTTAAATGACGAGGACTGGGACATGGGACGCTGAGACTCGCTGCAATAAATGCTTTATCTTGTTTCATCCTCACTGATTTGACGATATGAAGGTAATAAATTCTATAAAGCTACTTTCAATGTTGATAAACAGCCATTTCGCTGAATATCTGGGCTTTATCAGAAGAATTTAAACCACGACAAAACCTGAGTTGCTGAGACGTGGGAATACACTGAGACAACCTGAGACATGGGAATACCTGAGACATGGGAATACCTGAGACATGGGAATACAGCAGATTTTAGCAGAACATCTTGTTGAGAGAATTCAGTCTATATTCTGTTATCCGTAGAGCTTCGTGGCTGGCAAACCTAACTTTCTACTCCGAATCTTCTAATTTTCACCGCCCTGTTCAGATTCCTCAGGGCAATGATGTGCTAGGATCGGGCCCCGGGGTCAGTTACTATCGGGGTCTCGATTCAACCAAGAGAAGTAACTCTCACATACTTGTTATAGGAAAAAAATCTGGGAAAACTATGGGATGAACGCTATAGCGTTTACCTTTTTTTTTTTTGTGTGGTCTCTACCAAGAATGCTACAGAAGAGTCCTTCAAATATCATGGACACAAAAAAAAAGGAACAAACATATCCATACTTATCTTATATATCTTATATCCTTTCCGTGCCATTAAACGTCACATAAGGCTCGCAAAGTAGTTCGCCAATTTTTCCTGTCTTTCAACCTCATCAAGAGATTTTACGCCTGTTAATTTGGCCTCTCTTAATAATGTCCTCTTCAGAGTTTCACGCGGTCTGCCTCTTTTTCTTCGGCCTGTTGTGTTCCACTTGATAGCTTGTTTTGGGATTCTCTGATCATTTCTTCTCATCAAGTGACCAACATATGTCCATTTCCTTTTCCTGATCACCCATGACACTGGTTGTTGTTCAGTCATCTGTATTATCTCTGCATTGTTCTTGAATTCATTCCACTTGATGCCGAGTATTTTCCTTCGGCATTTGTTTTAAAAAGAGTCTAATTTCTTGTCTATTTCTTTAGTTGTTTTCCAGCTTTCATATGCATAAATGAGGGTGGATATTACAATTGAATTGAATAGTCTTAACTTGGTTTTTGTGCTTATAACTTTTGAATTCCATATGTTCTCAAGATTCTTGAAGATTGATGCTGTTTTTGCAATTCTGATCCTAACTTCCATACTACAAGAAGTTAATATTGAAGAAGGTTGGCTAGTAAGGAAGATTAAACAGAGAAAACTTAAATATGCTGGACCTATTAAAGGTCATGATAATTTAGAGAAGACCGTCTTGGAAGGGTACATAATGGGGAAAAGGGAGGAAGACCAAGGCAAAGATGGCTACAGAACATCGTTGATGATCTGCGAATGGCATCAGCAGCAGGGCACCTTGCTTACAACCAAGATACCTACAAGAGACCTGTTAGGGAGGCAAAGTTCCACAAGGGACACGCAAATGACTGACCAAGAAAAGAGAGGGGGGGGGAAGCTGGGTCTCCGTGCCTTTCAACAGCCTGGGGCCCAGGAGAGCAATGTTGGCTCTAGTCCCTCGGTCTAAAACTTCTTCCATCTCTTCTACTTCTTTACTGTCTTAACTCCCCCTTCACAAACATAATCGTCCTTGGCTGGCTATATTCAGCCACTTCATAACCAGTGCATTTCTACCGAACCGATTCCATCTTTCTGTCTATGTCCCAGATTCCATCTTTCTGTCTATGTCCCAGATTCCATCTTTCTGTCTATGTCCCAGATTCCATCTTTCTGTCTATGTCCCGTAGAATTTGCATGACGTAAGTGTGAAGCGTTATTGCCTTCACATTTCTAGGCCACTAGCATTTGAGGCAGGAATGCCAACATCTTTCCTAGCTGTCTTTCTCTTCCTATGGGAAACCCCAGGTACTCATTTTCAGGACGATAGGTGTACCCCCCATTGCCGGTCAATCCATGTGCTCTAACCACTTCACCACCGCGGCACCACTCCATCTTTACTACTTCTCAAGTCCGATATCACAGTACCATCTCCACAGCCATGTTGACTGCCATTTTTGTGTGAAGAGACAACTTGTTTGTTCGATTCACAAAATAAATAATATAAAGACGAAGATTCTGTTTGCCAATGACGAGGTTATAAATAGCCACCATCTTGTCCCAGATATACCAGTATTTGTTAGAGAAGTGTCTCATTCTCAGCCCCATCTTTCTCATCGCTGAAATATGCCGGATTAGAGGACTAGCACAAAAAAAAATGGAATTGAGTTATTTATAGAAACTGGGAAATGATCTGGCGGGGCGGGGTAAACATCCACGGACATCACACGAAGTCTTGGCAGGGCAATCTGTTTGGTTAGAGTTTCCGGAAAGCTCCACATCAAAACCCTCAGAATTAAACCTGGGCAATTGGCCGGCGCTGGAAAGCATTCCAGTAATGGCGTGTAGCAAGATTGGCATGAACAGAACGACTAAAAGAAGAAACATTCGGGCGGGGCGAGAGAATACTTCAATATTTTGGGAAAAGTAGATACATTTAACTCACGAAATTAAAAAAAAGGGGTCAATGAAGCGATGTGTCCGAGGAAAAAAAATACACGGAATTTAGAACGACCATTTTGAATTGCGCAGCCAGTGGCTAAATATAGTCCACCAAGGACGATTATGTTGTTTTGTAATACGTTTTATTTTGAAATATTCTCTTGATCATTTGCTTTTAACGGCTTACTCGGCCCTGTAATAAATACAGTGGTTCTCAAGTTATTTTGGCAAGGAGGCTCTGAATGAAAAAAAAACAATCATCTACCCCACCCCATCCCACCCCGCCCATATTCCGCCCAATCTCTCTCTCTCTCTCTCTCTCTCTCTCTCACACACACACACACACACAAAGAAAGAAAGAAAGATAGAGAGAGAGAAAGAGAGAGACAGAAAACTGTTGTAGGGCAAAACAACAACATGTAACAGAATGTTAAGAGATTATTTGTGTATTGCTAATAAATTGTGTTCGCGTAGACCACAACTCAAGTCGTTAGGAAAGTACGTGTGCAAATTACGTCGTTAGAAACGTCCGTGTGCAAAGCCCGTCGTTAGGGAGAGTCTTGGTGTGAATGTGTAACTGGATGGACGTGCTTTGTGGAACGGTGTGATTGTCTCGAGAAATGTGATAGAGAGAGCCCTGTTGTTGTTAGAATTAGTTTAGTTTATTTTCCCTGTGTGAGTTGCAGTCTTTGGGTAAGCTTGTAAGTATGATTTTTTTGTATGTATAAATCATTGTAAGGTTTTCTTTGCCCATGTGGCGTAGAGGTCATCTCACGCCGGGCATTTGTTACTGTGAATTTCTGTTCAGCCTGATGGCTACATTCCCATCATCATGATTTCACCCCTCATTTTGGTCCATTAATAAATGTGTGTTGTCCGATGATAAACTACACCAATTGGCTTTGTGGGAATTCTCATTGTTGACCAGTTTGTTTTGGTCGGAAGACTGCCAAGTTATGTTTAAGTTGTTGTATTTGTACTATTTGTGTGGAGTTGAAAGCATGGGTGTCTTGTTGTATTTTCTTAGTGTATAATACAGAAAATTAGGTGATGTTTAGAACACCAGCAACAGGAAGAAACTTATAAGTTGAAACTGTACTCCACATGAAGATTTAATCAAACCAGTAGTCATACCATTTCGGTGGTCTCCTTGTAAGGAGAATCCTGTTTCAAACACATCTCCTCACAACACTAGAACATACCGTGGGTCCCCCCCCCCTTACTTTCTCAAGCAAGCGTTTCGGCCATTTAAACTTCAGCAGTTCTAAGAGGATGAGCTCCCTCTGGGTCAAGACTCCCAGGGGTCTGTGAGCTGTTGGTAGTATAACCCATTCACGAGGCCGGAGATACTACTCTGAAGTTCATGGCTGTCACTTGCCAAAGTTCCTTTCTGTTTGTTGGTGGATCTGATGTTCTTTCTTACATTAGTGTATAAGTTTTGCCTAGTCCTTGCCCCACGAGAGGAGGGGTCCCAAAAGTAAGCTTACAAGACACGTAACGTCCATAAAAGTGATGTCAGACTCATGGGAGTTGTTGCGGAATTTTCCATATCTGTCAGTTGGCAACGCCATACAGATAGCTGCACCGTGCAGCACCATCTAGTCGGCATCTATCAGTTAAAGATGGAAGGTCGACTGGAGCGGTGGTCCGAACAGGAGATTAATGCTGTGCTACGATTTCTGAACGCGATTCATGTAAGGCTGTGGAAATGTATCTCCAGCTGGTGTGAGTCTATGGTCTATGAAGACACTGTGATGAATCGACAGCGTATGGCAAAATGGTGTGTAGAATTTCGAATCAGGCGAATGGGAGCCAGTGACGTAGCGCGGAGTGACAGACCCACGACAGCAGGTACAGCAGCGAGCAGAACGGACGTCGAACACGCGATAGTGAAGAAGAGAAGAGTGACTGTGAATGAACTGATGCATGACTTGAGTCTGTCATATGGAACAGTGTCCAGAATAATTGTGCAGTTGGGATTTCATAAGGTGCATATACGATGCATCCCCCCCACCCCAAGTCTTTTCCGAGGACGACAAGGCATATATCCTACCATTCCTGCAATATTATTCCACACACCGTCCAGACTTTCCGGAACACATTGTCATAGGTGACAAGACATGAGTTCACAATAGAAGCCCAGAACTGAACCCTGCAGGCATAGAATGGAAGCATCAGGGCTATTCCTGACGAACCATGAACTTCAAGGTCGTGCTGTCTGTTGGAAAAGTGATGGCTACAGTGTTTTTGGACTGGAAAAGCGTGTTGCTGGTAGATTTCCTGGAAAGGGGAACAACAATTAATGCAGCTGTGTACGGTGCAACAGTTGGACGTTTACAAGCTGCCATCAGACATCGTATTCCTGGGCCGCTGACAAAAAAAAAAGTGTGTCGTCCCTACGTGATAACGCCCTCCCTCCACACACGGCCGCCGCAGTTCGGGAACTCTTGCAGTATTTTCCGTGGGAGAATTTGGACCACCCGTCGTATAGTCCTGATCTGTCGCCAAGTGATTTTCATCTCTCCCCAGCTCTCAAGGAATATCTTGGTGGCCACAGATGTCAGAGAGACGAGGACGTCGAAAAGCGGTGGCACGGTGGCTCTATGCCCAGGACACCACATTGTACGAAATGGGCATCGAAGTACTTGTTCTGCACTTAGTCCTCATGGCTACTACGCGGGTGAAAAAAATAAGGTTCCGTCATGGAACACAATGTACAGCGTATTATATATATATATATATATATATATATATATATATATATATATATATAAATGGATGTGTGTGTATATATGTTCCAGCATAACTCTTTAACGCTTGGATCAATTTCAACTAAACTTGGTAAAAATATGACTTACACTCTGGAAAAAAAAAACTACTGGGGGGGGGGGGGGAGACACCCCTAGCACCCCTAGGGGTGGGGGTGACATGTGAAAATAATCGAAAACGACCGAAACTAAAACTAGTCCAGTGAAAGAAGAGGTGTAACTCCCGCGATATTTAAGCATGATGCCTGCCACAGGTTGTGTACCGAGCTGGACAGCGTTGAAATGAATAGGACTCTGTATAACCCTCTGGAAATTTTCATAAATCATTATGCCCCGGTCTTGGACTCGTGATGTTCGAGAAAATTCCAGCGCTCACCCGAATCTTAGATGGTCGTATTTAAGGTATGCTAACTCGGCAAGTTTTCCAGTTTATCATATTTCAGGGAATGTGACAGTTTCATTTCGCTCTTCTATTTGTTTCCTACTTTATTTCACACTGATAATGTGGATTGTGGATTCAAGTTCATTAATACTTTTTTTTATTTCTATGAAGAGTTTTATATTTCTACACGGATGTAAGTACGTTGTAATTTTTTTTTTATTTTTAATTTGTTTTTTCTTTGTTTAAATTAGCTTTTTATTGTATTCTATAATAGATTCCATTCCTCGGTGAGAGTGTGCCTTTTACTTTTCACTGCTCTTGCGAATTTTATATGTGGAGCAGAAGATTGCTGTTAGTTTCAGATAGATATAAATATTGTGATAGATCAATGATGTAATGTTTTAGCGTCTTTATAAGATAGTATTGATGATGCATATGAATGTAAATTTACCTTAGGAGTTCTGACATAACTGATATTTTAACATACATAGGCAATTGGGACTAATTCAAGCAACTAAGAAATACCATAGAGTAGTGTAAGCGAACATGCTAGAGTGAAGCCTACTGGCTGCATGCATACGAATCTTACTCGACAAATATTTTGAGATTATGAAATGAAGCGACTATCTTAACAGGAAAGGGAGAGGATGAAACAGTTTTTATCTCATGGATACCACTCATTCCGACGGATCTCCTTTTTAACTTTAAGAGATTGTAATTTCCAGTGAGAGCTGCGTTCTCGATCACGATCAACAAGTCACAAGAGCAGCCTATTGAGTACTGCGGAGTGGATTTGAGATCACCACGTTTCTCCCATGGACAACTTTATGTTGTTTGGTCAAGGGTGGGTTCGCCCAAGAATTTATTTATTCTTGCTCCTGGAGGCCAAACTAAAAATGTTTATAATCAAGTTTTGAGTTGAATTAATTTTATAGCGAATTTGTAAAAGACTTTACTTTATAACTTGTATACTGTACTTATACTTAAATACCTGTAAATAAAATTACTTCGATATTACACTAAAGATAGAATTCATTCCTTTTCCTGTCTAATAGTCGACTGGGCTAAATAAATTACCAGGCAACGCCGGGTAATCAGCTAATGTTCAAGTAATTTTTGCTCTTGAAGTAATAACCCTTTTAAACTTACCATTATAAAATTATATACTCTATTTTTGATAGTCACTTCTGAAGACAATTAACATTTTTATTAATGTAATTAATATCAGAGCTTTTAAATACCAAAGTAATACTCCATTATTTCCAGAAAGAGTAATGATTTGTGGCAAAATTTGAAGTTTATATGTTTAATTCTTAGCAAAATACGATATAGTTGTGTCTCATTTATCACTAGATAACGTCATAAATTTATGAGAGGCAAACGTGTACAAAAAGAATGTTAGCAACTTCGAGTTCCGCGGCAGTTCTTTGTTAGCAATAATAACAACAATCAGTATTTAGATTCGACGCAGGAATCTTACCCAACTGTCTAAATTGCCTTGACAATCTTTAGTTCGCTAGTCCTCGCTTTCCTAGCCCTTGTTTGTTAGTCCTTGGTTCGCTAGCCCTTGGTTAGCTAGTCTTTAGTTCGCTAGTTCTTGGTTAGCCAGTCTTTAGTTGGCTAGTCCTTGGTTCGCTAGTCCTCACTTCGCTATTCCTTTGTTCGTTAGTTTTTGGTTCACCAGTCCTTAGTTCTCTAGTCCTTTGTTCGGTAGTCTTTAGTTCGCTAGTCCTTGGTTCGCTAGCCATTGGTTCGCTAGTCCTTAGTTTGCTAAATAGAGAGCAAAGGCGCTATCCCT